>JAKKZN010000027.1:14871325-14882452 GCA_033441825.1 Pangasius elongatus
CCAATAGGACAATGGACCTTAAGCAATAGCGTGTATAACCTTTCATATTCGTAATCGTATGAAAGTTAACCGTATGGCATCTACACTCATACACTGATGTGTGTTTGTGTTTCATCTGGTGATATGTTCATCTTATTGGATTATGGATTTATTTATAGGACACTACAATCATGATAGAGTGTGTGTCATGATATGTTAATATAATGTAATATCTGTACATTTGTAGTTGTAGCGGTCAATTCAATCAACCTGGGGTTCAAACTCTATCTCTTTTTCTTGTTACCATTATTTTCTTTTTCTTCTAAAACCTTCTTTTAAAACTGAAATTATCTTCTAGAGCATTGTGATGGAACCATGTAACTCTAATCCTGTCCAAATAGGGCTTATGACCCATGTTTGTTCATGTTTTAATTCATCGTTTTCTGTTTTAGCCATGAGATATGATGTTAAATACGTTTGACACATCTAATGCCATAACTCTACTGTGTGGGTTTACATCATGGCCAGGATCGAGCTAAGTGAAGAGAATCTGACTCTAGATCAACTTAAAGGTGAATTTGGTTTTTATTTTTTTCCAGTCCGATCGGCATACTCATCAATACGCACACTCTTCCCATGAATTTATTTATTTTTATTACTCCAAAATGGATAAATAATTAATATATCCATATGTGTGTGTGTTATAATTATGATCGAAGTGTTTTTTCACATGACCCAAATAAAGACTCGACACCATGGTAATATATACAACTCTGTAATGAGTCCAGCAGACTACCGGTACATAATGTTTTAATGACACATCTCAGTTAATACACATTATCTGCATTACCCTTCCTCATCATCATCATCATCATCATCATAATCACCAGTCCTTTTTGCTGGGGGTCGAGCCCCTTTGGATAAACATGCACAGCTGTTGCATAGGAATCTCCACTATGTTCTCATTCATGCAACGTATTAGTGGTTTTCTTCTACGTTCCTTGTGAGAAATGGTTTATTTCAATCAGATAAAGGTGCGCGTGCCCGCAATCTCCGCTTTGTCCATGATGTCCGGGGGCACACGTGTATCTCGGCCACATATAAACAAACCCGTGGTGGCCATGTCTCGTTGTACAGCAGCAAACAGAAAATACAAACATGTAAGTGCGGTGAGGTCAAGCTCGGCAATGATACAGGGCCGAAAAAGTGGCAAACCGAGACCTTCTTATTGTCCCTGCCTGTGTGTCAGAGAGAACTTTCAAACAAAGTTCCTCTAGAATGTTCTGGAGCTTGGATGCAGTGAGCATCACTGCCCTCTTGTGGTGGAACTACAAATATCTGTTGTTACTCTTGAAGAGCTTGGTGGAGGGGGTGGGGTGGTGGTTCAGAGACACTGCAGCCGAGAAGTCATCTCCAAAACATCTAAGTGGCGTGATATTGTGCTTTTTTGACGATGACCCCAACATCAGGCGAGAAGGGCACAGTCCGGATTCTGTAGCATCTCTTGGTTCGAAACAGACATGATGTAAAATAACATGGTGTTGAAATATCTGACAAAGGATTCTGGGTACAGGTTACCTTTTTGTCTCCATGACCATCAAATTCATTAACAACCTGCAAAACATGTTGTTAGGATCGATACATGCTCTACATTTGTGCTCTCAGAGTGCACTTAAAGGTAAAGCCTCGATCAAGGGCACTCTGAGAGAAGCAAACTAACTACACATGGAACCTTGTGAATGTGCTGTGATGGGTGAAGCGGGTGGCCTACATTTCACATTGGTCTCTTTGCCAGGATTTGAGATCTTATTCTGTCTTTCTCCGCTCTCTCTCTCTCTCTCTCTCTCTCTCTCTCTCTCTCTCCTCTCCCACAGTGTCTCTCGCATGTTCTATCTCTCTGCAGGAGAAACAGGGCTGTTCTCCAGAGCCTAGATCAGTGACATACTGATTCTCCTTCAGTGTCATATACATTTCTTACACACACACACACACACACACACACACACACACACACACAACAGTGCTCGTCTCAGAGCTAGCTTTAAGCGATGAAGGAAGACTGACCCCAGATCAGGTCTGTATGAGATAACAGTGTGTTAATCTCGGCAATGCTCAACGTCTTACCCTACATTCACACTAGCATTAGCGCTCGCCTGTAGTTTGTCTCTTGTTGGAGTTTAGCGACCTTTACTGTAGTCACTTCTAGGTGTGGCTTGAAACGGTAAGAAGAAACGGTTATAGCTAACAAGTTAAACCAAAATTAAATAGCACACTAATCAGTGTGAAAATCGTTACAAGCTTCAAACTCAGCTTGGATTAGCAAAGCAGGCTAACTGTACTTGCTAGTACACTCACTAGAGGCACCAACGATCACTGCTGCTTCCTTCCAAGCTTTATATACATTTAATGAGAGGTTTGTTTATGATTGTTTTATGATTGTTTATTATAGGTTTTTCTTCCATTTTTGCAAACCAAACAGAAAATGAGAACTGAAGAAACGTCGGACCACAAGCTCCACAGGACTGGCCCAAGGAATCATTCACGCCAATCATTTGGATTTGTTGCTTTACAGCATCATTCCTAATTTGCATAGAATGGAGAAAATCGCCAGTTTGTTGCTTGCTAGTGTGAATGTAGGGTCAGGAATTTTACATTCAGTTAACAATAATGTGACAGACTCCATTTTGTGATGAAAACATGACAAAATAGAAACAATTTCAGTAAGGATGTTACTGATGCAGTAAAAACCCAACAATAAACTTGGCACCCCATATGGTGAGAAAACAGATACGGGTACTTTTGGATGTTTGTGCAGGTCGATAAATAAAAACACAGATGCTCCTGTAGACGGTACAAACGCATCTCAAACACAGCAACACTGTTTGGGAACGATTAGGACTTTGACGTGTTGCTTGGTGACATCACGGATCATTAAATATAAAAGTGGTTACTTTTATGGCACATAAGGTTATGACTAAATAAAAAAACAATCAAAGCACAACCGCACGACGCCACGTCTATCAGTGAGTAAAAGTGCAGATGTGAGAGTATTTTGTGTTGTTGTTTTTATCATCACAGATACGACCAGCATTCGGGCTTTAAATACTCGCTTTTAAAAGTACAAAATTTTTCCACAATGAAAACCTGGAAGACGGAACAAAAAAAAAAACGTTAAGTGCGGACGGAGCTATTAGAAAAAACAGCCGAGCTTGACCTCCAAACACAGAGAGTGACGAGCGAACATTCAGCGCGTAGACGCCTTTGCAACACCATCACCGAGGTTAACCGAGAGCGTGTAAGCGTATAAAACACACACTCTGCCATGGTGCTGCGGTGTGGTGTGAATATTCTGCCTTAGTGAGGTGGCTGGTCTGATTTTTCACTCTGAAAGTGCGAATCGAGTGATGAACGGGTTCCTGTCATATGTGTGTTCATATGTGTGTTCATGTGTGTGTGTGTGTGTGTGTGTATACGCCATGGGTCTACAAAGGCTACGTCAATGCACGTTTAGCGCTTCGTCATAAAGTCAGAAACCACTTTAGGCGAGTAATACATTTTGTTTAGCTCATTATATTTCTGCTGATTAATAAAAAGTAAATGAACGTTTGGCTTAATTCAGTGTAGCTTGTAGAAGTCGTGTTTACTATTATATATATACAAATATATTTATAGATATGTATAGATATATACAAGGTCTTTAATAGCATTACAACGTCACAAACACCCTACCTCCGATCTTAACTAATCGTTCACTAATCGTTTTACAATCAAATGGACGAAGGTGACGAGAGATGACATCAGGACCGAACTCTCTGTGTTCCTTCGCTGTTTAGAGTAAAATCCTAACAATTAATTTTCACATAATAGCCTAAGGAATACAGATTATGTGGATGAATTCTTTTCAAACGCACTCACACTGCATACGTCCATACGTCTGTAATGTGAAGTATTTATAAAAACTGAACATGGTTAAAGGAATAAAACTGTAATTGCTGTGATGTGAGGTGATGTGATGATTAAGGCTTTTATGCCATGCTGGTTTGTGCATAAACATTTCTAAAAAAAAACTTTCCCTTTATGACTGACAGAACAATCTTCCCCTTGAACCCTTTGGACATGTTCAGTGAGTGATGTTTGCTTCTTTAGTATTGCAGTGAAGTTATGAGGCTAATATAGCTAACAAGTAAGAAAACTGTTACATGTTCACATGGGGAAAGTTCCTTGTATTCAGAGTCGGGTTACGCGCACATTTATATATATATATATATAGTGCACTGACAGTTAATTCTGCACACAACTGAATGAAGTTTATGAAACATATTTATCCAACAACTTAAATGTGTACAATTATTTTGCGACTATTTATATAAGCCAGAGAGCCTTTTATTCCTGAAGTTTCACACATTTTTATTAAAAATTCTCACTGATGGTTTGTGAATTGAGAACCATGGATTTACATGATTTGCTGGTTATTTACTCTAAACTAGAGGCTATAAGTTTGGTTACTTGTTATCTACGTTAGCCTCGTAGCTCTGGTACAAAATGGAAGACGCAAACTGCAGACACTGAACATATCCTGAATGATCGACTATTTTTTGGAGTAACTGTGTACAGGAAACTGTGATTATTTCAGGGATTACCTCTAGAAGCTCTTAGTGAAGATGAATGAATGTTTCTTTAATATGATTTGCTACTGAAGCAGGGTTACGATGTCAACCTAATTAGTGGAGTGTATAAAGTGTGTGTGGTTCCACATGTGAGTGTGTCCGTATGACGCTCCTTTCAATTCTAATCCTGAGTGTCTTCACATTTCCCAGAGGCATACACACACTTTCTCACTATCTCCTGCTTTTACACACACACACGCGCGCACACACGCACACACAGGGGAAGGGGGGTGAATATGAATCAGATATTAAATCACCTACTGCATACATCCTATTGCTTTCGTTAAAAAGGCTTTTCGGATATCTAGGGGACCTTTTTGTCTTTGTTTACTAATTTTAGGACATGATTAATTCCTACGCTTTTGCAGACACTCTCATTGGACGCTGTGTTCACAGGAAAACCTCACCAGCGTGTTATCGGGATGACGGAGAAGAGAAAGTGCTCATTCTTCTCCTCTCCTCCACTCCTGGTGGATCTGTGGAAAGATGGATGGATGGATTGATGAGCTGGGGGTATCATTTACTTTTCCCCGAGGTGCTCGAACCCCTGGAACTCCGATCTCCCCTCTCCCTTTCCCTTTCCCTCTCCCTCTCCCTCTCCCTCTCTCTGTCTCCTCTCTCTCCTTTCTCTCCTCTCTCTCCTCTTTCTCTCCTCTCTCTCTCTCCTCTCTCCCTCCCTCGTCGCTCCATCCTCACTCTCTCCAAAGTGTCCCTCTTTTCTGAGCTTTCGGAGCTTTTCTCCCCCTCTCGCTTGTCCGATCGATCCGAGCGTTCCGACTTCTCCGACGGCTCCGCCCCCTCGGAGCGCTCCTTGCGTTCTGATTTGTCGGGGTCGGTGGAGGAGGTGGTGGGTTTCTCCCACTTGGCGATCTCCTCAATCTCACTTAGGCTGGTATTTATGCTGTTCACCCAACGCTTTAGGTCCTCCTGCATACACACACACACACACACACACACACACACACAGTCAGTAATAAAGGTAGATGTAGGTAGTTTCCAGAGAAACAAGATGGGCAAAATGGAGAACTTTTCTTTTTCCAGAAACTTTTTCTTTTTAACATTTTATACTGCATCTAGCTTTTTTTGCTGCAAATGTGATGGAGCATCATTAATCTCACCTCGTCTTTGGCCAGGAAGATATAGTCCCCGTCAGTTTCACTCCTGCAGTGGGTCAAAACAACACACAACTCACGTCATCTCTAGATAAATGCTGTGATGTTAGTTTTTTCATGACCCTCAAAGTTGATTGGATAACCCTGGAGAACGTTAGCACTGCACAGCTCAGTTGTTTAACCCACCTGATTTAACTCATCAGTTTATTAGTGACGAATTCATGAGCTCAGTTTGGTGTATACATACACACACAACAGGGTAATATTGATTATTTTGTTTTTCTAATATGTAATATTGTTAAATAATGCACCACATAAAATTTAATAAGGACCGAACAGTTGCATAAATTTTTCTTTTGATTTATGTCAGGCTTAACGTGTGACTCAAACATAAGCTCATGTTGTGCGAGTCTTACCTCAGGATGAAGACGTTCTTCTTCTTCTTGTAGCCGTTGGTGGTATCGAAGGTACAGATGGCTAGGTTGAGGAGGGGCTCGTCGTTATATGGGGTCGTCGTGTTCCTGGCGTCCTTGTAGAAGCCGATCTCGCCTTTGTTGAGTACGCAGTACAGATTCACCCATGACTTGCTGCAAATGGAGAGGAATGCACGCCATTAGCTATGTGTCCAGAACAACGAAGGTTTCACTCTCCATTTTACCACCCAAACCAAGAGTGGGCTAATTGACTTGTTAGCATGTTAGCAGCACCTGTTGGGGCTCTTTTCCTTGCCCTCCTCTTCATGTTTGCGGTACAGGAAGCCCTCATGGTGAACCGTATGTGTGGGCGGCTGTGGTGTGCTCGGCGCACTCTGAGCCGGTGCTGACCGTGACCGCCGCGTCTCCTCGGGTTCTTTGGGACGCGGTCGTCTTCGTGGTTTTGGTCGATCACGAGCTCGAGGCCGGTCAAGACGGGAGACAGGGGCGGAGAGACTGCTGGGAGGACGATACACCTCTCCCCTTGCCTGAGAGACAGAGAGATTTTATAAAAGAAGGAGAAAGGAGGAGTGAGACAGGTCAGAATGAGTAACACAACAAAACTCAGAATTTTCATATATCTCAAATGAATGCTAGGAGTGAACTGGTTAACATTCCAAACTATCTGCATATTAGTCTGCAGGTTTGCAGGTTTGTAGTGAAAACAGCTGTCTTTCCTTTTCTAGAGACTGAGTTGCAGGATCAGTGAGTTTTCCCACTGAACAATGTTGGAATGAGGTGTGTTAGAGGAAGGAAAGCAGTGTGTATTGGGTTTTGCTTGTGTTATAGTGAAAGAAGCATCAATACTCACATGGCATGCTTCTCTCTCCTGCACCTGTTCAACAATCTCAGCCATGGTGGAGCGTTTTTCCCTACAACAGCAAGAGAGAGAGACACACAAATACATGAGTACACATTTTAAGATGTTTTAAAATGAATCAATAATATAAACGACAGATCAGGTGTCACACATCCCTCCATTTCTTATTACACTCCCGAGCAAACCAGAATCCATGTAAAAATCTTTATCTGGTCTTTAGTTTGCAAAACACAATTAACTTGAATTCCACCTGGCTTTCTATTCACCACATGTGCTCACTACATAGGGTATAACATAATGGTGATGTACATCCTACCTAGTGTACATCCTATCAGTGTGCTTTCTGTTTGCTCTTTTTTGATTAAAAAACTTGACTGAAAATTTTAGCCATCAACATTCTCATTTTGCTAAGGAAAAAAATATTGGCCCCCCTGGCTTTGATTGGATTATTATGCGTGCTATTAAAAAAAAAAAAAACTCCCTCAGTGAGGTAAACGGGTGACAGCATCACTCTACGGATTCACTTTTTAAATACAAATATAAGCCTGTTTATTTTATTATTCGTCAAAAGATTTTGTACCAAGATTAATCAAGATTGCTCCTATTTACCACAAATGCATACACACCTATAATTCACAGTTACAATCATGCAAATGCATACACACCCATTTAATAAACAGCAATGTAATAAAAGATGTGCGCAAACACACACTTTCTCGTCTTACCCTGTCTGCCTCTTGTCTGACCCTTCTTTCCCCGACTCCTGGTCACTGGAGTCCTGTTTCTGAAGTCTGTGCCTGCCGCTGCCCTCATGCTCACTGGACGACTGCCGCTCTAGTCTGCGCCGCTGGTGCCTCTCCTGGCGCACAATCATGGGCAGCTCGTTGAGCCGCGCCTGGATCTCCTGCTCACTGGAGGTGTGGCGCCCAAGCCGGTACTCCCTCTCCCTGCGCAGATGGTCCATCTGCGGGTCTGAGCGGCTGCCGCGAGGGTCCCTCTGCAGCCGTCCGTGGAGCAGCTCCAGAGATGCCTCAGTGCCCGTTGGCACACCCACTGGGACCAGGTGCCCAGCATGGGCCTCCAGCAGAGGACCTACAGCCTTGTGCATGTGGTTGATCCTGGGCTGAAAGTCAGCTTTGAGCTGCTGCCAGGCAAATGCGGTTTTGGGTTCAGTCACACCCATAGCACTGAGGGGGTTCAGGCCATTAGCTCCTGTGATACCGTGTTGGTTTAATCCAGTGTAGCTGGAGCTGTCTGAACCTAACATGCCAACTTGGTTTAGGCCAGTGTAACTCGAGCTGTCCCCCCCCAAAACACCCTGTTGGTTTAACCCAGTTTGACTGGAGCTGTTTGTGCCCAATGCCCCGACTTGTTGGTTGAGCCTGTGGTAGGGGGAGCCATTCATGACTGGAGAATAGGGATTCAGTGCAGAACCGAGCCTCTGGGCAAAAGCGTGTGGGGTATGTGTAAGGTCTGGACCAGTTTTGGGCTCAAGAAGCATGTCCTGCAGAGGGCTCCGGAAAAGAGATGAGGAAGAGGAGGATGAGGAAGAGCTGGGCACCAGGCAGGACAGAGGAAACATCTGTCTGTTGAGTAGAGACGAGGTGGTGGACTGCTTGCTTTGTTCTTCTTTCAGTTTCTCTGCCTAGAAGGGGCACACAGAATAAGGATACATTAAAAGAAAGATAAATGACTGAAAGAATGAATAGATATAAAGATAAATAATATAATGCATATTAATTTGATGGTATTAACAGATAGATAATTATTCAGCATCGGTGTCGCAAAATGTTGCGTCCTCTACCCCCTGTTATACCCGCTCTATACCAATCACTGTGTTTCAAATGACTCATCTGTCAAGCTGATTAAGTTCGCTGATGATGTTTCTTCTACTGGCAGTGAGTCAAACCACCACCAGGAAGTAAACCAACTGATGTGGCTGTTGTAACCTTGAGCTCAAAACCCCTAAAGCCACAAAAGTGCTTGGTGACTTCTGGAAAATTCTCCTCTCAGTCTGATTTCTTTAACAATGCAGAATTCAGTACTGTTATCTCAGTAACTGTTATATCAGATGCACTGTTATATCTCCAGTAGGATATGAATACTTTTCTCATCAATAAGAAGGCTTGGCACCAGAACTAGACCATGTATGTTAGTTCTATGTGCATGGTGCATTATCAACTCTACTGTTTTAATGAAAATGCTTCCAGTTTTTCAAAGATGAAATTACAGTTGGTGGTAGAAGATTGTAGAAGGATGAATACCAATAAACAATGGATGGATGGATAGATAGGTCAGTGGATAGATGGTANTGGATGGATGGATGGATGGGTATATGAAAAGGTAAATGATGGGTCAGTGGATGGATGTGGATTGTTATATAGATGGATGGATGGATGGATGGAAGGATAGGTGGATGGATTATTGGAAGAACAAGTCGATGGATGAACAAGTGGATAGATCAATGATTAGACAGATTGATATATAGATTTACACAGTAGGAGTAAGTAAACAGTGTATTATTGGTTGTTGCCATGCCAACCTGTCGTAAGGAGCTGAAGTGCTCCTTCCACGTAGATGCTGCCTTACGGAACGCTTCATGTCGGCGAATCAGCTGCTCCACCTCATCAGCCCCGCCCTCTGCCTCACCACCGCTGCTCAGTGACTCCTTCGTCGTGTGCCACGTCCCTTCAGGCTTGCTTGTCGGTGCAGACTGTAGCCGCTGCTGCACTGTAGATGCAAACAACGTTAAATAATGTTAGTGTGATGCCTTTTCAGGATGATGTACTTCAGGATGAAGTCTTCGTGCTGTGTTTACCACACCAGGCTGCAGTAACGAACTTATCAGCATGAGGATTTGCTTACTGCGCTGGAGTTTCTCCCAGTGCTGCTCCCACTTATCATTCAGATCTTTCTGCTTCGCCATCACATACTCCAACTTCTCCTTCACCTACACGCATCAGGGAGTGACAGAGAGAACAACACAGTAACGATGGAGAGAAATGAAGACCCTAGATTTTGTGTGTGTGTGTGTGTGTGTGTGTGTGTGTTCTATACCTCCTCAGCTGCAGGATTGTGTGCCGCAAGCAGCATCTTGCCCATCTCCACACAGTGCATGAAACTCTTGCTTTTGCTCTCCATTTTACTCTTCAGGTTTTGGTGCTGGGAGATCATGCACTCCAGAGTAGACACGTCCCTGAGATACACACACACACACACACACACACACACACACACACACACACACAAATACACATACGCACACACAGCCCATAATAAAACAAGAAGAAGACAACTTCGTAGATGTTACTCTTTGTAGAGTTTGTTACTCTCTCTCTTCATATACAATTAATATATGCATTTAATCAATAGCGCTTGAAAGAACGATGGAATTCAAGCGTGTATAAAGTTAATAAAATCTCCTAGATGATAAAAATGTGTGTGTTTGTGAATGTAATTATTCGTACCGTGCATCCTCGGCCGGGCCAATTTGTCCCATGATCCCATCTGTCCACATGCTGAGCTCACGCACCATGGCAAAGAACTGGATTTTGTCTGTCACAGTGGTAACCTGCACACGGCTGCCCTCGCACGCCATGAGGAGCTCCTTCCATGCGTGCATCACTTCCTGCTCACGGACCAAGATGGTGTCAGCCTTCTCGCCAGCATAGATTGCACGGAGCTGAGAAGCATTCTCTTGCAGCTGACGCACCTGATCAGGACAAAATACAAAATCTTAGGAATAAATACATTTTTAGTTAAAAAAAAAAACTGTAATAGAGAGAATTATATAACTGAGTGCTAGTATAATGTTTGCGGATCTCAATTTTCTAGTATGAATATGGCTACAGTAAATTAATGAGATATTAATAAGATTTGTGAGTAACGTCTGCCATACAAGTCCCTGTGAATGAGATGTTACTATGGAAAAGATAACTTATTAAAATGAGTGCATTAATATAAACCTGTGATTTGCAGCTGCACTACTGTTAGAGCTGCTGTTATTGAAAATGAATCAACACCTTCTGTTGATTGCAGAAGTTTCTGGAATGGTAAGAATGAGTATTAGAGTGTAG
>JAKKZN010000027.1:14895668-14907595 GCA_033441825.1 Pangasius elongatus
GTAACACCACCTACATTCCTCAGAAGAGTGAAACTGTTATACTGAAGATATTGTTCTCTGTGTATGTAGTAATAGTGCATTTATGATTAAACTAATATTTCCTCTGTGTGTGTGTTTTACAGGGCCAGGTCATCCAGTTCTAAGCTGGGCCATGGACTTTCTTTTGTGGTTCTTCATCTGTCAATAAAAGTTGTATACAAAAAAAAAAAAAATTCCTGCTGCATTTATTTTACATTTTAATTACAGTTCTCTGAAATAAGTTTCACCGTATTAGATGAGTGATGACTCAGGAGAGATGAGATTCTGTGCATCTACTGAAATGTTGAGTTTAAATCCTAGAAAAGCTTCTGTTTGTCACTGGAGTGAGAACTACATCTGGTACCGTCTGTTCTGTTTCTGCTTTATTCCTAATTTGAATCTTACTATTGTGTAGTTCCTACATTCTCTCTGCTAGTTTTTATTAAAGAGTCTGGTATGTTGGATAAGACCTGCCTACTTGACTGAAACGGGAAACGGCCAATCAGAAATTGTTTTTTTGGAGAATGGCAGAAAATGAGGATCTCCTTTCCTCACTGCATTTTCAAACCAAACGTTAATTTAGTCTTGGCAAATTCCCACCCACCAGCTAGGTCTCCCTTATCATGTAGTAGCAACCAATCAGGGAGGGCGAAGGGGATCATGTGCTTCACTACCCAAGTTTCACAAGGTGATTCACGTGAAGCCAGCCAACTGCATCCTTTCGAATGGCTGCACATGCTGCGTCTCTGGGCAGCGTAACCCACTCGGAGGAAAGCGCTATCTACCCTCTTCCACATACATGACCTCACAGATGAATGCCCAAGGTTGGCTAGAGTTGATGTGATTGAGAGAGAGAGAGAGGACAATTTTGCCCTTTCTGACTCCTGGCCAACATCTAATACCTTCCTAAATCTATCTGTAAAACAGGAAGTAGATTGATCTATCCAAACACACTAACGAATGGCAGTGTTAAAAAAGCATACGGAAACATAACACAACCTAGCTAACCTGCTAGCAGAATAAAGTAACCGGTGGGGATTGGCTACATAAAACACAATATGAAACCAGTATTAAATATTTTATTGCTTCTGTTTACATGTATAAAGAGTTTTGTCCACTTGTGTTTCTTTCTTTTTTTTTTTTTTTGCTGTTCTGCTGTGTTGCATTGCAATGCCTTCTGGGTAAGTTCTGCTAAGTGTATATGGTTTTAGTGAGAGATTTTTGGCTTGATTACTGACCTTTGACCTTTGTTGTGTCTGTCTTCGATACTGATACTGAAACTGATCGCTGGCTCCATCTTACATGGTCATATATGACATGTCATTGAATGTGTATAGAGACATTACGAAGAAAAAAATCAAGCTTGGAAGGAAGTAAAGATTGTTGATGCTTCTGGTGAGTGTACATTTAGCTAGTACAGTTATCTTGCCTTGCTAATCTGCCAAAGCATGTAGCATGTAAATCAAACAACACATTTTCTAGCTATATATACTGTAGCTAATTCCATTTCTCAGTAAAAACAAAAAATGCTGGATAGGCCACACCCACAAGCAACAACAGTAACAGTTGCTACACGTCCACAAGAGATAAAGTACAAGCGACATGAACGACTTGTCACTTGATATTGTAAACGTAAGGTTGGGGATCAGGCAGGAATGTTATGTCGTGAGATAAGCTACAGAAAGCTACACGGGAACCGAACAAGATGCTCCTATAAGTCTGTTCCTCGCGTCTTGTTTATTTCCATGAGATCTCCCACACTTTGCTGATTCATTCAGTTCTTTCAGTGCAACCGTGACAGTGGTGTGAAAGCGCCGGTGTGGTGTAGTGTCCTTCGGTTCTCTTCACTCACAGAACGGAGTGCAGATCCTCGTTACGCAGAACTTTGTACGTGAGCCAGTACAAGACGTTGAAGATGAGAAAGCTGAGAGGGAAGATGGCGCGCGAGATGGTGTCGATCCGTTTGGCGCGGTCGATAAAGCGGCGGCGGATCTGGAACAGCGAGTGGCCTGGAGGCAGAGAGGCGAACATGGCCGCCGCCTCAGAGAGGGGGCCGTCTCCAGGCAGGTGGACGTCCAAACCAAAACTGGACAAGAAGAAATCCTGATTGTGCTGAGATAACTCCTGCGAAGAATGGAAGACAGACAAGCGTGACCCGGAAGTACGTAGACGCATGGTGAAATGATTTCCGCTAGGCTTTATTTCTAACCTATACCTACACAGCAGGTACACAGCTGCCATTTTATTACGGCAGGTTCCAGAAACATCTGTATCACCCATTAGATATAAACCAGCAGTACCTTATAAAGTGTGTGTGTGTGTGTGTATATACCCGTGCACAGGCATTGCAGTGTTTTGTGTTCCTGTAGGATGTTGTGCTGCCTGTAACATCACTGCTCTTGCTTTTCGTCTCGGCTCCACCAAACTGACCTGAAGCCTGAAACACACACACACACACACACACACACACACACACACACACACACACACACAGTTTACTCAGAAATATGATGTGGGCATAACACATTATTTATTCACAGAGCAAATCATTGCCTCACTCGTGTTCTCCACACACACAGAACTGAGCTTCTGAAACTAGGTCACTGTGAATCCCAGCAAAACGCACACACACACACACACACACACACACACACACACACACACATCTGAGAACCCCTGATACTGATATATATTTGTTTTCCTTTCTGTTTGTCCAAAACTACACCCTACTCACTATGTAGGCCACGTAAACACCATCACTGTGGACTTGTCCCAAATCACACACTCTATTCGCTACATACTGGAGGTCTCATATCACTTTCAACTGCAGTGCATTATGGGTATTCTGATCTGATATTTTCTACTTCTCATTATGATTGCAGTGAATTTCATCATGCTGCACTGTCGTGCAATGCTACAAAATGGACAAACGGTGCGCTACACGGCAAATAAACATACATGTCACCTATATAGCTGTGACATGGCCATGGGGGGGCGGGTTTGGGCATGTGTGTGTAGGGGCGGGGCTTGGTGCTGTCACTCACGGCTCTTTGATGTCGCTCTTGTTGCAGTCGCCTCCTGAGTCTGAAAAACTCTTTGTGCTGCCGAGAGACGAAGTTCACAGCGGCATACTCTAACAATGCAGCGAAGACGAAGAGCAAACACACCGCCATCCAGATATCTATCGCCTTCACATAGGACACCTACAACACACACACACACACACACACACACACACAATACTTCTTAGAAAACAGATTGACAAATAGAAGGTTGAAAGAAGGAGTAGCGGCCATGCTATGAGTGGTTAGAAGAATGTTGTGAATGTGTAGTAAGGAATGAATGCATGAACAGTTACAGTCATATGGAATAATGGATGGATGGATGAATAAACTACAGTTAGGGAGCCTCTGCAGCCAGACCTTACACTACTATGGATGGATGGATGGATGGATGACTGACAGCTTGGGCAGTGAGGCCAGAGATCAGTATTATGGACTGATGGATGAATGGTTAGATGGGTGGATGAGATGGACATGTAAACCCTTGGGCAGTGCGACTCTGGAGGTGGAGTTCCGGTGCGTATGGTACTATGGAGTGATGAATAGATAGGCTGTGTAGTTGGGTGGAGAGTCGGTTATGTAGAACCTTGGGCAGCGAGGCCCTGGAGCCGGAACTCTGCGTTGTCATGGTGAGGACGGTGGTAATGCCGAGGCCGACTCGAGCAGGAGCGGCGTCCATGTTGATCCAGAATGAAACCCAGGACAGGATGACCGTCAGCAGGCTGGGAATGTACATCTGGATCAGATAATATCCCATCTGCCTCTGCAGGTGGAACTTCACCTCGATGCAGGTGAACTTACCTGCCCAAACACACACACACACACACACACACACACACACACACACACTACATCAGTACCAGTATAATAACTTAATGCTCTGTAACTATTCAGTTATAAAAATATTCTCATTAAAAGCCACTTCCACAAACCTGCATACAAAAAGGACAGAACGCGTTGCTAACGTCTTGTGGCATTTCTGCACATTGAATTCATTTAAATGCAATTAGATGTTTGACCTGAGCAGTGTTTTGTGTGTATTCACGTGTAAGCGCTTGTGTGCGTTGTACCGGTGTTGTAGTGCTTGGTGCAGTATCCCAGGTCCTTCTCCTCTTTCAGAACGAATTGCGGCATCGTTAAATCATCAGCCACCTGCACGGGACCTTTATCCAGCCACTGGAAAATCAGATCGTTCATGGTGTAGCCGACTGAGGAGAGAGAGTCGCTGATGAACACGAGATTTTTTTACATTTCAACCCATTTTGTCTCAAAGACAGAACTAATCTGCATTTTAACACCCTTTTTTCATTTCCTCTTGGTACCATCACCAGCACCAACTTATGAGCCATCTCAAAAGTTTATCTGCTCATTTATTCATTCATTTATTTATTGGCCAGCTAGTTAGCATGCTTTATAGTTAGCAAGTCAGCTAGTTAGTTAGTTAGCATGACAGCTAGTGTGACTTCAGCTATGTTTTCAATGTGCACAATTCACAATGAATTTGTTTGCTAACTGGGAGGACATCAGTGCTGCTTTTTTCAGGAATCCTTGAGTATAATGTGTGATTTTAACCTGTCAGTATTCTGAGACAGTGCCCCCTTCTGGTAAAGATTTAATAAATCTCTGCACTCTCACCATGTGACTGGCAAAATGTCTGCGAAAGTCTCACTAATTAGCAAACAAGCCACACACAACACACTTTGTTGTGCCATAATTTGTGCCAATGGATGTGTATATCTGGGTCTATCTTGCACGTCATGACTGAGGTCATGGCCACTGCCACGTCGTGAGGGAACACTGACGAGGGCTCGGTAAAGACACGGTTATTCTTAATGGAGGTATGAAAGGTCAACTCAACTTCTATGTGAGTCAAAATGTTCAAAGCATCTCTTCCCGTCCCCTCAGAATTCAACCTAAAAGATTCTTGGACGGCTAATTTTACACGGCCAACTCGAAAATATGCCGACATGCATTGAGCCCACTGTGCAATGGGAAAGCCCGCGGGGCAAAAATGAATAAAATATAAAAGTCCCAGGGCTCACGACTGGGAGTTTAGAGATGAACCAACCTGGGACTGTTAGAAAAAGAATGGAAATGAGTATCAAGAATACAATAAAGTGAGTTATAAAATGAGATCTGAGTGCTAAAGACAGAGAGATGGTCACTAAAACACAAATGGCACGCTGTATACAGCACTGTGAACGAGCTGTTACTCTAATAACGATAATGTATTAGAATGTTAATATAAACCTGTGATTTGTAGCTGCACAACTGTCAGAGCTGCTGTTATAGAAAACTAATCAATACCTTCTAACCAATCAGAATCCAGATTATTAACTATTAATAATTAAAGACTCACAGCTCTCTAGCTGCATGGTGCAGATCTGAATGTCCATGGGGAAGTTCTTCAGATCCATCGGACAGGACAGAATCAGAGTCAACCTGAGAGAAAGTGAAAGACAAGAGTGAGGAAAACACACCCGCACTGATCCTGCAAGTGTGTGAGCGTTCAACCGGTCAGCTAGCGCTATGACTCCAAGGCCCTGCAGCGCCTCATGGTTCCAGTACGCATCGTCTCACCGGATGCTGTAGAGGACGTTCCCGTTCTGAAAGATCCTCAGCAGCTTGTTGTCAGTGGTGACCTCATGGAAGTTGGCGCCTTTCTCGTTAGCGAAGAACAGGTCGGGTTTCCAGATGGAGTCCAGCATGGAGGGGTCCAGATCGAGCGAGTCATCAGGGTATTCCTTATACGCCAGCCGAGGATCGTTCCACTGCTGCCGGAGGAACACGTTCAAGCGGTAGTCCTGAGGAGGGATGGAAAATCGGAGCACGATAAAGAGACTGATAGATTCAAAGAAGAAGAGATTACAACTGAAGATAATAAGGAGATGATGTCTGGGTCAGTGTGAGTGTGCGATAAAATGCTAAACTGGTAGTTATCAGCTTCCCTTACTTGTCTTATAATCGACTACTACAATTTTGAGTGTGTGTGTGTGTGTGTGTGTATGTGTGTATACCATAGTTGTTTCTGTGACAGAGCCAAAGCTGTTGATGAAGATGTTGCAGGTGACGTTGACAGGAGGCCCTGAAAACACACACACACACACACCTACATGTCATGTAATAGACAAATAAATGACACACATACAAGAGCACATATACACTAAAGAAGTCATCTGAGATAGAGTAAATTCATTTTCCACTTGTGGCACAAGGCTATAGATAATACCGACATTGTGAATTATTCACCAGGTTGCCAGATCATGACAGTGTAAAAGAAAGTTATTTTAATGAGCAGCGCTGCAGAATCCATGCCAGCTGTCCAACCTGCTCCAATTACCATCCAACTGCTCTTAACAATTTTCGGTAAATATTTGATAAGATAGCTTTCAGGGAGATGATCATTTAATGATTTAGCTTTAGCGACATTAGTCCCATTGCTAGCTAATCAGCTGGGACGATCTATTTTGACACACTGATGTCCAGCTTCACCCCAGTGCAAAAATGAATGATAGATGAGCTCTGAGACACACACACACACACACACACAGAAGGACTGAAAGAGTGAGCTAATAAAAGAGAAATGGGAGAAAGGGAGATAAAACAACGGAAAAAGAGACTAAGGAAAAAGGGCTAGGAAGACAGGGTGAGAGGCTGAGGAGGCGTGGGAGGACAGGGACGAGAGCGCAAGCCTTCAGGAAATGTGTCAAACATAATCTACCATGTAGATGGGTGAAGGATGAGACAGAGGAGAATATAAAATAGGAGAGAGAAACAGACATCAAGCGACTAATTTGGGTCTGTAGGTTAACATAGTGAGCGGACAGCAAAGGAAAGAAAATGGATCCTGATTTCATTTCAAGTTCAGCGTGTTTATGGGAAAATTCCACACATGACACTGTGTTGTCACTTTCTCAACATGGCTGAACCCAGTAAAGGTCAGTTTATTGTAATAATTATTGACCTGCATCTGCAGCCCTTACACAAAAAAATTCTCTGGCAATTATTAATCTTCGCCCGAGGAGACAGGCTGATAAGAGTTAGTGTAGATTTTGCCATATTGAGTCTTTAATTAGTAACTTACCAACACATCTGAGGTAAATGTTGATATCTCACAAAGTTTTTAACTTGAACTAACTATATGCCAGCAAGCTAATATAACTACATGCTAGCTAACAAATAAAAAAGAACTGACTACATACTAGCTAGCTAATATATAAGAACTGACTACATGTGAGCTAGCTAATTTAAAAAACTGACTACATACTAGCTAGCTAATATAAAAAATGACTACATGTGAGCTAGCTAATTTGAAAGAAGTGACTACACACCAGCTAGCTAATTAATGACAAACTAGTGACATGCTAGCTAATATCTAAGAAGTTAGTATATACTAGCTAGCTAGCTGAAGTGATGGGAGAAAGGGAATATTTTATATAGAGGTTTAAAGTGAAAGAAGCAAGTGCAGTCACAAAGGTCCTGGAGGAATGGCATAGCCATAATTTGTTGCATGCTAATATAAAAAACACTGACTACATGCTAGCTAGATAATATCTAAGAACTGCCTACATNTCTTGTGGAAAAAGTTGCTGTTCTGAATAATTTAAGGTTTTGCCTTTTTGACCTTTTGTATTTCTGAGCGATTTACCGGTGAGGCTGTCCGATTAGAAGAAAATATTTTTGCTGCACACATGATTTTTTTTTCTTTCTTGTTTTTTTTAAGGATCTCCCTGTTGCACATACACACCCTCTTTATCAGCGATTGTCTTTGTATTCCTGCAGTCAGAAAGCGAGTGAAGACTCGGACTGTACGTTTTTATTTACGGCTGAAATCAGCATTTTCCTCTCTGCATGCTGCCGCTATTTCCCAGTGTCTCAAAGAGACAAGAATATCAGCAGCGGGAAAGAAGGATGAAGGGACAAGGAAAGAATATTTCCTACAGGGTAATAAATGCAACAAAATGCATGTTTCAGGTTTCAGATCAAATTAATGGCTTTTGAGAAAATTAGTTAAATATTTCTTTGGAAAACTTTTTGCACAATGTGCATTGTAGGTGATTTGTAGTTGTAAAGGGCTTTAATAAAAATGTCTCAGCCTAAAGCTGTTTTTAGCATGAAATATCTCTAGGTTCAAGCAGAAATAAATCATTGTCAATATTTGGATAAAACAAGTTCTTACTGCCTTTTTACTTGAGCAATTTTAAAGTCCTTTGCTGCTTACAAGGTCTACCAGGAGCAGATTTTAATAGCTCTGTTACTGTTGAAGGGAGGAGCTAATTTCAGGTCTGAAAAATGCTCTACAGAAGCCTACAAATGAAGAAAAATATTGCATGTCACAGTTTCACCAAGTGACTCTAATATGATGACTTTCCTATGTGTAAAAATTGCCCAATGCACCTTTAAAATTTGAGCCGATAGTACCTTTAAAATTGGGTCTGATGCGAGCGTCGTAGCCTGACGTCTTTCCCATCAGTTTGTCCAGAAAGTCAGAGGGCGACATGGGCTTAGACCTACCGTTCGGAGATTTCATCTCCCTGCCGAAAGTGATCCTGGAAGAATCCAAAACAGAGAAAAAGAGATTTAGAATTAGATAATTAAAAAACAGATGGGAAAGCTAATGACTGACATCTCCTGAATGGCAGCCCTTGAAGAGGATAATTCAATTCACACAGGTGTTGTTCTTCTTTTGGCTGCTCCCGGTAGGGGTCACCACAGTGTTCATTGGTCCTCATATGTGATTTGGAACAGTTTTTATGCTGATTGCCCTTCCTGACACAACTCTCCCCAATTTTATCAGGGCTTGGGACCAGCACTGGGAGAACACTGTCGTGTGCTACACCAGTGGCTGGGGTTGGTTCCCTGGCCGGCAATTGCATCCGAGCCATGGCGGTGAGAGTGCCGAGGCCTAACCATTAGTCCTCCAGGGACCCAATTCAATTCACACAGTACCCAAGCAAATTTTAGGTCTTTTATGATCTGCCATGCCTGCTTTGACCAAAAGTGCAGGCTCTTTATGAGTACCTAGAATATTGCACTAATAATAACAGTAGGTACCATTTAGCGCTAGATATGTCATTATTAGTATTTTATAAATGATGAGAAATTTTAGTGGGAGCCAGTGCAGTGTGCATGAGATAGGAGTGATGTGATCAAATCTTCTGGTTCTAGTAAAGACTCTGGAAACATTCTGGACTAACTGCAGCTTGTTTATGCACCTACTGGATAGACCTGAATTCATTATTTCATATAAACTATAATTAAGAAACGTATTAGAATAGCCACCTTCGCTTTGCTTTGATTCTTTACTAAAGAGCTAGCTAGCTAAAGCTCTAGATTTCTGAATGAGTTTATCTGAGGCATCACTTCATTCCATTTGAACATCATATCTCTTTTGTACTGTCTCTCTCTCTTTCTTGCTCTGTGTATCTGTTCCTCTTTTCCTGGCTTACTGTGTCTGTCTTTCTGTCCCCATTTCTCCCTGTCTTGTATGCAATCACTCTCTCTCTCTCTCTCTCTCTCTCTCTCTCTCACTCTCTCTCTCTCTCTCTCTCATCACTTTTACTCTCCACTGAATCTGATTCCACATTAAGCCCCATTTCACGCTTGCGTTTGCGTTTTGATCCCTTGGCTCCGGGCCACGGATGGCTGTAGCATTCGCACTCACGCTCTCCAGATGAGAGGCCGAATGCTTTTCTGTGGCGCCACTTGGGAGCTACAAGACCAAAGTTTTTGCATTAACTCTTTTTGGCTTCTTGTCTAATTGTTCCACTGTCTCACATTTTCATTGGTCAGAGTTTGAACAGATGACCTCATAGTGACACTGTTGTGACCATCTGCCTCATCAACTGAAGCTGGATGTATATGTTCCTCTATCCTCTATTAATCCAGACAGAACTGTCTCTGAACGTCAACATCATCATTTACAGCGGCCCAAATACACAACACACAAACACACTCCTTGTCCAAAGTGGAAAATTCCATTTTCAGTACCTCGAATTGTCCAATATAAGGAACCTGAGAATACAGCTGTCCTTTTCAAATAGGACCAAAAGAAAATCTTACTCATTGGACGTAGTGCATGTTGAATATTGCGATATATTGAATTAATAATAATAATCAGCACATGCCTAGTCTCCACAAACACATCGATACAACTTGTGAGCTTTAATACTTTTCCACACACACACCTATCCAAACCTGACCAACAGAATTTCAAACTGATTTAATTAAAATTTAAAAGCCTTACCTGAGGACACCACATAACCGAAAAAACACCAAAATCCACACAACCTTCTGCAGTTGTGCGAACATTCTGCTCTATTTCTTGCTCGAGGAACCGTGCTACGTGCTCCAAAATCGTAGGACCAAGATCTTCCCCCTACACACACTCTTCTCCACCCACGCTGCTGGACTCACAAACCACATCAAGCTTTCTGAGAAGTGCCAGCAAGTTTCATACTGTGTGTGTCTGTGGGGGGGGGGGGAGAAGAGTCTTAACACACTCTCCCTCCTTCCTTTCCTCTCTCTCTCTCACTGGTCATGCTAGCCGGAGGAACCGGAGCAGAGACAGACGCAGACGTGTGTGTGTGTGTGTGTAGGCATCAGGGCGTGTGATGCGTTTAAAGATGTTTATCAGAATAAACAACTGTGACACGTACGCACCCGAGGGCTTCGGTCCCTTACCCTCATTGTCATTTCATTTTTATTTCTCTACTTCCTCTCTTCATCTCACCAACCTGCAGACTTCCACTCCACTGAGTTTTTTTTTTTTTTTCCAATTCAACAACTGGAGGCAGATTGATCTTTTACAGTGTAATACAGTGTAAAATATTATGAATGCCTGTATGATTTTAGCTGATTTTTAAAGAAAATATGCTTGGAAATGATGGTGGTAGAAGACGGAGTGGAGATGTGCACCTGCATGAACATTCCAACTCAAAAGCACATCCTACTGTCCAGAGAGTGTGCATAATGTAAAGTGACCTTGTAGAGAAGTGAACACACACACACACACACACACACAGAGTGAAAGGTCATGTGGCTGTTGTGGAGCAGACGATGAGTTTTAGGGTGTCTGAGGCCTGGAGGAAGATGTATATTTCATGTTGCCTGGACTCTCACTGACCTGAGGATTATAAAAACCAGAGAGAGAGAGAGAGAGAAACAGGCTGAAAGAGACAGAGAGAAGAGAGTCAGGGTGAAAAACAGAGACACTGAAAAAGACAGAGAGAACGTGAGAGACAGACGGTTAGAGAAAAGACAGCGAGAGAGCCAGAAAGAGACCGAGAGAGATGGTGAAAAAGAGACAGAGAGAAATGGGACAAGACTGACAGAAAAAGAGACAGAGGGAGGAAAAGAGAGAAAGAATTATTATAAGAGACAGAAAGAGACAAAGATGGAGAGAAAGACAGGAGAGAGATAAAGAGAAAGATGGCCAGACAGAGAGAAAGAGACAGAGGGAGACAGACAGACAGAACACGAGAGAGAGAGAGAGAGAGAGAGAGAGAGAGAGAGAGAGATAGGTGCAGAAAGATAGTGAGAGATAGACATAACTCTTTTATTTAATCCAGGGAATATTTTGCTCTGTAGATCATTGTCACAATATTCAAAAGTTCATTTTCTTGCTGTAAACAGTGCATGGAAGTGCCTACACAGAAGAGCCAATCAGATTGCAACCCTCAACCTACAAGATTCTGGAGCTTGTGGCCAGAAAAGTGCACAAAATGTGACACTCTTTAATGCAATATCTGAAAGACATGTTTGCCAACATTTATGCACCAAAGAAGCTTTATGTTTTTAAGTCATCCACATTTATCATTTATTATAACCATAGCATGATGTTCTCTA
>JAKKZN010000027.1:14917803-14929651 GCA_033441825.1 Pangasius elongatus
CCACAGCGGACGAGGCACTCGACGTATCTCCAGCACATGCATCACTTCACTCTTAACGATGAATCATCAACGCGCTGGATTATACGAGAAAATGGTAGACATTTTGTGCAACACCCAGGACACAACCGCTACCTTTTAGACTTCCAGAATAAAACCCTTTCCAGGGTTAGAGGTTTCAAGGTCTCAATCAAAGCTAACTGACGTCCAGAACAAAAGTTTACACACCCCTTTCTTCATGCATTGTGTAAATGTTTGTATTTCTTTTGCGGGATGGCTGCTGTAGTATTCAGCGACACTTTATCTGCTTTAGTGCTCAACTAAACGGATAGCATCGCTCATGAGATGAGGGTGTCATGGTTTCATCTATTTATGTTTCTCAGTACTGCATGACTAGGTGTAAATGTAACAAAAGCATCCGCTTTGTGTGGTTTTTTTTTTAACTGTACTGAAATAACAGCCTGCTTGCCTGATTCTTCCCATTCTGACATCCCACAACAATCTGATTATTTTATTCCGACTGTATTTGAAACAACATCCGTCCTTGCAAAACCCTGCTACAGCAATTTGGCATGCTAGGCAGATATCAACCTGCTAACGCACAAGAAGCAGAGAGAGAATGTAATGTCCAGCTAAGCAAAGATAAAGAGTCTAAGGAGACTGAGTTTGGCCTGAGTTTTTCAATAATAATAAAACATAAAAAGTTTAACCAGTTTGGAAATTCTAACTTCTAAACAAAAGTTAGAGGGAAAGTCATAAGAGCTGTGTGTGTGTGTGTGTGTGTGTGTGTGTGTGTGTGTGTGTGTGTGTGTGTGCAGGCATGAGGGAGTAATTGCATGGTGAAGGATATAAATAACTCACCTTTTGTTGGTTCTGTCTCTGCTGCTTCTATGAGAGAGTGAGAGCGAGAGTGAGAGAGAGAGAGAGAGCGAGAGAGAGCGAGAGAGAGTGAGAGAGAGTGAGAGAGAGAGTGAGAGAGAGAGGGGAAAAAACACAGTGGAATTAAATTACACCCGCTGGATTATGGGAGTGTGGTGTGTCATTTTTTTTTATTGGTTTTATCTGGGGTTTTTTTCCCTCATCACAGCTTTGTTTAATTATGCTACATGTGTATAATGCCTCATTCTGATTGGCTGCTGATATAAATGAATATAAAATCGGAAATCTTTAATAATTCATCACGGAATCAGATGAATTCTGGAAAAGCACGCCTACCGTAAGTACACTAGTAAATGTGCATGTTATAATTAGGCTAATTCAGAAGTGCTAACTCTTCACTGGACAGTTAAACACACACACACACACACACACACACACACACACACACACACACACACACACTCTGCACACAGGATGAGTGTTTCTCCTCCGTGACCTACCCGTGACCTCCGGTACTTTCGTGACTGCAGGAGTGGGGTGAACGGGTTCTGCCGTTTTCTTCGTCCTGCCCTCGATTTCTGTGATTCGCTCGACGTATCTGGCGCTGTCTCCCGAGATGGTGCTGTAAGCCTTCGACAGCAAAATCACAACACACACATATGAAGCGTTTAGATGCTCATTCACTCAAAAACACTGCTGGGAGTGTAAAAAAATAATAATCACTTGGCACATGCCAAGGTGAGATACTGAAGATTTCATTAAGTGCCTGACTCTATGAATATGCATTAATATGTAAATTAGACACACCTCCATTATCTCAGCTAGTCCGCTAATAACTGCTAATAAACTACCTCTCAATGGTTTAACAGCAGCCGAGCCTATAAAGTTACCATGACAACCATGACCGGGGGCTAATATGCTCCTGACTGACGCTGCTGCCGCCCGCCCGCTAATCTCAAACGTGATTGGTCCAAAGAAGTGAAGCTTATTTAGTGACATCACGCTAACTGCGCTCATTCGTAGCCCTGCCCTCGAATCGGTTAAACTACACTACTGAGAAATTTAAATTTTTTCATCATAAAATGACAAACAGCCAACCTGATGCTCAGCCAAGACATTTTTGGATTAAAGAATAAAACAAATGGGTGTGATACTCACATAGACTCCGCCTCCCAGGCATGTCGCTCCCACCAGCACGTAGTATATGGTGTTGTCCCCGCCTCCTCCCAATGGACCGGATGACATGTGGGTGTGCGGTGCGAACGCCGGCCTCCTGTCCTGCCTCAGCACTGCAGAAAGAAACGCAACACTTTACAGCGGGAACATTCACACTGCAGCTCTGGAGGCGAGTCGTCTCTTTTTAAAGCGAGTCAGATCATTTGACTCAACTCACCAATAAGAGTCGACTCTTTTTAAAGTGAGTCACATCATTTGACTCAACTCACCTATAACAGTCGACTCTTTTTAAAGTGAGTCACATCATTTGACTCAACTCACCAATAAGAGTCGACTCTTTTTAAAGTGAGTCACATCATTTGACTCAACTCACCAATAACAGTCGACTCTTTTTAAAGTGAGTCACATCATTTGACTCAACTCACCAATAAGAGTCGACTCTTTTGGCTCCCAAATGATTCATTACCATTTGTTCTGTTTGTGATATTGTGTGTGTGTGTGTGTGTGTGTGTGTGTTTGGCGTCAGGCAACAAGGACAGTCCTCTCACTAGCAGCGACCTTGACCTTGACTTGACCGCAATAATGAGTTTATATGTGCAGAACAAAGTCTGGAACATTATTTTAAAACCTCAGGGCCTTTAGAACATGTTTGGAACCTCATCATCTTTAGAACTTAAAAAGTCCACAAAACCTTTCTTCTGAACCCGAATATTTAGCACATCATTAGAACCTCAGTACATGTAGAACATGTTAAAATTATTAACACAATTAGAACTTGAGTGCCTGTAAAACATTTTT
This sequence comes from Pangasius elongatus, assembly GCA_033441825.1. Lineage (NCBI taxonomy): Eukaryota > Metazoa > Chordata > Actinopteri > Siluriformes > Pangasiidae > Pangasius > Pangasius elongatus. Next base: position 14,920,654 of record JAKKZN010000027.1, read on the forward strand.
ACAACCTTAATGTCCTTAGAANTGCTGCTCTAGAACCTTAGCGTCTCCAGTGACACCCTACTGCTGCTCTAGAACCTTAGCGTCTCCAGTGACACCCTAGTGCTGCTCTAGAACCTTAGCGTCTCCAGTGACACCCTACTGCTGCTCTAGAACCTTAGCGTCTCCAGTGACACCCTAGTGCTGCTCTAGAACCTTAGCGTCTCCAGTGACACCCTAGTGCTGCTCTAGAACCTCAGTGTCTCTGGGAAAACTTAAACCTTAACGTCTTTAGATCTTGTTTAGAACCTAAGTGTCTTCAGAGCCTCTATAAATACTTAGTGCCCTCGGCTCTAGAAACTTTAGCCCAGTGTCCCTGAGCTGTTTAACGTCATTAATAACCTGGACACTGAGTGTAGCCCTCAGTTAGCCTGTTCTCTGAGTGATTAGGTTCTCCTGGGTTCTGCTTGCTGGTTCTCCTGTAAGCCGGTTAGCTGCAGGTGCTAATGAAGCTGCTCGGGTTCTGTTCTGAAGTTAAACCGACAGGTAAGTTTAGCTCGCTAACACACACACACACACACACACACACACACACACACACTCACGCGCTCTCTTCCCGGTTTGCCGACACAGCGTGGAGGAGGCTCGCGCCACCGGGGCCAGTTTATTCCACACCGCTGTACACCGGAACATTGCAGCTGGATTTTATTTACAATAAACTAAAGATCACAAACTCCCCGCGCGCCGCCTCCAGGTTCTCACAAGGCCGGTGTCGTGTGTTAGCGTCAGGGATCACCGTAAACATCCTGCACCCCGAGGACCCCTTTTGTGGTAGCCATTAAATTCGCCTGATTAAAAAAAATCAAAACCGTTAACCAGCAAACCTATTGTTGACATTGCTAAGCAATAGCCACGCTAATATTGATTCTTTCACTAATATTTAATATTATTTATTTTATATTTTATAATATATATATTTTATACTTTTTTCCCTATTGAATTGAATTGATTAAATGCACAACCGAATGGAAGATTTTACCGAATATGTTTAAAAATGTGTGCTTCTGGAGACTGACACTTAAAGTACACAAATATACAAGATACATATTTCAATTAAATTAAATAAATATCCTAGATATTTTTTTAACCAGGCACAGACATGTCGACCTAAATAGTCGGTCTTTCCTCCCAGAGAGTTGGACAGGCGGCTCGGAGCTGCCCAATGAGATTCAGCCAATGTCTGATTCCTCCAATGAGATTGATACAGGAAGTGAGGGGGTGCAGGATGTTTGAAGGTTTCACAATACTCGATAACACGCAAGACGTTCTTCAGGTCATTCGGAATTTCTGCCCACAAACTTCCGGGTTCCGCGAACAGCCCGCCTCCCGCTGGCTCTCATTGGCTGCTGTCCTTGCGCACCGTTCACCCATTGGCTGTTTTTATGTTCTATAATAAAATCCCGTTTTTCATTGGTGGCTGCCAATTTATAGAACTTTTCCATTTATGCTAGAGGTCAAATCGATGGATAATCTGAAACTGTTTCAAATATATATATATAGAGAGAGAGTAGCGAAAAAAGACATTTTTCACATTTATTTTCTTATTTTCTTATTTATTATATCAAAATTCTTAAGTGTCTCAAAAATAATTCTGATCTTTTATCTAAAAAAATATCGTTTCTTATTTCAAAATTCTAACTTACTATCTAAAATTCTGATTTACTGTATCAAATATTTTACTTATCTCTAAATTATCACTTAATGTCCCAAAATGTTCACTTTTCTTTCTTTCTTTCTTTCTTTCTTTCTTTCTTTCTTTCTTTCTTTCTTTCTTTCTCCTGTCTGCTTTTTACTTGTCTTTCTTAGTATTTCCTTGATAATTTTTTTTGTTTATTCTATCTATCTATCTATCTATCTATCTATCTATCTATCTATCTATCTATCTATCTATCTATCTATCTTAGGTAGCTAGCTAACTTCCTACTTATCTCAAATTTCTAACATATTTATAAATTCTGACTTATCTTTAAATTCTACATAAATTATATAAAATATCTCTAAATTCTCACTCATTGTCTCAAAATGTTGACTCCCATTTTCTTTCTTTCTTTCTTTCTTTCTTTCTTTCTTGTCTGTCCTTGTTAATTTGAATTCTATCTATCTGTGTATGTATCTATCTATCTATTGTCTTTGTATTTATTTATTTATTTATTTATTTTTAACTCGTTGTAAACTTCTTTGTATTTTACAGCATTATATGAAAATATGAATCGGTGTATTTTGGTTATGTTGTGTGCGTTTAGTCTTTGAGTTGAATGAATTTGTCATAAAAAAAGAATAATAATAACATGAAGAGCTGATGGCGGTGTGCGATGTGATTTGGGACACAGCCACTGCGTCCTGCGGGACTTTCCAAAACAACATGAACCCGGAAGTGCAGAGGAATGTGAGCAGACCTACACAACCTTTCCCCAGTTAGTCACTTAGACACACACACACACACACACACAGAGAGAGAGAGAGAGAGAGAGAGAGAGAGAGAGAAAGCCCTGGACTTTCACTTTCTATCCGACATGCAGATTCCCCTCCGTCTGCACACCGATCATGACATTAAACATTCAGAGTAACACCTGTTATAACGCCTGTTATAACCACATCCACGGGAGCGCGAGCGCAGACGCCAAACCGCGGACTGTTTCTTTTCTGCTGCTGGCTGTGATTCTGGGAGCTGAGACTTTAATCACTGCCGCGCTGCTGTACAGCTTCACCCGAGAGCTCCACACGGTAACACACACACACACACACACACACACACACACACACTATTCAAAGTAATAGGGATTTAAAACTTTCTTTCTTTCTTTCTTTCTTTCTTTCTTGTCTGTTTTTTTCTGTTTTGTTTGACTTATTTTTCCTGCTTTCTTTCTTTGTCATGTCTGGCTTCCTGTTTCTGCCTTTCTTTTTTTCTATTTCTCTGTCCTTTCTGCCTGTCAGTGTAATTCTCTAAGATAATGTCTTTGGTAATAATTACATGTTAGGTAACATCCCTGTAACATGCCCTGTAGCATTACTGTATCCCTGTAATATTCCTATAATATTCCTGTAATGTTACTGTAATATCTCAGTAATGTCCCTATAATGTCTTTATAACGTCCCTGTAACATTACTGTAATGTCTCTGTATTATCTCTGTAATGTCACTGTAACATTCCTATAACATTCCTGTAACTTCCCTCTAACATTTCTGTAACATTCCTGTAACATTACTGTAATGTCCCTGTAACGTTCCTGTAACATTACTGTAATGTCTCTGTAATGTCACTGTAACATTCCTGTAACATTACTGTAACTTCCCTTTAACATTTCTGTAACATTCCTGTAATGTCTCTGTAATGTCCCTGTAACGTTCCTGTAACATTACTGTAATGTCTCTGTAATGTCCTTGTAACGTTCCTGTAACATTACTGTAATGTCCCTGTAACGTTCCTGTAACATTCCTGTAACATTACTGTAACTTCCCTTTAACATTTCTGTAACATTCCTGTAATGTCTCTGTAATGTTCTTGTAACGTTCCTGTAACATTACTGTAATGTCCCTGTAACGTTCCTGTAACATTACTGTAATGTCTCTGTATTGTCTCTGTAATGTCACTGTAACATTCCTGTAACATTACTGTAACTTCCCTTTAACATTTCTGTAACATTCCTGTAATGTCCCTGTAACGTTCCTGTAACATTCCTGTAATGTCTCAGTAATGTCTTTGTAACGTTCCTGTAACATTACTGTAATGTCTCTGTAATGTCCTTGTAACGTTCCTGTAACATTCCTGTAATGTCTCTGTAATGTCTTTGTAACGTTCCTGTAACATTACTGTAATGTCTCTGTAATGTCCTTGTAACGTTCCTGTAACATTCCTGTAATGTCTCTGTAATGTCTTTGTAACGTTCCTGTAACATTACTGTAATGTCTCTGTATTGTCTCTGTAATGTCACTGTAACATTCCTGTAACACCTCTGTAACATCCCTGTAACGTTACAGTATTGTCTCTGCAGTGTTCCTGTAATGTTCCAGTAATGTCCCTGTGAGGTCTCCATGTTTTAATTTCTTTACTTTCACTTTCGCTTCGTCAGACCACTGAATCGCTGGACCATGATGTCTTCCCGACTGAGTGTCTCCACCAACATGGCCACGATCCAGCAGCGATACACACCGCAGGTCTGGCAAGCTGCGACTTCATGGTGCAAGAACTCCAGAACAGCGTGAATACGGTACTGAGCGGAACCTCACAGCATTAAACCCTAACAAAATCTAATCCTATGATCATCATAGAGATTTGGAGCTTCCAGTGTGGATGAGTGACGTGTCCTTTTAAATTCCACAGAGACTCTTGCTGGACGTCCGCAACTCCTTATGGCAGAGTTTAGAAGGTAAATAATATTAATATTCATGCTCAGTTAGCATGCTCAGTATAATCTATTATTATGATATTACAAAATATCCTGATAAGGATTTCTAAGATAAACTTCTTTATAAGAGAAATTTGCCCTGATGAGAATTTACAGATTAATATGAGCACGTGTGTTTTATTTTAAATATAAAGCATAAAGTTGAATTCAAGTGAAAAAAGATTTTTACTTTTTTTTTTGTTTTGTTTTTTTATGACTAAATTCCTGGAATGTTATTTTTCAAAGCTGTAGTTTTTCCTCATCCTGTAAACTGAATTATGGGGGTTGTCTTCTCTAAGAAAGACAGATTGGATTCTCTGTAAATCTGTTCGAAAGAAGAAATACGAGCCATCCTTCTGAGGGGAAAAAAAAAGAAGGCGGGCTGCTCAGGTAGCCGTCGGGTTGATTGTTGATTTATGGCATGTTTCACAGAACACAACGTCACCCAGGCCTTCAAACCAGCGATACATGTCGGGGCAAAGCAGGAGCTGAAGCAGTATCACCATCTGCAGGGAACAGGTCTGAATAATCACATCCCTCTGCTAATCCAACGCTAATCCATCACTCGACACAAGTCACAGGTTTCTAGTGAAAAGACATTTCTGTGTTTATTTCGCTGTTATGCAGCCAGGGCGTGTTTGACGTCTAAAAGCTCTTCTTTAGTTTTTGCACTGGAGTAATTAATGGAAGTCTGTGCCTAATTATTTACACAGTCATTGAACAATTTTTTAAATTTTATATATCTGTTTTTTCAAGCTATTCCGCAGGCCGTCGCTGGTAGTTTTTTCCTGCTTCCACCTTCCAAAAATAAACCCCCTTCCATAAGACACTGGATTTGTTTTACCTCAGAATTCTTTGGATTTTACCCGAGAATTACTTTTGGATTTATACACTAATTAGAAACTTGTTTAAATGAAGTTTAGTATAAGCAGTGAAAGCACATTTTGATGAGAAACTTCATATTTTTATGTAAACTATACATAATATTTTTTCTTAAATATGACTGACCACATTTTTTCAGTATCTGCATATGTTGTGTTTTTTTTTTTTTTTTTGCTTCATATTTCTTTGGATTTTATTTCAGAATTATTTTTGGACTTTTACCTCAGTTCAGTTCAATTTAAATCCTCTTTCTTTTTTTCTTTTTTTCTGGGGTACCTCAGATATTTTGTAGTTTTTTTTTTTTTTGTTTTGTTTTTTTGCATTTTTACTTCATATTCTTTTGGATTTTTACCTCAGATTTTTTTTTTTTTTTTTGGTTACTGCTGATATTTTGCATATATATGTGTGTTGTATATGTTTTGGATTTTCATATCACATTTTTAAAACTTTTTTAATTCGTATTCTTTTGGATTTTTACCTCAGGTGTGTTTGGAGTTTACATCAGAATTACTTTTGGATTTTTATGGTTTTTTTTTTGTTACCTTAGATATTTTCTATATATGTATGTTGTATATATTTTGAATTTTCACCTCAGATTTTTTAAGTGTATTTTTACTTCATATTCTTTTGAATTTTACCTCAGAATTACTTTTGGATTTTTACCTCAGATTTCTTTGGCGTTTACCTCAGACTTCTTTTAACCTCGGACCTTTTATCTTTTTACTTCATATTCCTTTGGATTTTTCCTCAGAAATGTATTCACTGAGGTTGAGCTAAACGCCGGCCCTATGTTCTGGTGTCAAATGATTTCTGAGGGAATTTATAGTCATGAGAGTGGATGCCTAACATAGTAACAAAAAGGCTTTTTTGTAATGGTCAATCTTATTACTTTTGTGCACCTTTAACTTCCTATCACCAGGTGACTCTCAGGATTCCCGCCTCACATTAGAGCGTCTAAACTGGGAGGTCCTGAGCGGGCAGAGCACTCAGGAGGGCCTGATGATCCTCAGTCCTGATGGAGAAATTGTGGTTCCTCAAGATGGGATTTATTTCGTCTACTCGCAGGTTAATTTCATAGCCTCGCATCTGGGACCCGATCTCCAGCTGGTCCAATACTTGTTCAAGAGAACGGCATCACGTCCGGAGCTGATGATGCTGGGCAAAGCCGGCGCGAGTCGGCGTCTCGATTCCGAGTCCAGCGTGGGTCTGTACTCCAGCCACCAGGGGGCATTGTTTCAGCTTGGGCAGGGCGACAGGCTCTCTCTCTGCGTGAGCAACATGGACGCTGTTCTCCTTCAACCAGAGTCGACTTACTTTGGGGCTTTTATAATAGACTGACACGGCTTATACAGGAGTCCAGGACAGTTTACTGACTTCTTTGGTAGTATTCACTGAAGCCCAATGTTACAAAGCCCCTGGCTGGACAAAAATAAGCCCCTGATTGAACAGAAGTACAAATCTAGCCACTAAAATGCAGTCCCAATTTATTGAGAGACAGTAGCTCAAAAATAAAACTATGGCGTCATGTAACAACACACAACAAAATACTGATTTCATCTTTAAAATTTGAAACTGAAATATGTAACGACAGCAATGTTTTATGAAAGTATTTTCATCAACAGACATTTAGCAAACATTAATGTCATCTGCCTAAACAACACTAACATGCTAAGTTAGTTATCTAGCTAGCTAGTCACTCGCGGATAACTTCAACCAGCTATATCCAGATATCCAGCTAGCTAGCTAATGTTAGCTAGCCAACTAAAATCAAATGCTAAGCTGATGATAATGTCAGACACATTAGATAGCTAGCTAGAGTTAACAACTAGTTATCGTGTTCATAGTTAGTTTGCTGCATAAACCTGAACCGTTCACTAATTCGCGTACTGTTAGACGTCTAGCCAGCAAACTAAAACTCTGATTTTTATTTAGTCATTTCGCTAACTATATACAGTATAATATACATAATTATGGGACCACAGTACACTAAAGACATATATAGGAGAAAGAAATGTATAAGAATATTTTTAAAAAATTGTTAATGTATTTAAATGAGGGGGAAAACATGCTGCTCAAAAGTAAGTGCCCCCCAGAGGAATATTAAACCAGAAATTTTTTTTTTAATTTTATATGTATATAAAAATGTGTGTGCATGCTACTTTAAAGGATTTTTTTTTTCATGATGACAGTACCAAAGGGTTTGCTTTTTTTAATACAGCAATCATGTTATTTTTTTCTTAATATAATGGACATTTTTAAATATTCTAATAACAATAATAATAATAAAAAAAAAAGATACCAAACATGTCTTGGCTGATTGACTGCATTTGGGTTAAGGAGGAACTCCTTACCGCCGCTTTAAATCCGTATTCAGGCCTGTTGTACTGAGATTAGTGATTTAACCTGAAATGGATCTTCGCCTACTGTAATGTAATATTTTTAAATTTTATTTAGTGTTAAAAATAACAAAAGACCAGGACCAAGCTCGATACATAACACTGAATCCTGAATTTTTTTTATTGTGAGCCGTTTTTATAAATGCAGGTATTTCAGACAAAAATGATTTCACTATGTCTATATAAAAAAGTACATGGGATGAAATAATTCAAAAATAATTAAAAAAAAAAAAATAAGAGAAGGGATACATCACATTAATATGGAGGGGAAAAAAACAACCAACAACAACAACAACAACAGCAACAACAAAAGCTCTATACAAAACCCCATTAAGGGCACAAGACAATAAATCTTCAGGGGAAAAACCAGATCGAGGACTTGGTTTAAGCTTAAAAGAAACAGTTTTTTTTTTTAAAACATGTTTGTGATGAAATTACTAAATTCACTGGCTGGACTTAAAAATATTGTACAGTATGTGTGTGTAAAAAAAAAAATAAAATAAAATAACGAGACGACAAAAAAAAAAAAAAAAAAAGGACAGAGAGACGTGTGTGTCCCGGGCTCTCAGAATCGGCGCCGTTTGTAGTCGACGGGCGGGCCGGGGCGCGGGAACGGCAGAGGAAGTCCACCTGCGTTTCCTCCAGCACCCTGTAGATAGATAGATATAGACAGACAGATACGTTTGGATATTTCATCATGGTCTTTCTCGGTGTACGTTACCCACAATGCATTCTCAGTTCTAACACTTGTCGAGAGTTCATTTAAATATTCTGCTGATTCATCGTACCTCATTGGCGGCCATGTTGGGCGCTCCTCCTGGTGCGGGGTTTCCTCCCATTGCGGTCCTGTTCATGGGAAGGCCTTGACCTTCGACCCCAGAAAGAGCACAAACCATTAAAAAAAAATTATTATTTTTTTATCATCATATATGAACGTCAGTGGCAGCTGGAAGAAGAGAAGGGATGGAGTGAACAAATAAATAAATAAATGAGTGAGGGATGCAGTGATGTGGGAGGAAGAGAGGAAGTAAAAGAAGGAGGTCTATGAGACGATGAATTAAGAGAGGAGAGGAACAAAAACGAGACTCGAGGTGGGAAGACGTGGAAGAGTAAGGAAGCGGAACAGGAAGCCGGAGCCCGAGTGAGAATAGAGGAGGGAAGATGTGACAACAGGGCGAGTTAGGCAGCCGAGAAAGCGAGGGATGAAAGAGAGGAAGAATTGTGGTTAGTGTCAGATCTAGAGAGTCGTGTAGTCGAGTCTCACCTCCCATGTGCATCCTCATGTCCGGCTCCCTCTGC
>JAKKZN010000027.1:14941061-14956061 GCA_033441825.1 Pangasius elongatus
TGACCATCTCCAACCTGGTGGAGGTTCACCTATAGCTGTAGGACTGAATATCAGGGAGGGGAGGAGTTTGACTGCACAACTTTATGAATATTGGAGAAGTCCAGTTATCTTCATCTAACCTAAAAACCTAGCACAGGCTCACCTTTGGGTGTGGGGCTAAATATGACATTATGCAAAATGGAGGACATTTGGTATACAGTTTGGTGATATTTTGAGGACGTTTGGTGGATGCTGATAGTAAGATCCCAGACACAACTATCACCAAAATCTGTTATCTCAATTCAACTAAAAATCTTCCAGTTACATCCTTAAACAGTTCTAATGTTTAAAACACATATAACCAAAGTGTTAGCATACAAAACAACCCAAAAATCTGCACTAATTGTCTCATCATAGTCTTTAAGGACCAGACTTTACAGCAAACATGTCTAGTTTTCCAGATCTAATGCTAATACAGATGCAGTGCAGTCCAAAAAGAAGCTAACCTACAAGACTGAGGAATGTCAGAAGGTATTTTTCCAGCGCTTGCAAACTTTGGCGCAGGATCATAGTTAGCTACAATCTGGTCCTTATCTTTTGCATGGAACATCTTCAGCATGGAACATCTTCAGAGTTCCATGTTTCTCAAACCTCAGTCCTTGAGGGTGAAAACACTCCACAATATATTATTCTTCTTTTTCCAACCAGTGCCTCTTCTTACCTTTGAGCTGTATGCTAAATTTTGTTATGTCTGTCTGCTAGTTAGCTTCAGTCAAATGGCACAGCATTTGGTAGCTAACTAGTGATCAAGTAAATGTTGGGAAACGACTGTTAATTTTTTTTAAAGCCAATTTCCTAACATACTGTGACATTTAAACATATCTTTTGAATACTCAGCAGCATACTGATGGCTCATGTGAGTTATATGTAGCAGTGTTCTCTCACTGTCTGATGCTAACACTAGCAGTCGTGCTAGTTTGGGTCATGTGAGGCTGCTGTTCCTCAGGCCACATTCGAGAGATGGAGTTCAGTTTTGATCTTCTGGCTTCAGGGGAAGTTGTGATTATCAGATCGGGATAAAAAAAATTAGGAAATGATGGTGTTGTTCAGACTTTTCCAAAGTATCTCACGGCTTTACTCAGTAAATAAAGAGGTCGAAGACTGATTCTCTCAAGACAAACCGACTGTTGCTCTTGCGAGGAAAACGTAAAACTAGCCAGATTCTTTAGGATTATAAACTGATNCTATAATGCTGTTGGTCAGCTTTATAATATCAACTCCATCAACTTTGCTCTCTTTATGAAAGCTCACGAAGGTTTTGTTCATCATTATCAATGTTCCAATAATGTTTTGTGTATTTACATGCTAATTTTATGTTGAAATGTTATTTTTTATTATTAAACTCATGTATGAAATTGTATTTTTAACCCAGATGAGTGTGTTTCATTGCATGCACCAGTGTGTTTAAAAATGATCCACATTTTTAAAGTAATGTGTAAATTATTTAATAGATAAGCAAAGTGATTCTGATACTTTCTCTGCATCAGTTACGTATCGATCAGAAGCTACTGAATCAAATCGCATCGATTCAGTGATACTGTCAAATATCGTATCGTTACCTTAGCAACAGAAATTGTATCGTATTCTTTTTAGAAATTGTATTCTTTCTTTCTTCACCTTTGTGTTTCATCCTTCTTTCTTTCTTTCTTTCTTTCTTTCTTTCTCTGACATATTCTTTCTTTTTCCATCTTTGTCTTTCTTTCTTTCTTTCCCCATCTTTGTCTTTCTTTCTTTCCCCATCTTTGTCTTTCTTTCTTTCTTTCTTAGACTTACTCTTTACTTTTCCATCTTTGTCTTTCTTTCTTTCTTTCTTTCTTTCCCCATCATTAAACTATCCATTCTTTCTTTCTTTGATTTATTTTCTTTCTTTCTTTCTTTCTTTCTTTCTTTCTTTCTCTCTTTCCCCATCTTTATCTTTCTTTCTTTCCCCATCTTTGTCTTTCTTTCTTTCCCCATCATTAAACTATCCATTCTTTCTTTCTTTGATTTATTCTTTCTTTCTTTCTTTCTTTCTTTCTTTCTTTCTTTCTTTCACATAGCCTCTGTCTCCCCCTAGTGGTGGATTATAATAATAACAGCACCTACACGTGACTTCAGCGTCACGTGACCACACCCGGAAGTAAATCTTCTCTCGTTTCATTAGAATGCCATAGCGCAGAATTGCGTTTGTTTACGCATTAAATTAATTACGGTGGGTTTTTTTTTTTTTAAATAATAATAATTCTTGTGCAAAGCGAAGATGCAGAGCTACGACCAGGCGCATGTCAGCTCGAGGTCTGGGCCTGTGACAGACAGCAGAGGGTAAATGAATCTCACTTTAATGAATACTAGCTTAGCACGTTAGCAGCAGCTCACTGACACAAACAGCGGCTTATTATAGGGACAAACACTAATTAGGCATTTCATATGAATAAAATAAACGTTTTTAGTCCTTTCAGAGAGAATATATTGTATTCAGAGGAACTGTGTAGAAGAGGAAGAGGGGTTTATTGGACTGGGAGATTCAATAGAGGAACTGCACTGCGTTAATGCACGTGCGTTTAATGAATTACTGCAAAAATCAGTCAGTTAAATGAGTTTATGGTTTAAATGTCAGTCACATGAGCCTCATTTTTTAAATATACAGTCTGAATTGTGCCTTAAGCTGTGTTTGTAATCTAAATTTACTTAATAACCAGCTGTAAGATACTTTTCCCCAGCACCTGGTACACAGGTTTATTCTGTGGGATTCATATTTCATATATCTTTATGTTTAAAATAAAAAAAAAAAGATTTTACTCTCTCGATCACATTCTGAGACTCTGCCGCTAAACTTAAGGCTTTAGAAATTAACATGACATCCAACACAAAAATCTGATTAATTAATCAATCACAATAAATCAAATTAATTAATCTGACTTTTTTTTTCTTTTTTTTCGGATTGTTTATCTTGTCATTTGAATGCTGTTACCTCATAAACCTGATGAGTAGCTGAAATGATGATGTTTCTTTCTTTCTCTGCATCTTGTTTCTCTCTCATTCTCTCTCTCTCTCTCTCTCTCTCTCTCTCTCTCTCTCTCCAACAGGAGTGATGGCTCGTTATTAGCGGTACTGAAGACTTTGCTGTTTTTCACCATCCTGATGATCACTCTGCCCATCGGACTCTACTTTACTTCCAAAAAATATTTGTTCGAAGGTTTGTTTGCGCTCACACCATGTTCAGAGGAAATCTTCCATGTCACATTACAGAGGGAGAAAAAAAAACACAAAAAAAGCGCAAACTCCTCCGTCCTGAAGATGTTGGAAAAGTTACAGCTTTACTTCTGACTGTTACAAAGCGCTGACACTGGAGACTCCTTCCATACATGTTACATAAAAACATTTCTCCTTCCTGAAAACTTATTTGTGAAGCTGTTACTATAGAAACAGTAACATCAGAACGATTGTATTACAATAACACTGTGATGTAACCCTTTCCCTCTCTCTCTCTTTTTCTTTCTCTCTCTCTCTCTCTGTCTAAATTATGGAGAAGTAACTTTTCTAAATGTATTTTTATAAAGAAGTGAGAATAATGCAAAGAACTTGTATGGAAGAAAAATGGATTTTAATAAAGTTTTGTTAAAAATCAAATCTCTCTCTCTCTCTCTCTCTCTCTCTCTCTCTCTCTCTGTTCTCAGGATCTCTGGGTTACTCCAGCAACGACAGCTACTTCTACGCCGCCATCTTGGCCGTGGTGGCCGTGCACGTGGTCCTGGCGCTGTTTGTTTACGTGGCCTGGAACGAGGGATCGCGGCAGACGAGGGAAGGAAAGCAGGACTGAGGGAGAGGAAAAAGGATTAGGGGAGGTAGAGAGAGCGAGCGAGAGCGAGAGAGGGAAACCAGGTTTTTGATTCTGTTAAAAAAAAATAAAAGAAAAAGAGAGACACAGAGAGAGAGACGCACACACACACGAGTGAAACACACACGAGACTTCTGATGCAGTGAAAACACACGTACCGTGTGCATGTACCTACAAGGTCAGAGGTCACAATGAAGCCTGAGGAGTGTGTATAATGTGTTGTAGAAGGTTTAAGGGTTCTTCTGAGGAAAGCTTTAGGGTTCTGTGTACACCACTGTCTCTTTATCATAAAGAACTCAAAGTGGAACCTTTTTAGAGGCTAAGAGAACCCTTAATTATCCAGTGAGCAGTTAATAACAGCTTCTCCGTGCTCGTAGGAAATGGGTTCTTTAGAAGGTTGGATAATTACGAGCTCCGGTAAGAACCCGCCGTGTTGTACAGTTCTGCGTAGAACCTTTTAAAGCTTTCCCCAGAGGAACAACCGAAGAATCCTTTAACGCTTCGAAACTTGGACGAGTGTAGTTCAGGAACGTTGTGGAACGAAAAATCCCAAAAAAAAAAAAAAAAATCCAGTGTGACAGTTTTGATCTCAGTGCAGCTTGTCCTGTTTATACACAGGGCTATAATTCGGTTCTAAATCGGTTCTAGATCGTGCAAGATAGTGGTAGTGTTCACCTTTCTGTAAAGTGTACGAACCCCACACATGTAACACATCTAACAGCGTAGCATCACACACACACACACACACAGGTTTATCTGACCCGGAAACAAAAACGTTATTGCCCGTAATGCTATAAAAGCGTCATCTGCTCCGAGCTCATTAAAATCCGCTTCGTGCGTCGAGGTTTCGGCTTTTTCTCCTCCTCCTGTGCAGCGAGTTCAGCTTTCACGTCATCGTTATAATGTGATCCACGCTGTGATTGTGATTATTATTGTTACACTAATATCTGATGTTTATATGATGCTTACAGAGCTCCTGATGGGACCTGTGCAAAATAAATAAAAAAATAAATAAAATTACATTCTAAAAAAAGTGTACACGTGACAATTTTCCACTTTTGCAAGATTATTTTTCTTTAAGAAAACTAGAAGTAACGCAACGGTAAGTTACGCCCGAGATAACAACACATCACGCCCCTTTCTTTCAGAATTTTTTTTTTTTGTGTGTGTGTGTTTGTCCTCAAGGAAATCAGCTCTCCAGTTTTTTATGTGTATTTAATTTAAACATTGTGCATTTAAAAAAAAAATTAAAAAATTAAAGCTGTGATGGAAACTGTTTCAAAATCGGTTGTATCTGAATTTTTTATTTTTGGTCTTAGCAGTCCTAACAATTTAATTATCAAAATATTACACATTTATTTTTGAAATTTTACGTACTGGAGATAAGGAATCGCGGGAGTCAGAGAACATGCAGAAGAACAGAGAGAAGGAATGCTGATGGAAACGGAGGAGAGGGGAAAAAAAGAAACACTCGTCGGTGCGGAAATTCTGAGCGCACGTCTGAGGGTCGGAATTCCGGCGTGTCCGCGGAGTCCCGTCCTCTCCTGCGGGTGACTGCATTCCCTCCACATCACCTCACTGTCTACAACACACACACACTCGGGATTCCTCCTGTGTCTCAAACAGACTTGGATTAAAGAACAAGGGCAGAGTTCAGCTCCCCTTAAAGCAGCTTTACATGTGGGCGAATCTCCTGTGGAGTTTGTGGTTTTTAGCCGCTTCACCTTTTTACGTTTTTTCATACGTGATTTTCTCACGTGAAGAATTCATCGCAGAGTGTTCGCATGAGCAATCGCAGGACATAACATCCTCTATAATAGGAACACCTGCCTCCCTGCTCTTTCCTGCCAATCAATCAGTCCAATCAGCCAATCATGTGTGAGCAGTACAGTGTATAAAATCGCACAGAGGTCAAGAGCTTCAGTTAACGTCCACATCAAACCAAAAAGCATCCACCGAGCCGCAGTAGTGCGGGCGGAGACACCGTGCTGATGGCAGAGAGCTGACAGGAAGGCTCAAACTCAAATAACCACTCTGTGCAACCGTGCTGAGCAGAAAAGCATCTCAGAATGTGTAGCATTGAAATCGAGATCACTGTTTTATCTGGTTTAGATTCACAAAACTCTTTCTCTTCAGTCAGAAATACTGTGACAGAAAAAGCTAAAAACTGCAGAAACATTTTAGCTTTCTTGCTTTTTCACTGTGCAGGTATTTGTTGTGTACTGTGTGTGTGTGTGTGTGTGTGTGTGTGTGTGTGTGTGTGTGTGTGTGTCCATTCATGTATAAGTACCAAACATTAAGGCGTGGTCCTGAAAGAGCTTAAATCTTCCTTTCCTTTGTATGACTCACCCCAACACACACACACACAAGTGACATAAGTGGACGTTGTGTAATGCATCTTTTCTCTCATTTCCTCTGTTTTATGTGCTTCTGTCACTGCAGCCCAAAATAAGACATTACCATGGAGAGGTCAGGACCACACACACACACACACACACAAAGCCTACATAACATCCTCCGCTTACAGAAACACAACACAGAAACAGTTTCCAGTTTGTGTAAAACAGTTGGAGAGTTCATTATGGGGAAGAAGGTTTGACTGCTTTACAACAGCTATATATATATACACACACACACACACACACACACACACAAAACACTAAGTATTACTAACACACATACCTGAGGTGTAGGTCATCAGAATAAGAACTGGAAAGTGAACCTGGAAACCAGAGTCTGAAACCAGAATCAAAACTGCAAGTAAGAATATGAATTGGAAGCTGAATCAGAAACTAAAACTGAATCTGAATCTGAGTTGGAATATGGATTGAAGCCTGACTCGTAATCCGAATCGGACTCGTAATCTGAATCGGTAGAAAAATCAGAATCTGGGTAAAAATTGGAATTGGAATCAGGCTGAAATGGTAAACCAGAATATGTGTTGGTATCTGAATCAGAATCGAGATGGCAGATAAGAATGTGAATTTAAATCTGAATTGGGAGCTGAAGCAGAATTGTAATGGTGTTCAACGTATAAATAGAATATGAACAAGAATCTGAACCTGAACTGAATTCTGAAAAAAGAATCAGAATCTAATCCTAATCTGAATAAGAATTTGAATCAGGCTAAATCAGGAAACCAGAATCTGAATCTTTCAGTATATGAATTAGAATCTGAATCTGATTCAGAATCAGAAATTTGATTTGTAACCAGAATTAACATCAGAACATGAATCTGAACCTGAATCAGAAACTGAACGGGTATAAAGATTAGAATTTGAGTGAGGATCCGAATCTGTTTCAGAACAAGAATTGGAATCTGAATCGAACTGAATGAGAAAACTAAAATCTGAATTGGCATCCAAATCAGAAACAAAATGCAAATAAGAATAAGAAGTGGAATCTGAATGTGAAGCTGAATCAGACTTGGAATTGTTTTCAGCATATATAGTAGAATCTAAATTTGACTCAGAAGCAGAATTTGTAACTGAATTTTACCTAAAACTGGAACCAGAATATGAACTGGAATCTGAATCTGAATCAGAATTGAATGGGAATCAGCGTAAGAATCTGGGTGAGAATCTGAGAACTGGAATCTCAATCAGGTCTGAATCAGCAAACCGGAATCTAGTTGCTGTCTGAATCAAAATGGCAAATATGAATATGAATTAGAATCTGAATCAGTGTCTGAATTGACAGCTGATAAAGAAATCCGATTCAGGAATTAGAACCATAAAGAAACGCAGAAAAAGAAAAAAAGGTTTAATAAATGGAATAGCATGAGTATTAAAATTTAGAATAACTAATATCTGTTTTTTTTTTGTTTTGTTTTGTTTTGTTTTTTTTCAGTGTGAACAAAATCCAGAATGTTCTGAGATAATACAGTAGGTCAATAATCATTTATAGAACGTACCAGAAGTTTTATCTTCTTATAAGTTACTGCCTGTATGATAATACACAACATCCTGCCATCCACAACTCGTCCAAATGACAGCATAGCTAAAAATAGTGTGTGTGTGTGTGTGTGTGTGTGTGTGTGTGACTTTACTGATACAGAGCTGCTGATTTCGTTGTTGGGTTGCAGCTCTCTAAGTAATTATTCAACCGATTTATTGAATTCTGTTTTCTTTTTTATGCGTTTTATATAACAGGTTAGTTTAAATGTAGTTTAGAATAGGCTAAGCCTGTGTGTGTGTGTGTGTGTGTGTGTGTGTGTGTGTGTGTGTGTGTGTGTATGGGGGCAGGGGAAGGGGGTGCTGATGAATGTTCTGTTGTTCAGTACCACTTCCTCAATTTGAACACATCCACTTCCTGTATTTTGATAGTGCCACGGTAACCTTGGGCGATTCACCAGCTAGTGACCGTCGCCATGGAGACCGGCTCCTCTCCCAGCCTCGATAGCAGTGTGTCCACTGAGAGGACAGTCCAGAGCGGCGTTCTCTATTTGCAGGGGCTAATCTGGATTAGCTGGATTTACACACACACACACACACACACACACACACACACACACACACACACACACACAGATCTGTGCTGCATTAGAAGATTGTTTAGAACATGCGGTGATGTCAGTAACAGGTGGGAATCTCTAAACCAGCACAATAAACTGCGTATACCGTTTTCATTAAGGTGTTTTTAATCCAAACTCATTAGTTGCCTTTTAAGGAAAAGGGGCCGGACTAAGCAGCTCTGCTCCAACTGGGGGGCGGAGCTACGGTCTCTCCTGGAACAATGTAAACAGAACCTGAAATCAGGAAATCCATTAGCATGGGTTTTTTTTCACATCCTTCAAGAAATTCAGATCCTATTATTATGCAAATTAACAAACAAACGCCCCCATCCTCATGCCCCGCCCCCTCACCCTGCCAAGCCTACATTTGCATATTGGAGCCTGATTGGTTCTTGTATTTTATGATGTAATAACACTGTTCTGGTAGGTTAGGCTCAATGGATAGATCGTCATTAGTTTTTTAATGAGGTTTTTACAACCAACACACCTGTGTTTGTTTTTCCAGACTTACTTGAAAAGGACTGAACTGTAAAAAAGTTTTATTGATTATAAACTAGTTCAGGAGTAATCTAGCTAATCTGCTCCTTTTGCTACTGTGAGACGATTGTGACTGATTTATTATTATTATTATTATTATTATTATTATTATTATTATTATTTATAGTGAACCTGCTGCGGTCGTGACTTGTGTGACACAATAACGGCACTCTTGGCTCGTGCTCCCGGTTTCCAGACAGTGACGCTGTCCGCCATTCTCAGCCGATGACATCCGAGAGAGAGAGAGAGAGAGAGAGAGAGCGCGCGAGAGAGAGAGAGAGAGAGAGAGAGAGCGCGAGAGAGAGAGAGAGAGAGAGAGCGCGCGCGAGAAGAGAGAGAGCGCGAGAGAGAGAGAGAGAGAGAGAGAGAGAGCGCGTGCCGTGTCGTGCGCGTTCTCGTCTTGTGACTCTGTACCGGTGAATCAGGACTTCTTTTTCACTCCGCCACGCTCGGGTCTCTATTATATTAAATTATTTATTTCATTAAATTTATTTTATTTATTTTTTTTTTGCGCGTGACGACAGGTGTACAAAAGAAAAACCGTGCGCGTGTCTGCCTGCATGACCGCACGCGCTGGGGGAAAAAAAAAAAAAAAAAAAGTCAGCTGTGGAAGTGAAGTAAAGACAAGTCGCGCGCAGAAACGGTGCCGGTTATGTAACTTGGCGCTCGCGAGTGGAACGGGCCAGACGCTGAGAAGCTCCGGTGTGTCAGTGTGTGTGTGTGTCAGTGTGTGAGTCGGGATCAGCTCGTCTCGCGCTCCGGTGAGTATCCACGGGGTGTGTTTTCAGTGCGCGCGGTCTGAAAGCTGTCATCGCGTGCGCGACCGGGACCGGGCTTTCACGTGCGCGGAAAAACATCTCTCTCTCTCTCTCTCTCTCTCTCTCTGTGTGTGTGTGTATGTGTGCGTGTGTGTGTTGCCTGATGCTTTTTTGGATTTTGTTTTATTTCTAAAACTTTCTTTGAGAACAAACCTTGACGTTTAAAATCACAGCACGCGCGCTGCTGTATTATTATTAATTGCTTTACCAGTGTTGGTTGTTGTTGTTGTTGTTTGTTTGTTGTTGTTGTTTGCTGTCAGTCTACTTTTCCTAGATATTATGCCCAAGTAACACACCGCTTAAAGTCCTCCCGTAACCATGGCGACCGGCACTGACACACTGATTTAATACACTTTTGCACCACATCACAGCGTAACTTCCTCTCAGCGTCTCTTACCGTGACCAAACAGGGCGCCATGTTGGTTATTGTTTTCCCTCTTAGGGACCTGAACAGTTTGTTTGGAAGTTTTTGTCATGAAAAACGTCACTGCAGAAAAAAAAAAGAAGAAGAAGAGGAAGAAAAAAGGTTGCTGGTTACACAACACATGACTTGGACTTGCTGCTGTGACGTCATGCCCCTGATTCCACGCCGAGCGCGTGCTGGGGGGCGGGGTCATGCCATACATAACACATTGAACTCGGATAACCGCTTAGCATGATCGAAATGCTAACAACCATCTTACGTCACTGATCTAAATGGAGACTACATCCTGGGGTATAAGTAGCTTTCTAGAAGAACACTCAGGTTCTCAGAGTGGGGTCCGTGGAACCCCAGGGGGTCTGTGATTGATTGATTGATTGATTGATTGATTGATTGATTGATTTTACAGTGGTGGAAATCAAACCTACATGATCAAAGTATTAATATACTGTATGTATTTAGGGGTCCAAGCACCAAAGTCACTGTCTTAGAACATGCTGTTTGCCGTTATTAATGAACCTTATACTTTTTATCCATTTATAGCTACAGTTAACATCGTGGAATGTCAGCGTTACTGCTAGCTCCTGTTCTCTGATATGTTTCAGCATCTATAGCAGTTTTTTTTAAGATGCAAATAAATAAAGCTTGTCATGTTGCAGAGAAACTGCAAAGCGTAAACCCTCTGGCCTGACTGTGCGTGCTGAAAATGAAGACTCCTTCCCTAAATGTCAAATAAACGCCTCCTTACAGAAAAATCCTTTTAGAAATTGAGCTGCAGTCTTCATTTCGCGTTTCCCGATTGGTCGTGGCTTCAGGTGGGGAGTGAACTGCACTCTGATTGGATGAGAACATAACAAAGAGCTACATTTATGACACAAAGTTTTTTTTTTCTTCTCGAATCATTTTCTGCATTCATGTGGTCGCTGTGTTGTTGAGAAAGTTCCGCGTGAGCACTTCAAAGCCGACGAGTTTTTCCACAATGTTGACGTTTCTCACTTTGACGGAATCAGTAGAATTTGATTTAGTGCTTGATGCTAAGTGTAATTTTAATCGTACGTAGATTTGTCGTAATGATTTACCAGCACGTGTGATCAAAATGTTGATATCCTCGATGTTGCACTGACATTGTAGCTTTACATTATCCTTATAAAACACGTAACAGCTACTTACTAGCTAGCTAAATTGTAATAATTAATTATTCGCCTTTTTTACCTTTCCCAGATGTTCTCATGGCTTTAACTGCTTGAACATTGAGCATAGCATGCTTCCACTAATGATGCACCAGGATTTAAAAAAAAAAAATTAAAATCTATTACAGACTAAAGAAAATTCACACAGTTGTAAGAATAGTTAACACGTTAATATTAACACACGTGAGCTGCTGCTCTTTCATCATCTCGTCTCGTTGCCTGTTTCTCAGTTTGTGTTCGGCTTAAACCAGATGTTTAAACACACAAAAAAAACAGACATCAAAGTGACCAAACATCATGTGACCTGTTTGGCCATGAGTTTAAAGGAACGCAGAAAGAACAGCTGATTTCACTAAATTCATGATTCATGAACTGCATGTGTGTGTGTGTGTGTGTGTGTGTGTGTGTGTGTGTGTTAGGTAAGGCCGCTGTTACGAAGCTTCCCTGAATCTGGGTTACTGGGCCATTGCAGACAGGCCAGGCAGCGTGACCAGCCATGCAGAAATGAACCTAAGCCTGCTTCTTGTGGCTGAACGCGCCTAAAGGTGCGCTGGCGCTTTAAGAGCTGCGGCTGATTCTGAGGAACCGACCTGCAACAACATGCAGGAGAACTCAATTCTGGGCAGAGACTAGTAATTAGTAATAATAATAATAATTACAAGTGACATGTTTTTTGAGATCAAGAACGTTCATTAACCCAGGCAGCGAATTTTTATTTTTTTTTAAGAGGACGGAAGACGAAGCAGGAAGGAAACAGTTCACTTTATCTGAAAACGTGTAAAAAAAAAAAGATCCAGACAAACTTCTGGGACGAGCTGGAAGGACACAAAGTGCACTGAAACACACCGTGTCAGAACTTCCACATCTGTCTTTGCTTAATACGCTTAGAATATAATGGAAGTGGTTTTTTTTCAAGTGTTTCTATAGCAACAGACTTTTAGATAAAAAAAAAACAAAAAAACGTGTATAGTGTGTATTATAGTTGTGAAGTTTAATGTAAGGAGAAATGTGTTTAGTTAACGTTTCTGGAAGGAGTCTCCATTGTCAGCGCTTTGTAACTTTAAGTTTTCCGGGTTCTTACGCTTTTTGCGTAACGGGACGCTGATGAATTTTCAGCGAGAGCGTAACATGATCTATTTATCTTCTCTTCGGAAAAGAAAAGCGATTCAGCTCCCAGCGTTCACCTAAATGATTCGAATCAAAGGGTCGACTCGTGACTCGTGACTCACATCTCTTACGTGTAAACGTGTCGCAGTATCACTTCGATGTGGATTGTGGTTTATGGGATGTCCACAGATGATGGACCTCGACTTCTCTCTCTGTCCGTCTCATTTCCTGTCTAACATCCGTGTGTTTGGGTTTTGACAGAGCATCGTAGTAATGCGGCTAACAAACAGCTAGCAAGATTCTGTTTGTATATTTGTTGTTTTATTGACGATTAGCATTGCTAGCTTTTCCTGAATGCCTGCTGGTCTTGGACTCTTGAGGATGGATTTTTACACCTCCATTTTTTTCTCTTCTGTTCCCTTCAGACGTTTTCTTTCCATCTCGCTGGGCAGAGATCATGTCACGGCTGTCATGCAGCACTTCTCGAAACCTGTCTGATCCTGACCTACATTTGCTCAGTGGTTTACTTGAAGCGACCTTTATCAAGCCCTTAGCGTTAGCGGTTGTCAGGGACGTTAGATAAGAGGCTGCAGGAGAGATGAGAAAGCACACCACAAAGCTCACTCTCTCTAAATGATAAGAGCGTCAAGTTGTGACTAAACTCCATGTCTCGCATTATCACCTTCTCCATGTTTCCTAGTTCCTCAAACCAGCCTTGCTAACATTTTTTTTTAACAAAGGATGACAAAACGCAGGCTGTTATCAGGACCAGATGTTTTCAGGTTAGCGTTAGTGCTAACACTTCGATGGACGTTACTCAGGTAAAAGAGACACTTCATGGTCCCGTATTGATGAAACCTACTGCTGGTTTAGAAACAGCGACACTCAGTCAGTTATTAGCACGAGGTTGTAGAATTCTCAGTGAAAGCCTACAAATCTCTCCACAAAGGTCTAGAATTTTCCATGAGGTTCTACAGTTCTCCATGAATGTCTAGAATTCTCAGTGAAAGGCTAGAATTTTCCATGAACTTTTAGACGTTTTTATGAATGTCTAGAATTTTCAAGAGGTTCTAGATTTCTCCACAAATGTCTAGAATTTTCCATGAGGTTCTAGGGTTCTCCAGATTTCTCAATGAAAGAAGAGAACTTTCCATGAATGTCTNGAATTTTCCATGGATGTCTAGAATTTTCCTTGAGGTTCTAGAGGTCTCCACAAGTGTCTAGAATTTTCCATGGATGTGTAGAATTTTCCTTGAGGTTCTAGAGGTCTCCACAAGTGTCTAGAATTTTCCATGGATGTCTAGAATTTTCCATGAGGTTCTAGAGTTCTCCAGAATTCTCAATGAACGTGCAGAATTTTCCGTGAACGTCTAGAATGGAACTCACATGTCATGTGATGTGTCCTGTGATGTCGGGTGACGTTTTTTTAAATGTCAGCACATTGATCATTTAAATCCTGTTTCTCGGATGCAGTTCTTTTCAGGACAGGAAGGCAGAATGACCACAGCAAGTTGCCAGCCATTACAATTACTTGTTTATTAAGAGGTAACATACTTTTTATCCATTGATTGTTACATTCAATATTATGGAATATCTGTAAAACAACTTAGTTCCTGTTCTCACTTACGTTATAGCAGCTATAAACAGTCTTACCGTGCACTACTGTCGGGGCCACTGTTATAGAAAATTAACCAACACCTTCTAACCAATCAGAATCCAGCATTCAAGAAAGAACCAAACAAACTAAAAGAGAGAGAGAGAAAAAAAAACTAAGAGAAAACAAGAAAGAAAGAAAGAAACTAAACTACATTCAGTTCCGAGCATGCTTCTGGGTCACTCACTTCCTGTAGACGATACCTCACTTCCTGTCTTTTCAGCCATAAAAAATTGCAGTCTGTAATATTTCACAGCGTTTACAGATCTTACGTTTTTTTTTTTTTTCTGGCCTAGAAATCAGCACCCTCTTTAACCCTGTTTAATTTCAGTAATGTGTGTGAGTTCGCAATGTAACGTTGTGATCTGAGGTTAAAAAAAAAAATAAATAAATAAATAAAATAAATATGGGTCTAAATGGAAACAACAGCAACCAAAGTGCGTGAAAACGTATCATGTGAATTGCTGGGCTTCATGTACGGACTGCACTTCTTTACTTTATGATGTTAGCTAATTAGCATGCTAGCAAGCCGGCTAGTTAGCAGGCTAGGTGATGAGTGTATTTGGCAAGCGCTGACTCTGATTAAGATGTGCGGGTTTGGATATTAAATCCTCACAGCGTGTGTTTTTAATTTATTTACTGCTAATACTGTAATTTATTATCTGTAAAAGGAATATAGCAGGAGGGTATGAAGGGGGCGTTAGGTGTAAAAGCTTTCGGACTGGTGTGCGTGTGTGTGTGTGTGTGTGTGTGTGTGCGCTGGCTGACGGACTGAACAGGAGGTGAGATGACTCTCAGGACTCCAGATGGAGTGTGTGGTATCCGTGTCACCACCGTGCGCAGTGTTCAGCCAGTGCAGCGATACACACATCTCTATCTCCGCTCTTTGTCTCTCTGGTTTGTC
>JAKKZN010000027.1:14958561-14961758 GCA_033441825.1 Pangasius elongatus
GAACTTTCTTCTCAATTCATGTTGAACACATCAGGCTAAAGTTGGATCCAAAAAATCCAAACGTAGGAAAATAACAACCTTCTGAAAAACATGACCTCGCTGTTCACCTCTGTGTGGTGAATAGTGAAACACG
The DNA here is from genome assembly GCA_033441825.1 of Pangasius elongatus. NCBI lineage: Eukaryota > Metazoa > Chordata > Actinopteri > Siluriformes > Pangasiidae > Pangasius > Pangasius elongatus. The sequence continues at coordinate 14,958,695 of JAKKZN010000027.1, forward strand.
ATCCGCGCTTTGCTTCCTCGTCTAATCTAATCAAGAGGCAATTCAAAGGCAGATTGTGTTCCTCGTAAATGAGGCGATAAGCTGAATGGCGGCGGAGTGTTTTATTTTTCTCGTATGTGGGAGATTCCTTCCTTCCTTCCGTGTGTGTCCTCTGGCCGTGAGGTGCTCTGTTCTAAAACTGAAGAGACTTCCACATCAGCGCAGAGATAATACAGACGGATGTTTTGAGATTAGCATGCTTGTCGTAGCCGATAGCTGGACTGGACTTTGTTGGGCTGTGTTTGTTTTCCCCTCGGCATCTGGAGGAAGCAGCGAGCTGTAATTGGTTATTAATTAACAGCCGAAATGTGACAAGAAGTCAGCGGGGCGCGAGTAAACAAAACCATAAGCGTACTAGCGAGACTAAGCTAATGAAGTCCATCTCACTTTCCTACCCAGATCTCGAGCGAGGAAAGGAGTCTTACTCGGACGCTACATTCTGGTGGATTTCCTCCAGGACGACTTGAGTAGATCGGCAGCTGAAGCGCGTGAGTATCGTTTCGATCTGTCTACATCAGACGTTTCACATCGCAGCATCAGGCGCATCAGCGTAATGTCTCTACCAGCTGAGATGCTAAGTTAGCACGAGTTTGTTAGCAGTCACTGGCTTTTCTTTTAGTGTGTTGTTCTCAGAATGCTGAAGTCTCCGAATGCTTATCATCAGGGTGGAATAGTACAGAGTAAATGTTCGGTAAACGTAGAAGTATGGCTGAAAGTGAAAGAGTTCCTACATTTTAAGGAGTAAAAGTACATTTTTCAGGAGGATTTTTCCCCACATTCACTCTCTAATTTAGTCTCCGCCGTTTCCCGCCCACCTGTTAGCGTTTCCCTTTCATACGACAGCTACCAGTCGAGGACGTTTTAAGCCTAACACACAAAAACGCTATCTACCCTCTTCTACATACACGAGCTCAAACGTGCACATGATTGGCTAGTGTCTCTTTGATTGACAGGGGAGAGCGAGTAAGCCCCTCCCACTCACAAAGCAAGCACAGCCAATTTTGCTGCCTTCGATAAGACGAATGCTTTTCTTTTGCTCCACTTGGGAGCTCAAGAGGAATAAATATTTTTATCTGATCTCAGTTTGTTTGCGGACAAATTTGGCTTGCAGGTTAGCGAACGTTTAAACTAGCTAGCATATTTACCCTGGGAATAATGCGATTTTTTAACGAGTACTTTGACGGCCTGAAATAAAAATGTAAGGAGTTAATAAGTATTCATTTCTGATAATAATTGAGTCAAAGTACAGTAATGGAGTACAGACACTCAAGTATTTTTCCACCTCTGCTTAACACACCCACACACACACCCACACACACGCACCCACACACACACACACACACACACCTTCCTTCTTCCTGTGTGATTGTTTCATGTGGAGGACAAAGACGTTAATTGTTTATGACCGGCAGGAAATGTTTTGTTATCTGTTTCAAGGTTATATTTAATATCAGTTCTTCTGTTGTCACTTACGTTCTAGCTTTACCTCTGAGTGTTACAAAGCGCTGACACTGGAGACTCCTTCCATGGACATGAAACGCAGAATAAATTCGTTTCGGTTTGCCTTTGAGAAAAATCTCCATTCAGACTGTTTCCTAGAGCTGCCGCCAGAATTGTAACTCAGTCATGCGCTGGCACAGGAAGTGAATAATCACCTGTTGCTTTTCCTAAGTAGTGCAAATGTAGGGTGTCACACACACACACACACACACACACACACACACACACACACACACACACATGCTGAAATCATTCAGAAGTGCTTCCCATGACTCACAGATCAGCCCGAATGAATGCAAATGCGATTTGATTTATCATTTTTTTAAAAAAAAAGTCTCTTCACATCCATAAAAAGGTTCCAGGTTCTGAGCATCTGCTGGTGTGTGTCTCAGACTAGGAAAGAAAACAACGGCGTGGGATGAAAAACACTCGTTATTAGACATCTTTACTGACGGCACACGGCGTGAGGTTTCAGTTATTCAGTTGGAGAAGGTGCTAGAATACAGAAAGGCTTTTAAAGAGCAGCTCGGTTCATCACGGCAGTGCAGAGACACAACGTTTTCTGATTGTTGTAAATAAAAATGCTGCTGTTGTTGTGCATTTTTAACACTGAACAGTGTGTTCGTGATGTGAGAGCAAAAGTCTGAGCTGAGTGAGGCTGAGTGCAACACTTCTCCCACAGTCTCTCTCTCTCTCTCTCTTTCTCTCTCTGCTGTTCTACTGACCCACATTCAGCGGTGTGCAGTGTGTGTGTGTGTGTGTGTGTGTGTGTGTGTGTAGCGGCACAGTCAGCCAGCTCTGATGTGAAGCGGACACGAGTGTCAGTCAGAGATTCAGTGCACGAGACACAAAAAGGAAGGAAGAAAATAGGAGATGAGGAAATAAAGAACGAGAAAGTGGAAGGAAGGAAAGAGTGAGGAAGTGAACGCAGAAGGAAGTACGCATGTCCCGATCCCGCCCCTTACGTTTTTCCGTTGATATCCCCATCATCATCACGGGAGTCGTGACCCGGTGTTCTTCTCGTTCCCACAGCGACATGCTGCGAAGTCCTGATTGCGTGAAACATCGCAGACGTCACGTCTCCTCTGTTCACGTGCGCGAGCCGCGGTGTGCAGGTCGGCGTCACGCACGCCGCTCACGGAATAAAACCTGCCACCCGGTCAGATCCGGAAATAAAATCCGATCTACCACCAATCCGGCGTTTCTGGTCCGTACTCAAATCTGCACTTAAAAACGATAGGAGAAAGAAGAAGGAAGGGAAAGAAAGAAAGAAAGAGGCGAAAAAATACAAATAAAAAAAAAGGAAATTTTTTTTTAGACAAAAGAAGACAGAAAGAAAAGTAGAAAGGGGAAGGAAGGAAAAAAAACAGAAAAAGAGAAAATCAGTGAAAGGTAGGAGGAAGGGAAAAATAGGGAAAAAGAAGAGAATGAGAAAGGAAAGAAGGAATGAAGAAGGAGGGATGGTAAGAAAAGAAGCAAAGTGAAGAAACAAATGGAAAAAGAATAGAAAGCATTGAAGATAGAA
>JAKKZN010000027.1:15096414-15106474 GCA_033441825.1 Pangasius elongatus
ATCTCCATCATCTCGGATTACAAAGTGGCCATCCAGAATCAGAGACGCTGCCAGCAGAGACTCAGCTACAGCAAGAGACTGCAGAACTCGGTGCCAGAGAGGTAACACACACACACACACACACACACACACACACACACACACACACACACACACACGTGTCTAAATCTTTCCTAAATCTGTCCAGTCACTGCTTTACTAGCCGTGTTTATAGCACTAGCTATCATAGCGAGTATAGAAACATACTTTACATCGCGAGAACGCTTTCTACTTCTCTGCTTCTACTTTCCATCATTTCAGCTGATGTCATTTTTTTTAATTAATAAACATTTTAACAAAGTGACATTTAAACAAAACTTAATTGTTTGTAGACTATTTTACAAACACTGGTTATCTTATATAGATGTGTACAGAATGATGTGTTTTTGTTAAAATAAAGTTAATATATCGACGGTGGAGTTGATAAAAGAGCTCGTTTAAGTGTGTGTGTGCGTGTGCGTGTTTGTGTGCGTGTGTGTTTTGCAGCCCCAAAGGGAAGCCCAAGTCAGTGAAGAAAACTAAAACTCCCCCGCAGCCCAACAGGACCCGCTCACAACGGCCCTCTGAAGGTAGGTGTGTGTGTGTGTGTGTGTGTGTGTGTGTAAGTAAGAGAGAGAGTGAGCACACCATTACACTGTTGTTTTTGTGTGTGTGTGTGTGTGTGTGTGTGTGTGTGTGTAATCTGTGTATTTCCCTGTCATGGTCAGATTCGAACCTCGTGCTTGATGATGAAGACAGTCAGCCTTCATCTTCCTCATCGTCAGGTCAGCCGGCGAGTAACAGAGTGACGCGCAGCAGAGCCCTGAGCAAGACAGCAGGTACACACACACTCTCGGAAAGGCGCTTGCGTAAGAATGAGTCTGTGACGTTGCACTAACCTCAGACAGAGTGAACGTTAGCCGTAGCTACGCATCACGCATACCACGGAATAAGCTGTAATCAGAGACGGAGCGAGGTCACGTTTTATTTTATGATGTGACACGAATGACAAGTTTGTTAAAGCGCTAGTTCTAATACGCCATCGTTGCTATAGTAACAGCTCATTCGCAGGGACTCGTACGGCGGACGTTCCACATAATCTACGACTAATAACAAACGGATTTTAAAAATCGTTTCAGCTGGTAAAACATACTCTCTAATATTGATATATATAAACTCTGATATCGTGTGTGTGTGTGTGTGTATGTGCGCAGACGCTCACTGCAACGGGCCTCTGACTAACGGAGGTCGAAGGTCACGCAGACAACCGGGACAGGGAGACACTTCAGACTCCAAGAGCTCGGACTCTTCATCGTCGTCGTCCTCTTCATCCTCTTCCTCCTCATCTTCGTCGTCCTCTTCCTCTGAGAGCGAAGCGAACGACGACGACGTGGCCAGCTTTGCCGAAGGCGGAGACCACGACTACAGCAAAGCGTCGCGTCTCTCACTGGCACGCAGGAGCAAGATGGCCGCTAGCTTTGCTGCTAACGCCAAACGGAAAAGAAGAGAGCAAGAAGAGGGAAGGACTGAGTGCCTCAAACGCGCACGTAGGGAACAGACGCCGGTCCAGGCGGCCCAGAGCGAGGATGAGGACGAGGATGAAGATGAGGAAAACGAGGAGGTAGAAGAAGAGGAGCCTGAGAGGGAAGGAGAAGGGGAAGGGGAAGAAGAAGAAGGAGAAGAAGAAGGAGAAGAAGAAGGGGAAGAAGAAGAAGAAGAAGGAGAAGAAGAAGGGGAAGAAGGGGAAGTGGAAGAGCCAGAAGAAGAGGAGGAGGAAGAGGAAACGAGTCCACAACCTCAGCTTCCTGCCAGAGGTCAAAGGTCGAATCAGAGGACAGTGAAAGCGGGGCGTGTAAACACCCGTAACCAAGGGAGACGGACCGTAGTCTATAACGACGACTCGGAGGACGATGCGCCCGCCGCTGACCCGCTCAATCTAGGCACGTCGCGTTCCGGAAGGATCCGCCGCATGACCGAGCGAGCCAGGGTCAGCCATCTGATGGGCTGGTCACACTGACCTTTGACCTTTTGGACATTTTTTTAAGCAACCTCAGACATTTGGACTTCACTACAGCAATACTGCAGGGATTTTTTTTTTGTAGCTGTTGATGTACAGATTTTTCTTTGTCTTTTTTTTGTTTTGTTTTTTTAGTTTTTTTTTTTTATTTTGTTAATGAGACTTTTGTTTACGACTCTGGAGCTCGTGGTGCTGACTCCGTCTCGCTCTGGTGTCCGACGAACCAAACCAGCCTTACTGTGGGCCAGAGCATGGAGGAGTCTCTCTCTCTCTCTCTCCCTCTCTCTCTCTCTCTCTCTCTCTCTCTCTCTCTCTCTCTCTCACTGTCTGTCTCTCTGTCTGTCTCACATCTTCTCTTCAGGCTTCATTTGCCAACGTGGTGCTTTTCAAATCAAGTCACTGCACTGCACGCAGGATGATGGTGCTGTTTTCTCTCTCTCTCTCTCTCTCTCTCTCTCTCTCTTTTTCTGTCTTATCTCTATTCCTTGCCCCCGTGGTAATAAATGGTACATTAGCCAGCTAGATAAAGGTTTACATCCCAAATCGCATCCTGCTGTAATAAACACTTAAAAATTATCGCTTTAAATTTCAGTTTAATGTTTCGTAAACTTATATTCGGTTTGGGATGCGACTCAAGATTTTCATTCCCTCAAGCTAGCTGTTGCTTATTTTTACAAAAAAGATTTAACTCGACTCCAGACTGTTCTCTCGGATCCTCCTGCGCTCTTCCTTCCTTTTCTTTATCCATTTGCTGACTTTTCCTTTTTATTTAAACAAGTTGAATTATGGTAATAAAATAAATAACACCACAATGAGCTCACATCCAATCAGCTACTTGTTGCCAGGCGGATTTAATCTGACAGAGTGACCTCATTGGTTCTTAAGAGGCTCTCTCTTTGATTGGTTGAAATCTCTCTCGCGTTTATTTATAGCTGTATGGATCAGCTAACTAGTCCTAAATCAGGTTTTAGTATTACCTTTGTTAAGAAAAGTAAAAAACCATAAAGGCGACGTCCCAAATCTCATTCCGTCATACTGAAATCAAAATTATTAGTCAAAATGTTCCGTTTAAAAAAGTTAGTGTAATGGGGTGAAAGGAAACCACTTAACAACAAGAATCAGACAATCTCTAACCAAGAAAATGAGATGATAAAGTTTGCTGCTTCAGATCCAGCCAATCAGATCCATGTTGCTATGTAGAATGTATCTGACCGAGCGACGCCATTGGCTGTTAGCCTGAGGCGATTCCTCTTTCCTCAGAGACTGAAGCAGCCTCTGTTTAAATATGTTAAAGCTTGTTTAAGCTGCACTGCATCTCATTAGATTAATATCGCACGATTTGGGACAGTTATGTTAAGTTAAAAGTAGGCAGGCAGTGTTTCAGCGCAGTTGAGGAAACGTCCAATCAGCTTCTTGTTGCTATGCAGACAAATGAAGAGGTGCTCTCTGATTGGTCCAAGGAATTTGGTGAGAGGAATTTTGATGGTAGTCACGTTAATCTAAATGCTTATTACTCAGCTAAATAGAGCACGTCCCTTTACTAAATCTGATCTTTGCTTTACCTGCTACAAAAGGCCTGGTAGCAAAAGTTTTTGCCCCCCACCACCAACTACACTGACCAGTTTTCCATTCGGATTAATACAGTGGAATGACATTTGGGACACAGCTGAAGAGTCGTGTGGGAATTTAATCTCAAGCCTTCTCCTTTATTCATCTGTTTGTTCTCTCTCTCTCTCTCTCTATCGCTCTCTCTTTCTCTTTCCCACCTTCAGATCTGGGGTATGTCCCAAACACCAGTCTCACTAGCGTTCTTACTATTTTTGTTTTTGGAGCGGTCACATGGTGTAGCCTTGGTGGCGTCCCATAACGCACTGCAAGCATACATAGAGTATGTTAATGCTTATGTAATTCAGTAAAGCTAGCGTAAATTTAAACAAATTATTGGTGTTGTATAGTTAGATGTCAGGTGTTTAGATTGCTGTCTTGCTAGCCATTGATTACTAGCGACATTAGCTTAGCCAGCCTTCTAAACACAGCAGTCCACCAACATTACTTTACAAATTAATTTGCTAACATTTAGCGTTACCTCTTTACCTCTCTATAATTCTAGTAAGAACTCTAGGCTTAAAGACTAGCATCTGGGACACACCCTGGATTTTTTTTTTCTTCCCCCCAAATCTTCCAAGATGCATTAACTACTTCCAGGTCATGACCTTGACTTTCTGCCCATATGAGCATCGAGAGCATTGATACACCGAGTGTCTGCACACACTGTTTTTACAATGGAGTATATTTATATTTGTACTATACACTTACACACTTTGTGATTCATACTTATCAATTGAAACCGATCCAATGATGTTTGCACATGTTACGGCAGCTGATTGGTCAAAAAAAGGAGTTTGGACGGGCTCTAAATCCTGGCTCCTCATTGGTCGAGAGTCTTCACAAACCAGAGCCAGGGAAGCTCAAAGTGTCAGAAGGATGACTGTTTTTTGATGGTAGTTTTTTTTTTCCTTGTTTTTTTAATAGAATGATGTTTCCTTTCTTTCATTTTTTTTATTATTTGACCTCTGAAAACAGGAAGTGGTGCCAATCTAAGGACTCATGAGATCTTCCAGATCTTGCAGATCGCCACTCCTTTGATTCAGCAGGGAGTGCTTTTTTGTTTGTTTAGTTTGTTTTTTTTGTTTGTTTGTTTTTTTTATTTAATAAATGGTGATTCCTATTGGTTGGCAGGTTCATTTTTGGGGTCTATGGGTGTGACAGAGTGAAAATTTACCTGTGTTCAAGTCATTTAAACTGGATCCTTTTCCTATTTATGAGGTAACTTATTTAATCTTAGGCTCTTAGACATCCCCGTGGTGCGTTCACTGCTCCTTGGCGTTGTTATTGTGTTCTTCGGTTTCTGAGTAACCAAAAACTTGTCGCTATGTTGTAGAGGTTGAGGTGTTAGTCGGCGGAGCTAAGGCTAAGTTTAATCAGCCAATCACACGCTTGAGATTTGTTTAAAGCTTCATGTTGTGCAAATTACAAGTTTAGAAACATTAGCGAAACACAAATGCAGCGCTAGTTAGCTTAGCTAACAAATATATTACCTCTAATATCTTTCAGTATGCTGTCATGGTGATGTCATATGCTCAAATTTGTGATTTGGCTGATCAAATTGAAATCAGTAATATACATTATTTCAAAGTTATTCTACATACAAGTGGACAAAATGGCAGAAATGATAATACGACACTCTAGGAAATATTTCACAAGTGTTTTTTTTTTGGTTGGTTGGTTGTTTTGTTTTGTTTTATGTTTCACAACTTACTTTGCTAACATGCTGGTCGAGACAGAACAGCAAATGTGAGCAAACTTCCAATCAGGTTGATGTTGCTAGGCAGATTTGATCTGACAGAGCGATGCTATTGGTTGTAACCAGGCTGTCTGTGATTGGTCTAAATTTCTTTCAGTAAACAGACATTGTAGAAGTTTCTGACTTCAGTGAAAAGTTGGAGCGCAATGCCAGTAACACTTAATGATTCAGAAAAGTAAAAGAAATCACATGAAAATGATACTTAGTTTAAAAAAAAAAAACATAATTTATACCATATATCAGGATATTCACCTTGCTTAATGTTATCATGTAAACTGTGAAATTTACAAAAAATAGAACAGCAGAAGGACGTACATTTTCTAATAATTCTTAAATTAATTATACTAATTTATATAAACAATATCGCAATAAAATTGAAACCATGCCATGAGATAAAATTAGGTAAATATTGTGAGATTAAAATGTCATACAAGTGAAACCTCACTTTACAGATATCAACTCCAAAAAGATTATTTAAAGATATTTAGTGTCTGCGATGAGGTTTGTTTTGTGAATTATTATTTATTTATTTTATTGTAAGCATTTTGAGATGCGTTTCCAACAACGTCAAAGCAGTTTCATCTTGAAAGACTTTATGTAACAGGATTTGAACGTACTTGTACTTTCAGACATTTTTGTTAGCTTTGTATTCACTGTCGTTTTTTTGTTTTTTTCCTTTTCCCAGTCTTTTTTTTTTTTTTTTTTAAATCATAATCATCTACATGCTGCTGTTGGCAGGTAAAATTCAGTGGAGGAACACCCTGTACATTTAATTTTTGTTTTTTTGGTTTTTTTCCCTTCCTAAATGTTCCCATGATCTTGCATTCAGTAAACATGAATACTCAAGCCACATGTTCAATACTCCTCAATACTGTGATATTTGATCAATGATGACCGCCGTAATTGCAATAGTATTGTATATTGTCATATTTCTGCGCAATATGTCTAAAAATTGCGTCTGTCCCACTCCAGACTCTCTGTCCAAAGATTTTTTCCCCCCTGTTTCCCTGATGTGTAATGGACTGAAGTAGTTCAGGGCCAGTTAATGTTGGTGATGAAGATCTGATATAAGGTGTGTGTGTGTGTGTGTGTGTGTGTGTGTGTGTGTGTGTGTGTGTGTGTGTGTGTGTGTGTGTGTGTGTGTCTACTTTTTGTACACAGTTTCTGAGTGTGTATTTTTAAAATAAAGGAGTAAAACTGCTTTCTGACTTTTTCATATTTAGGAAAAAAAAAAAGAAGAAAAAAAATTAACATTGTAATATATATTATATGTATATATTTCTTTTAATGGAGTGTGAAAACATGCTTTTCTGTGTAAAATATTTACCTAAATAAGTACAGAGCCATGGGCAGAAAAACAAAATAAAACAAATGAGCAAGTGTTTCAGTCATAACATTAAAACCCCTGACAGGTGAAGTGAATTACATCGATTATCTCATTACAGTGGCACCTGTCAGGGGGTGGAGTATATTAGCCAGCAAGTGAACACTCAGTTCTCAAGTGGAAGTGGAAGTGACGTTTGTGGCCAACTGTGGTGACCCATACTCGGAATTTGTGCTCTGCATTTAATCCATCCAAGTGAACACACACACCCGTGAACACACACCCGGAGCAGTGGGCAGCCATTTTAGCTGTGGCGCCCAGGGAGCAGTTGNCGAGACTCGAACCCACGACCTTCAGGTTCACCTTCAGGTTACAAGTCCGACTCTCAGACCATTAGGCCATGACTGCTTCTCAAAGTTGATGTCTTGGAAAAATGGGCAAGCGTAAGGATCTGAGTGACTTTGACAAGGGACAAATTGTGATGGCTAGATGAATGGATCTCCAAAACAGCAGGTCTTGTGGGGTGTTCCCAGTATGCAGTGGTTAGTACCTACCAAAAGTGGTCCAAGGAAGGACAACCGGTGAACCAGCAACAGCGTCATGGACCCCCAAGGCTCACTGATGCGTTTAGGGAGCAAAGGCTAGCCCGTCTAGCCTGAAGGGAAAACTCGGGTCCTGCCATTCATGTGGACGTTACTTTGACGCATACCACCTTCCTAAACATTGTTGCAGACCAAGTACACCACTTCATGGCAACGTTATTCCCTAATGGCAGTGACCTCTTTCAGCAGGATAATGCTCCCTGCCACACTGCAAAAATTGTTCAGGAATGGGTTGAGGAACATGACAAAGAGTTCAAGGTGTTAACTTGGCCTCCAAATTCCCCAGATCTCAATGCGATCAAGCATCTGTGGGACGTGCTGGACAAACAAGTCCGATCCATGGAGACCCCACCTCACAACTTACAGGACTTAAAGGATCTGCTCCTTCTATCGGCTTTGTGCCAGATACCACACACACCTTCGGAGGTCTTGTGGAGTCCATGTCTCGATGGTTCAGAGCTGTTTTGGTGGCACAAAGAGGATCTACATATTATTAGGCAGGTGGTTTTAATATTATGGCAAATTATTGCACAGCTGGTGCTGTTATATATTTAAAATTGCTGTTTTAACAGCAAGCGAGATGCTGAAATTAGTCAAGAAACCCTGCATTAAAATCGGGTATTTGTGTTCCTATTTTCTAATAAATGTATGCCATTTCCTAATAATAATAATAATAATAATAATAATAATAATAATAATAATAATAATGTGGCATATATATATAGTGTTGGAATTTCCCGACACAACAGAGGAGCCGGTGTGACTGCGAGTGACGTCACCGCGCGGGCTCCTCCCACCACGTGACCGTGTCGTCATCCCAGTTGTTTTTATCTCGGACGCGGAAGTCGGCTTGGAAGTCGGTGCTTTCTGAGGAAACCGAGACGAAAAGCAGGAAAAATCAAGCGTCTGAGATAAAGTTCACCTCTTCGTGGGATCCACTAGAACCAACGAGCCATCATGCCGAACATGGAACGTATCCTTTTTTTCCGGATTTGTGTCGGAAATCCTTCGGGCCTGGGAGGATGTAGGCTGCGTCCCAAACCGCGTAATAAAAGTAGTTAAAGAGGGCTTCAGTGTGAGTAAGTACTGGGCTGACTGAGTTATTTTGGTGCACTGTTTAGTGGTGAAGTGCGCGATTTGGGACACAGTCATAAACCCCTACATTCCGGCGGTGATCTGTTTACTGTCGTTTCTAATTTAAGATGAAATTTAAACTCTCTCCTTTCACTTAATAATGTTACTGGATGACTGTCGGTTTGTTTGGCATGGTTAAACAAGAATTATCTTAACATTACCACACTTTTTTTTTTTAATATATATATTATTGTACAGAATGTACAGTACAAAAAAAAGCACTTCCGGTTTCTACCACTATTGATGTTGAGACAGGCGTGTTTCTATGACGTCACGCTCACCTGAGATACCGGTTAGTTGAGTTTTCACCCTCACTTGTCTTAGATATAATGACCTGAACCACTGCTGAATGACCAACGATATATTTTTTAAGAATTTGTTGAAATAAACATGTTATTTGCGGGTTTTTAAACGGTTATGACTGTTAATGGTGCGTTCAAGTGTGTTATGAATTTGTGTTTTCAACCCGGAAACCTGAACACTCAATATAAATAACGCTCAAATGATTAGACACTGTTGCTAAGCAACCAGAAAATACAGACACCAAAAAAAAAAACATCAGGAAGATGAAATTTTTCCACAAATATGTTAAGAAATTACTAAGAAAAAGGACAATGTGTGTGTTGTGTGTTCATGTAGAAACCCGTGTGTGAACGCAGCATACCATTTCAGCACGAACAGCTGTAATTACAGTGTAATTTTAGCCATAGTGAGGCGTTTCTTACAAATTTACCGACACATCTGAGTGAAATGTTGATATATCTGATGTTTTTGGGTCATTTCCGCTGTCACTGGGTCTCTGCGTTGTTCTGTATTGAAGCCTAAACAGCTGCCTGCTAGCTAGTTAGTTATTGTTCGTATTATATAATCAATGACACGTTGCTATGAAGCAGATTTCATTACTGTTACCGCCTCAAAGTTACCTCGTTCCCTCACCAGTCTTTTTTTTCTCTCTCTCTCTTACTTGTTACATGTTACAGAGAAACCGCGAAGTGCAACGAACTGTCGCAAAGATGGCGGAAATGTTAAATAAACGTGTCATTACTTCAAAATAAACTTCACTGTATCATCGAATTTTTATGTGGAGCCTCATGACGGGTTGTTACTATAGAAACGATAACGTAGAACGAGCGCATTAATACAAACCTGCACGATTTCCAATTACACGCGTCAAACTGGTTACAGACAGAATGCACTTTTTGTACTCGACATTAGGGCCTTTTGCACCGTGGGAACCTTTTCATAGTACCTGAACTAATTGTGGAACTACCCACTTTTTGCCGTTTTTGCACCTCCGGAACTGGGTGAGATTTTAGTACCGGACCGCCTTTTTCGAGAACTAAATGAGCTCCTACACCGGAGCAGGGTCTAACCAGCACAACTGGTACTATCCGTGACATAAGTAGACGTCGATTGGCCAAACACGTACGAAAACGGCGTCACCCGTCATGATTTAAAACGCCGTGTAACCATACTGTAGTGTCAACTTATTTCGCAAGTATGGAGAACAGCGATAGATGGACGGACGCTGAAGTGCAGCACAGCTCTGATCACAGCGTCCTCCATCCTCCGGTTGTTTACGTTGTTCTTCTTTGTTTCCG
>JAKKZN010000027.1:15116588-15126921 GCA_033441825.1 Pangasius elongatus
TGTTTTGATGAACTACAAAGTGAGAACTTCTTCCTGTGGGTGGGGCTGGATTACGCCTGCGACTTCATTTACATACTGGACACCTGCATGCGATTGAGGACAGGTAAAAGATTTTTTTTTTTACTATGTTTACTGTTTATTTTCTTATCATCAAAGCATTTCTGTATTTCATTAAAATATTCCAGATGTGAAGCAGAAGGCTAACAGCAGAAAAATAATGTGGGATATAATAAAATTTAGCATTGCATAGGATTTTCTCCCAAGTGGCGCAACAGAAAAGCGTTTGTCCTATCATCTGGAGATCATGAGTTTGAATCCCGGTGATGCAACAGCCATTCATGGCCGGGAGTCCAAGAGAACAAAACTGGCTGTGCTTTATGTGTGCATCATAGCGACACTGGCCAATCATGGGCATCTGTGAGCTCCAAGTGTGGTATGCTGCAGCATGAACAGCAGTTTGAAAATATGATGTTGGTTGGCTTCACATGTCTTGGAGGAAGCACATGTTAGCCTTCACACTCCCTGGTCGGTAGCTTGTCCTATGATAGGGGAGAGTTGATTGGTGGGTGGGAATTGGCCAAGACCAATTCAGGGATAAAATCTGGGGAAAGCAATTACCATCTTTTTTCCTCCACAGGATACCTCGAGCAAGGTCTGCTGGTGAAAGACTTGGCCAAGTTGAGAAACAGCTACATTCACACTCTGCAGTTTAAACTGGACGTTCTGTCCATCCTGCCCACAGAGCTGCTCTTCTTCATCACGGGGTACATACCCCAACTTCGCTTCAACCGCCTGCTCCGCTTCTCACGCATGTTCGAGTTCTTCGATCGTACAGAGACGCGCACCAACTACCCCAACGCCTTCCGCATTTGCAACCTCGTCCTCTACATCCTGGTCATCATCCACTGGAACGCGTGCATCTATTATGCCATTTCCAAGGCCCTGGGGCTCAACTCGGATACGTGGGTGTATTCCGACACGAACAATACACTAGCATTCTGCTACGTGTACTGCTTTTACTGGTCCACACTAACATTAACAACCATTGGCGAAATGCCCCCTCCAGTGAAGGATGAGGAGTATGTCTTTGTAGTTTTTGACTTCCTGGTAGGTGTGCTGATCTTTGCCACCATCGTCGGTAACGTGGGTTCCATGATTGCCAACATGAATGCTACGAGGGCTGAGTTCCAGGCACGCATCGATGCCATCAAGCACTACATGCACTTCCGCAAGGTCAACCGCACCCTCGAGACGCGCGTCATCAAGTGGTTCGACTACCTCTGGACCAACAAGAAAGCCGTGGACGAACAGGAGGTGCTGAAGAACCTTCCGGATAAGCTGAGGGCCGAAATCGCTATCAATGTCCACCTGGACACACTGAAGAAAGTACGTCTTTTTCAGGACTGTGAAGCCGGACTACTGGTGGAGCTGGTTCTAAAACTGCGTCCTCAAGTGTACAGTCCTGGAGACTACATCTGCAGGAAGGGTGATATTGGGAAGGAAATGTACATCATCAAGGAGGGCCAGCTAGCTGTGGTTGCAGATGATGGTGTCACACAATTCGCCTTGCTAACCGCTGGCGGTTGTTTTGGCGAAATTAGCATCCTAAACATTCAAGGTAGCAAGATGGGCAACCGGCGCACAGCTAACATACGGAGCATCGGCTACTCTGACCTCTTCTGCCTCTCAAAGGACGACCTAATGGAAGCTGTGACAGAATATCCAGATGCTCAGAAGGTTCTGGAAGAGCGTGGAAGGGAAATCCTTAGAAAGCAGGGCCTCCTGGATGAGAGCGTAGCAGCTGGAGGGCTAGGCGTCATAGACACAGAGGAGAGAGTGGAGCGCTTGGATGCATCTCTGGATATCCTGCAGACGCGCTTCGCTCGCTTATTAGGAGAATTCACAAACACGCAGCGTCGTCTCAAACAACGCATCACAGCGCTCGAGAGGCAGCTGTGTCACACTGGACTTGGGCTGCTGTCGGACAATGAGGCGGAAGGAGACCACTTCGGTGTTCCTCCACATATGCATACACAAGCAGACATACACACACAACCCGAAACACACACACAGACTTCAGCTGAACGGAACTCTGAAGAGGAGAAGTAAATCAGATGTAAAACTGCTTTGATACATATAGTAATAAAGCTCAACATTTTACTTTTTACCCTTTGTATGTACTGTAAGTTTGTATATATGTGTGTCTGACTAAGAGATTCATTTTTTCAAACCAAATGTGTGTAGCAGCTGAAATACTGTGATATACTGTTGAAACGTGTACATGCTTTGTGCCCGTGTAACAAGTGAACAACCGACACCATATTGGAAGTGTTCTAAAATGAACTAGCTAGGCTTGTGCCTCAATCGCAAACCATTTATCAGGTAAACAAGCTTTGTGCACAGGGGCATTGTCATGCTGGAACAGGTTTGGACCTCTTAGTTCCAGTGCAGGGAAACTGTAATGCTACAGCATACAAAGACATTCTCTGGCTTGCTCATTAGGGATAAAAATCATACATTTAAAATTTATATCTTGAATTCATCTGTTTCTGTAAAGCTGCTTTGTGACAATATCCAATATTAAAAGCACCATACAAATAAAATTGAATTGAATGGATACAGTAGTCTAAATTATTAATGTACTATGTAAAAATAATAATAAACTGTAAACATTGTAAGCAGTCAGAAAGTGACATACTGGGAGATATTGCACATACAGTAGNGCGCTAATGAAAATTGCTAACGTGAAACACCACTGTGAAACAAATCACTTTGCTTTTTTTTTGAAGGATAAATTAAATTGTTAAAGTATTAAAAGCTAACTGTTGTCACTACTCAGTTGTGTTAATTTTTTTTTTTATCTGGAGGTTTGTAAGTGAGGAATTTTATTCAGATGGACAGTCACAAATTTGGCTCGAATTTTACTTCAAGCTAGCAACATTGCTACCTAGCAACAAACATAACTTTACCATTTGTCACTTCCTTTCATGTAAAACGGTAACATTTTGGGTTTATGGACCTCCAATATGTGAACTATGCCGTCTATATTTGATTTATACTTGATATTAGTGATAATATTTTTGGTTAGTTAGTACTTTAGTCATTTTTAATGTATTAGAGTATTAGCAGGAAGTGACGACAAGACGTCGCGATCTGGTCGCCATTTTAATCCGCCGCGCGCAAACTACTGCCGGCAAGATGGCGCAGTGTGTGTGAAGTTTTCTAGCAGGATTGCTTGCTGTGTTTCTATCGCAGTTAGAGTAAACCGGATGATGATTGCAGTTGTGCTGGGTTTTAAAACGCACTGGACGGTGTAAGCGTGCCTCAGACGCAGCACAGGATGTCCGCGGAGGTGCTCAGGTAAGAGGAGGTGTTTAGAAGCGAAAACAAACTGGTAAACGTTAGCTAAACTGGCTAACTAGCTAACCAAAATGAACGGGGTTTCTATGGAGAGGGGAGCTAACAAGCTAGCTAGCTAGCTAACCAGCTAACCAGATAGCCGCTAGGCTAAGCTAATAAACAGACACATAAACAAGGCGACATTAGAAGAAAGCAAAGCAGCAAATCTTGTTTATTATTTTTATTGTTTGTATTGTAGGTTTAGTTAACATTACACGTTATTATATTAACCAAACAAGGTGGTAGCTAACGTTAGCTTACTAGCTAACACGAAGACCTTTATAGACAAAGAATATTTTGGTGTCTGTCCAATCGTAATCGAACAATCGATCGACCCACTGATACCCGACCTTTTTGTTTAACGTCTAAAAATAAAATCTCTCATGTAGTGCACCTATGTAGGGAATTTAGATCTGTTTGGAATTCCATTTATTAATTTATTTATTTAATTTGAAAATTTAATTATTTTGTAAAAAGAATTTAGGAGGCAGAATTATAAATATCTGAAAAATAAACCAGCAGTATAATTAAGAGAGAGATTTTTGACATCAAGCATATTTTACTAAGTAATATTTCAATAACTAAAAATAGAAAACCTATAAAATAAACGAGACTTTTTTTCATTCTGTTCTAAAAAGGTCTTTTTCTGTGAAAGAAGCCTTTAGACCAGATACAGTTTTCTTTTACCATTAAATAAAATATCCTTAAAGCGTCCCTGTCGTTAAAATCGCTGTTTCGGAGCGTTTTGTCGCTGTCCCTCGGTGTTACGGACGTTAACGCGATGGCGTATCTTATGAAAATATCTTTTAAAAAGTTTTGGAGATATTTTCATTTTAATTTTATTGTTTACAGAAGATTTTTTTCACGACTCATCCTGTACCAGTCTTGCATTTGTCCAATTAAATGCTTTCTAGACTGTGTATGTCCCGCCCCCTGGGGGTGTGTCCTTCTCCATGGTAACGGAATCAAGTCTAAATTGGTTGAAAACTTTGACAAAACTTTATATAAAATAAACGACAAAGGATATGTTTTTTTTTCTTTTATAAACAACGGAAGCAGGTGATCTATGTATCTTTGGAAAATATTTCGTTATTTACGATTCGCAATGATTCATGAATATGCATGATATGCAAATGAACCCACGTTGTTTAGCCACAGCTAGCTGGATTACTGACCAGTGGAATTTTTGCTCTACAAAGAAACAAAACTGCTTCTCGTTGAACAAACAGCAATGGTGAACCGGACCGGTGTCTTTCGTGCACTTATCTGGTTAGTCATTGCTCGCCACGTCAACCGAGGCGGGTGTTCGTCCCTAGTTGCGAGCATTGAACCTTAAGAGGCTGCTCCGACTGTGAAAAATCAAAGAAAGAACCTCCTAAATGTGGAATTCCTACTCGGAAAGTCGAGAAAGTTTCCTCGAACCTGAGTTCAGCGCGTGTTATCAGGGTGTTATGAGTTATAACGCCACGTCTGAACCTCCTGGCAGAGGCAACCAGGTCTCTGAGCTGGGAGAGCTGCGTCCCTTCAACCAACGGTTCTGCATATTAAATATTCTATTGGGGTATAATATCAACGTCGTCTTCAGTTATTCCATAATGCACCTTTTTTTCCCCCCTGAAATATCTTTAAGGATCTCTGAGGATATGTTTAATTTTTTTTTTTTTAATTTAATTTCTTTTTAAATTACGGTTGAAAGTTACAAACCAACTGGAAGCAGGTGATCTGACATCATTTTTTGAATCGAATATTTAAAAATATAAAGTGTGAAATTTGTTACTGATTTACGTGTTTCCTTTTTTCCCCAGTATTAAATATTTTTTAAAACTTCGTATAAATAAAATTAAAAAACTTAAGTCTAAATAATAAATGAATGTTTATAGACGTTAAATGGCATGTTGAGAGGCGAGGTGCGCGAGGTGCGCGAGGTGCGGCGTGTCGTGAGTCGAGGCGTGTCGTGAGGTGAGGCGAGGCGTGACGAGGCGTGTTGTGAGCCGTGACGTGTCGTGAGGCGAGGCGTGCGGCTTGTCCTGAGGCGAGGTATGCCGTGAGGTGTGTCGTAAAAACGTCTTAGACAACCGTGATTGTGATATTTTAGTCGTGTCGCTCGAGCCCTGGCTCTCGACCGCTGTTTCCTTTATTTCCCGACCCGTGGTGAAGGTGACTCGACTCTGACTGTTGTATAAACTTCTTATATAATCTTCTTTTGTTTCTAATCTAATCTATCTATCTAAGGATTTTTTTTGCTCTTGGTTGCACTGAATCTGATTTTTAAGACTAAAGTCCAGTGTGTTTGGATCATCAGAGCGACGTGTTCTGCTGTAATGTTGATATTTTAAGAGTTTTATTGTTGTTGTTGTTGTTGTTGCAGGCCCGAACCCGTGGCCGGGGGCAGCAGCAGGAGGAGCGGCGGAGGTAAACTGGGACTCCTGATCAATAAGCTGCACACGTTCCTGGCGGTTTCCGCGGAGCAGGGCAGTGAACACAGCTTACCCGGGCACTGGAGCGGTGAGCGCTTTACACCTTTCACAAACACCAGCGTGTCGAGGAAGAAGCTAGAAACGAAACACGAAGCGTAGGCGCGTCCCGTAACAATCGAAAATGAAAGAGGCTCGACTCGAGTCACGGAGTCGGAAACCTGGAAAAACGAGTCATTGTCGAATATTTATATCACGTTTAAAGAGAGAGATGCAAACTTCTGACCCGATTTTGTTCTTTTTTTTTCCCTCTATGAACATCTGAACGTACGTGATATGATATGACTGTTTTGCTGTTGCTTCTCTGAGTCTCTCTGACGTCACGTTTTAAACAAATTAATGAAGATTAGGATCTAAAGTGTTAATCAGGATAATAAACACTGGGCTGTTGCTCGTTCTTCATCCCAGGTGCGATGGCCAAAGAGTTTATCGAGCAGCAGCAAGCTGTAGCGCGAGCCGCCGAAGAGGTAAACCTTCAGACTGTTATACATGAGTGCTGTCTATCTGTCTGTCTGTCTGTCTATCTATCTATCTATCTATCTGTCTGTCTCAAAATAACGACTTTAAAATAGAAATGACGAGATTGTAAATTGACGTCATAATCGTGTTTTTAAGATTTGATTTGCACTACTGTGACAAACATAAATAAATAAATAAATAAATAAAATCATGGACGCCACTCTGAGAGCCGCAGCTTTAAATGTTCTGCATTAACATTCCACCTGTGTGTGTGTGTGTGTGTGTGTGTGTGTTTTAGTGCATGCATCCCAACATCTCCTCAGAGGCGAGGACCTCCGCAGCTCGTTCCAGAAGGTCAGTCCTGTTTCGGCGTTGTTTATGAGCGAATGATCGACTGTACACGGCGATAAACCCGTTCGCTAAATGCGCTTTTCCAGCAGGAAGCCGCTGGTGGTGACGAAGCACAGCGGCCTGAACGAGTCGGACGCGTCCTCCGAGAGCGGAACCGAAGATGTGCTGTCCGTCAACTCCAGTGAACCGGACACCACCTGCCTGCCTAAAGGTGTGAACTCCAGCATCTTGCAAAAGTCAACAGTTTTAACTCAAACGTCTCACTGTTTTTGTTTGTTTGTTTGTTTGTTTTGATGGGCGGGGCCAAGCATTGGCTCCAGAGAGCTGAGGGGGCGGGGCTGAAACACATTTGATTGAAACACTTTTGAGTGTAAACGGATAAAATGTGTAAGCACGTCAAATTAGATGCCCAAATATGAGTCATGTTAGAGGTTTTTTTTTAAAAATGAAACTAGCTATGAATTAGAGATTAATAAAGTGATGATCAAGTCTAAATTTAACCCCTAAATATCGCAGAAAGTGGAATATAACGAGGAAATGTATAGCATTGCTCATGATGATTTTGGGGTTTGATGGAATCTGTAGTTCTCTCTCTCTCACTCTCCCTCTCGCTCTCCCTCTGTCTCGCTCACTCTCTCTTGCTCTCTCTCGCTCTCTCTCTCTCTTGCTCGCTCGCTCTCTCTCTCTCTCTCTCTATCTCTCTCCTCCTCTCGCTCTCTCCCTCGCGCTCTCTCGCTCGCTCGTTCTCTCGCTCTTGCTCTCACTCGCTCTCTCGCTCGCTCTCTCTGTTGTAGGTACAGTGTTTGTGTTGCCGGAGCCGGTGGCTAACGAAGTCCGTGACGAGTTCAGAGGTCCAGAATTTCGCAGCAAACGAGTGAAACAGAACAAAGATTTCTCAGACAAGCGGAGAGGTGAGACGAGAGAAAACATGATGTCGCTGATTGTGTCAGGTGATCCGTCAGGTGATCCGTCAGGTGATCCGTCA
The DNA here is from genome assembly GCA_033441825.1 of Pangasius elongatus. Classification (NCBI taxonomy): domain Eukaryota; kingdom Metazoa; phylum Chordata; class Actinopteri; order Siluriformes; family Pangasiidae; genus Pangasius; species Pangasius elongatus. The sequence continues at coordinate 15,124,257 of JAKKZN010000027.1, forward strand.
GGTGTCTAAGTGTCTGTTAACGCTGGTTTGTGCACTGTGTACTCAGGCCTGTCTTCACCAGTGTAAAAAAACAAACAAAAAAAAAAAAAAACCCTTGTCTACGTCACTGGACCTAAGAATGATCTCTCAAATGCTCTGAGTGAAATTACCTGCAGGTATAAAAGGATGTTTATCTTCGACAGGACTGGGTTTATTTCAGCGTCTCTGTTCACTCAGTCACTAGCGTCTAATAGCTTTAAGCTCCGCCCACTCTTCCTATAGCTCAGAGACACATGACGTCACAGCGGATGATTTAAAATGTTTGTTTTTCTCATGAACAAAAAATGATTGCGTTTTTGTTTTAATTCAGCATGTAAAATTTTATCGCATGTTTAATTAGATGAAGCGTCATTTGTGTGTAGAATGTTCACAGGGTCAACAGATCTGTCTTCAACAGTCGACTGCTGTATCGGCTTACGGGGTTTAATTGGGTTCTGTGAACTCGTGAACGCTGCAGTGTGCACTAGTCTGAGTGTGTGTGTGTGTGTGTGTGTGTGTGTGTGTGTGTGTGTGTGTGTGTGTGTGTGTGTGTGTGTGTAGGAGGCTCTGACATCGAGCGAGTGAACTGTACGGCCTGTGGTCAGCAAGTGAATCATTTCCAGAGAGACTCGGTCTACCAGCACCCTGCACTCAAAGTGCTCATCTGCAAGGTGTGTGTGTGTGTGTGTGTGTGTGTGTGTGAGAGAGACATGGCAGTAGAAGAGTTTGTCTTTACTGTGGTGTGTGTGGTACAGGCCCTGAGGCTGCAGTTGTAGTTGTAGAATATCCCATAATACTAATAGATGTCTGTTTTTATTTATTTATTTTTTTTTCTTGCGCACCCAGTCCTGTTTTAAGTACTACATGAGTGATGACATCAGCAAAGACGCAGAGGGCATGGACGAGCAGTGCAGGTGGGAACTGACCAGATTTACACATGCAGTGTTTTATTCGAAGCCCGAAGTGCTATAGGGATAAAATAAAGACGTAAGATTTGCTTGTGCGGTATTTAAGTGAGTAACGTGAATGTGCTGTGATTGGCCGTTCTCGCAGGTGGTGTGCGGAAGGAGGCAGTCTGATTGGCTGTGACTACTGCAGCAACGCTTTCTGCAAGAAGTGCGTGCTGCGGAACCTCGGGCGGCGGGAGCTGTCGGCCATCTTGGAGGAGGAGCGAAAGTGGTACTGTTACGTGTGCAGCCCGGAGCCGCTCATGGACCTGGTGCTGGCCTGCGACTCGGTGCTCCAGAACCTGGAGAAGATCTGGGCTCGCAAACGGGCCGGCGTAGGGGGCGGGGCCCGCGGGAAGCAGAGGGGCGGGCGAGGCGGGGCAGGGGCGGGGTTTCCGCTCAGCTCGGCGCCCTCGAGGGGTCTGTGTGAGCGCATGCAGCGCGTGGTGGACATGACCACGTCGCTGAACCGCTCGTTCGTGGAGTTCATGCAGAGCGAGAGGGACGAGGAGGCGAGCGAGGAAGAGGACGTGGACCGAGCGAGAAGACTGATGATGTTCCGCACCATCCTGCAGGACCTGCGCCAGGCACACACCGCCCTGCAGGTAACGGGAATATCGCTTCCTTTGGAATTTTCCGGTCGCGACGTCACCGCCGTGCATTTAAGCCTCGATTACGTTATTACAGATAATTCACTAAGAAACGGTGAAGTTCCCTGAGCTGATGGCTGATTGTATCCATTTTAACAGGAAGCGCTGGACCGGGAGTTGTACGGGGGCAAGCGGGAGCCTCAGAGACAGCGTGCGAAACCTCGGCAGCGGAAACCCCGGGCTCCCAGAGGCTCGGGCGTCACGAAGGAACTGGTGGTGAAGCTGACACCCGTCCCGTTAGAGACTTCAGTCAATCCTGACACTAATGCTGACGCTAGCTCCGGTGGAGTCACCGCTCTCGATATGGCGGAGGTGAATAAACAAATGAAGGAGGAGGTAAAACAGGAAAAGGCGGAGAAGACTGAAAGAAGGGCCGACGGAAAGGAGGGAAAAGAGGAGGTGAAGGTGGAAGAGAAGTGTGAGGGGAAAGGAGGCGGAGCGATGGAGGAGGAAAACTCCGACGATGAAGACGAGGAAGATGAAGGCGACGAGCTGGAGATGGCGGAGGAGAACAAGCGCTCTCCTCGCGTCAAGACAACGCCACGGCGACGGCGCTCGGACGCGGCGCACGCCGGCCTGGAGGAGGACTCGGACTCGGACGAAGTGCCCGCCGTGCTGCTGCAGACCGCCACCGCCGCCATGGCCACCAGCGAGGAGGAGGGCGGGGTCGACAGCGATGGGGGCAGGGCCGACACAAACCAGGAAGTCAGAAAGCAGTGCCTCTTTGGCCTGGTCAAAACCACGCCCCCTTGCCAAGATCGAACTTCACGCAAGCGGAAACTTAAAGAGAGGTCTTCCTCTTCATCCTCCTCTTCCTCTTCCTCCTCTTCAGCTGCAGAAGTCGTGGATCCCGGGTCGAAGGTCAGGAGGACCGTAGGTCTTCCCCACAAGGTTGCCAAGACGACGGTGGATAGCGAGAGTTCGTCGAGCGATCAGGAAACGGACAGCAGCGACTCGGACGAATTGGACCAGAAGATTAAACCGCTGAGTGACGTCACGCTGATGGGATCCGGAACGTTCCAGCAGTCCTCTGGTACAGCGATGACGCAC
>JAKKZN010000027.1:15137610-15142610 GCA_033441825.1 Pangasius elongatus
TTTATTTTATTTTTTATTTTTTTGTTGAAATTGTAAATAAATTGCATGCACCCACATGGGTCACAATTAAACAAACTGTATCTGTATGTAAGCGGCGTTGTAATAAAATAATTTACCCCACACTCTCGTCTCGTCTCTGTGTTTCTTGTTTATTTATTATTATTATTATTATTATTATTATTATTATTATTTGTTCAGTTGAAATCAAGATGGCTGCTGTTTAAGGCCACAGACATGCAACAAGTTTTTAAAAAAAAGAAAAAGAAAACTGAATTAATGAGTTTAATGATGCAGGAAGCGGCACTGGTGTGAATCTGGTCAGGCGAGGGAGCGATGCAGGTCTGAACGCTCAAATTTCTCAAGATTACCCATAATGCACTGTGAGTATACAACGGATTGAACTCTGATGTCATAAACACATTCCAGGCGGTTTATAGCACATTTTGTAAATCTGTGTAAAAGCTAAATTCTTTAATCATTTGTCTGTTGAAATGAAGAATAAAGTTAGCAGTTAGCTGTAACGTGCTTCAGTGCACGTTAGCTTGCTCGCTAGCTAACAAATATGCTTAAAGGTGCACTGAGATGACTTCCTGTCAGGAGGAATTAGTCCAACCTTTCTAACATCATGCTAGCTTCATTCATCTTTCCTAGATTATAGATCTAGAAAATGTTTTCATATCTAAAATCAGGACTAAAAAGATGGAGATATGCTAGCATGGCTAGTACAGACGAAATCCTGTTTTCTTTTTCCCAGCATGGTGCAGGAGTTTGGGCTGAAGAAAACTGGCACGGAAGCTAGCAAGAGTGACAGCCAAGTGCTAAGCCTGCTTTACTAACTGTGTTATTAGCTTAAAATGCTAATTTTTTTCAGATATTCTCACGCAGTTAATGGTGTAATGGTGGCCATGTTGGATTTTAAGCTCCAGGAGCTCTATTTAGTGATTCTTTTCAAGTAGGAGCGGCAGTTAGCCTGTCCTGCTAGCTTTGGTTTATTATTAGCATTTAGAGCTAAAGAGAGCACTGTATGACGATCCTGGTTTGGCTCTTTTGTTATGTAGGTTTGTTCCAGTTAGACAAAAAAATAAATAATCATGGGATGAACATGGCCCCTGCCTCGCTAGCATCAACTGTTCTTAGCCGCTATAGCTATCTAGTTTAATCCTGAGGTTGGCTGAATGTCGCATTTCACTCTTTATTTATTAGGAATTAGGGATTATAGCACAGTTTTTAATGAAAGAGCACTAATTTCTCAGTAGACATTTGCTTCTCAATAAAGTTAGCTTTAAATGTGAAGCAGTGTTTGATCTTTAGTGAACATTTCTACTGAAAGTGCAGGGAGGGAGGAAGTAAGTAAGTAAATAAATAAATAAATGCAGCTGTTTGCAGTAATGAAGTGGGTTTTGAGGGAAATGGGACATTACTGGCTGTAGGAGATGCTTCCTGCTTTTTTTTTTTTTAATTCCCAACTTTCTCTTTTTGTTTTGTTTTGTTTTTTAAACATAATAAGCATAAACAGTAATATGGTTAATTAGTGTTCAGCAGGTGAGAGTGGTAATGATGGGCCGTGTCTCTTGTGCTATCCTGGTGTCCTGTGTGTGTGTGTGTGTGTGTGTGTGTGAGAGAGTGTGTGTGTGAACACCACTGATCTGGCCGCTGCACCTCGTTAAAGAAACGACGCCTACGTCTGCGATACCGACTCTGAATGAGACCGAACTGCTTTTCTTCCTCTCTCGATCTTTGTAGAATTGCGAAACAGATCCTGTTGGCGGAGATCAGAGCCAACTTCTCGTCCAGCTCTGATCAGGACGACACCTCAGATGACGGGGGTTCCAGGGCCGAGGATGAGGAGAGCGTGCCGGAGAGCAAGAAGAAGAACGATGAGTCTGCTGGAGAGAAGGATAACGCTGAAGACAGTGAGGAACTCCTTTGTGTGTGTCAACAGGACGCCGTTAAAAGCTGACACTGTGTCAGTTATCCAGTTAGCAAACCAGCTAGAGTAGGTTTAATCTAGCTACATCACCATTCCCGATTAGCGGATCAAGAGTTGTTCTGCTATTAAATAAATTTGGCTGCGTCTCAAATATTAGTATGTAGTAGGCACTACATAGTAAACACTATGCTCTTGTAGGGTAGGAGCATCTCAAATTCAGCAATAAGTTGCAAATGAAATTGAAAAATTGGCATAATTTATACCACAGAAATAAATGCTTCATAGGCTGCAGCTCTAATTAAAAAAAAAAAGAAAATCAGCATTACATCCGGGTCACGGCACCAACAGAATATTAACACGTACTGCTTGTTTGGTCGTGAGTGAAGCCCAGAACTGCAGCGAGTCGAGTAGATCCGTGCTTCTCACCAGTGACCTCATCTGCGTTCAAGGTTTTCTAAAGCTTCACTCAGAACCGCTGCGTTCACGTGTGCGCCTTCGTGATTGTTGTTATATTGTAGGTGAGCCGACTGATAACAGCTCTGACTCGGACGATCCGGCTAAACCCCCACAGTCCCGTCACCACCTGCTGCGCTGTCGCCTGACCCCGTGGGAGGCCACGTCTAAGGATGACAGCGATAAACCTGCCAGTCAGAAAAGAAAAAGGGAGGAGACACTGACAACCAAGCTAATAGTCGGTTAGAAACATGATTTAAAAAAAAAATTCTTTTATTTTAACTATTGAAGGTTTTTTCCCATATTCTTAAATATTAACTGTGGAAAAGCACCCATTAAAATAACATTTCTGATGCCGTCAGTGATATAAAAATGAAATTTTTTTAACTTTACAGTTAGCAGTGACGACCGAGAATCAGCCAGTGAGGAGTCGGCGTTGAGTGAGGTGGTCAGCCAATCAGAAGACGAGGATGGCAGGTAAATCAGCCAATCCGGGGATAATCAATAACGTGGAATCATGTTAGCTCTATAATTGTTATTAAGTGCGTTTTGATGGATTGTTGTGCAGCATCGTGACGCGGAAGGATTCAGCTGTCGATGGTGAACCTCACACGCCTCCTGCAAAGGTAAAAAAAAAAAAAAAAGACGTCATTCATTAATAAGTTACAATTGTAATCGTGGTATAAGGGGAATAAAACACTTCGGGCCGTGCTGTTCTAGGAAAACGGCGTGCTTCCTCACACCTCCTCGTTGTTGATTATTTTCCTGTAACAGCACCACACAGAGTGTTTCAATCCTTTCAAAGTTTTCAAACTAGCACTCTAAAGAAGTGGTCATAGTGTACGTTAACGTGGACGTGTGTAGTATACGTGTACGTTAATCCTTTATTGCCGAGCAGTTTAGATGTGCTTTGTTATTATTGTTGAACAGAACATCAGTCCTTATTTATTTTAAGAACAAATGTAGATTTGTAAGAGACCACGCCCTCTTTTGTTATGGCCACGCCCACTCCTCGTAACGTGCACGTGTGTTTGCGTATTGACGAATCAGGACGGCGCCGATTCCGACGCGGACGATAAAAACGCCGAGGAGTGTACGAGCACTCCGAAGGGCCGCAGGAAGATCCGGAGGATCCTGGAGGTGCAGCAGCTGGCGAAGGAGACGCAGGAGGCGCTGAGGGAGGAGGAGGAGAGGAGGAAGAGGCTGGCCGAGAGAGACAGACAGCGACGGCAGGAGGAGGAGGAGTGCAGAGAACAAGGACGCGACGACTCGGAGGTGCGGTAACTGCGGCGCAGGAAAAGAGAGAAGCGATCTGTTTAGTCCTGTTGTTTCTATAGTAACGAGTTTGGTTTATAGTCGACGCTGTCACTTATCTTCAGTTACCGTATTGACCTGGGGCTTAACGAGTTATTTATTTATTTATTTATTTATTTATTTATTATGAGATGGAATGAGATAACCGTTTAATGTGGTGAACAAAATCGTTTACTTCAGTCATGGGGTCTGTTCCCTATAAATAGTGCATTATGAAGTGTTCCTGATTTCCCAGTGTAGGAGAAATATTTGTGTGTGTGTGTGTGTGTGTGTGTGTGTGTGTGTGTGTGTGTGTGTGTGTGTGGTTCCAGGTGATGATAGTAGCCGAGACTCCTGCCCCCAGACCCGTCCCTCTGGTGCTAGAACTCAATGATGCAACACGGGAATGTCTGGTGCAGGTGGATACATACCTGCTGAGTAAACTGAAACCTCATCAACGAGAGGGTAAGGGAAGTGTGTGTGTGTGTGTGTGTGTGTGTGTGTGTCTGTGTGTCTTCTCGTTAGAAATTGATCCATTCCCATTGACTTATTTGCAAGTTTATTTCTAACACATTGGCTTTTTCGGTGTGTGTGTGTGTGTGTGTGTGTGTGTGTGTGTGTGTAGGTGTGCAGTTCATATGGGACAGCTGTTGTGAATCCATAGCAAAGGTGAAATCATCTCCTGGTTCTGGCTGCCTTCTCGCCCACTGCATGGGCCTCGGAAAGACACTGCAGGTGTGTGTGTGTGTGTGTGTGTGTGTGTGTGTGTGTGAGACTTGAGCATGTGATGTCATTTACAGGAAGTGACCCATCTTGTGTGTTTCAGGTGATCACGTTTCTGCACACGGTGTTGACGTGTGAGCTGGTGGAGCTGAAGACGGCGCTGGTGGTGTGTCCTCTAAACACGGTGCTCAACTGGAGGGCCGAGTTCGACAGATGGCAGCGCGGCATCACCAGAAACAAAGTGGAGGTGGCTGTTTTTTTTTAATTTAATGGAAAACATTGTGTGAATTAAGAACAGCATATTTTCCAGACAGTGCTTTGTCTGGAGTTGTACTGAAGGCACCGTAAGATGTACTTCATTCCTAATGGAGTTATTAAAAGTGATGTATATGTACATCATCTGCTCTCTGATGTTCAGGTGATGGAGTTAGCGACAGTGAAGTCGGCGTGTTCTCGCGTGAACGCTCTGACCAGTTGGCACAGGAGAGGTGGTGTGATGATCATGAGTTATGAAATGTACCGCATTCTCACACACGGAGATCAAGCCAAATACGCCAAACAGCAGGAGAACCTACGCACAGCGCTACGGGACCCAGGTACG
>JAKKZN010000027.1:15145110-15150343 GCA_033441825.1 Pangasius elongatus
CCTTTTTTCATCTCACTCCACTGACTCCCTGGAGCTGCTCGCATAAAGTACAAGCCTTTGACACTTGTTTGTAAAGTAGCCAACGGAACTTTGCCCACCTACATGGAACCACTCATCTGAGTATACTTTTTACTCCAGCTCATTTTATTCAAACTCTTTTTAATAGTGAAATGAATTGCTCAACTTCACTGTGCAGCTTTCTTTACAACAGTTGAAACACTTGCAGCCTCAGTTTCTGAGTGCATATGAATATTGAGTGCATGTATATGTCTACGTGTTATCACCTTTACCATCTGGTTACCTGTTGACCTCTGTTACTTGGGGTTATCCATTATGAATCAAGATTTGTGCTGCCTAGGTGTCCTAAACTATAGGCATGTCCTATGCCAGTAGGTGGATTGACTATGCTAAACTGCAACAAAATTAGAATAAATATAAATATAGGAAGCTGTGGTTCCACCTCTCCATGACACAGTTGTGCACGTGCACTAAGTTTCTTCCAGAGAAAAAAGCTTTTCAAGGAGATATGTGTCACAGGACCACACTGCATTCATGCATACACATCGGAAAGCGAATGTGAAACATGACCAAGCACAATCTCTCTCTCTCCCTCTCTCTCACTCCAAAAACCTCCCACAAACTCACTGTGATGAGTTATAATAAAGAGGTTTTTTTTTTATCCCCATATCTTTGGGGTCCTTTCTGAGCGAATATCTTGCTTAATGCCCCATCTATCAGACATGGCAGGCTTACCTTTACTCATACTTGCCCCTGCGTGAGTGTGTATGTGTTCTGGGAAGCTACTGTGAACTATAATGAGGCCCTTTGGTGGCTGTAAAGATTGGAGTGTAGAAGACAGAGGGAGCGGTGCAAATATAGCTCTATTTGTCTTACAAATATAACACTAACTACCAATTACAGCACTATAAACCTCCTGGCTACTGCATACCTCCCTTGCTATAACACTGGAGCCACAGGCAAACTGTGCTGAGCCCTTGCTCGCTCTCTTACTGTAATGTGTGAGGTGCTGTGGTCACTGATGCGGGCTGCGAAGTCAATGAGGCTGGTAATGAGGTCTTTTTTAAAGAGTGGTGGGGTTGTTCGATTAACGTTGGCACTATGAGGGAGAAGGAAGGGCAGCACTGGCATCGTCACTCCTTGCTACACTGCTGCCTTCTGGCCAAGAGTGAAGCATCAGGCAAAGGGCAAAACATCACTTTAAAGAGAGCACACACATACAGATACATGGTGACAAGAATATAATGATATATTCACCAGTGCACAGGATGTGAGAAAAAAAATTGAGTGATTAGTTAAAGTTCAATAATACTCTAATTCACTGCATCTGAAGCACATGTGTGATTATTAAAGACAAGAATTTGACACTGACACTTACAAGAAAGATTCTTTAAGGCTTCATTTGGTAATGAAGGGTTCTTAGCTTCCAAAAAGTTCAGCTTTATTAGTAGTAAACACTTTGTTGTAGGGTTCTACATACAACTAGGAGTGTGTGATATGACAAAAATATCACCATTCTTGAAGGGATTTCCATGATATGATATGTCATGATATTTTTGGTTGATATTTTGGTATTTGGACAGTGACACAATTATTTGCAATTTTGCCTCTGTACACCACCACAATGGATTTGAAATGAAGCAATCAAAATGTGATTGAAGTGTAGACTTTCAGCTTTAATTCAAGGGGTTTAACAAAATTATAATATATTATAATATTGCATCCCTCCATTGTCACAGGCCCAAAAGTAATTGGGAAATTGGCTGATAAACAGTTTAATGGCTAGATGTGGCCTGTTTCCTCATTATTTCATGACAAGTTAAGGAGATAAAAGGTCTGGAGATGATTCCAAGTGTTGTATTTGCAATTGGTGGCTGTTCAAGGGAACTCTCAATATGCAGTCCAAAGAGGTGTTGATGCAAGTGAAGGAGGACATCATTAGGCCATCATTAGGCTTTGCTAAAAACCTCTAAAAAAAAAGCCTGACCAGTTCTGAAGCAAGAATATCATGTACCAGAATGATGGGAAGAGAAGAGTGTGGTATATGTTATGCTATAGGCATGTATGGCTGCCAATGCAACTGGGTCACTGGTGTTCATTACTGATGTGACTGCTAATAGAAGTAGCATGATGAATTTCTGAAGTGTATTATACCTATACTTTCTGCTCAGATTCAGTCAAATGCTGCAAAACTGATAGCACTTCAAGTACAGATGGATAATGACCCAAAACATACCACAAAAGCAACTCAAGAGCTTCTTAAGGCAAAGAAATTAAGTGTTCTTAAATATTTGATGACCACAACCAATTGAGCATGCTTTTCACTTACTGAAGAAAAAACTAAAGGCAGAAAGATTCACAAAGAAGCAGAAAATGAAGGCAGCTGCAGTAAAGGCCTGGCAAAGCATCTCAAGGGAGGAATGCAATCTTTGGTTAATGCAATACTCTTTGAATTAAACCTGAAAGTGTACACTTCATTTCAAAACCATTGTGGTAGTGTCCAGAGACAAGATTACCAAAATTGTGTCACTATCCTAATTATGGACCTGAGGGTATGTGTGCATGTGTGTATGTATGTATGTATGCATGTATGTATGTATGTATGTATGTATATATTACAGTTTCAAAGTACAAATTTCTAACATCAAATCAGCTGCTTTCAGTCAGTTTGTAATTAAATTTATTTAAAAAAAAAAAACTTTAAAATATATTCACAGTATCTCTGAAAAGCATGTTGTGACAAAATTTATCAAAACATCGATATTATATTTTTATATGGCCCAGCCCTACATATAACCTTTAAGTGTTCCTCCACAAGGACAGCAAAAGAGCCCTGTAAAGGGTTAATGGTGAACAATATGGCAAAAATATCACATCACAATACCTGAAGTGATACACAATATATATCACAATATATAATTATAATACACAATATATATCACAATATATAATCTAGAGATTATCGGTTAAGAGATGTTCAGTTTTTTAAAAAAATAAATGTAGAAAATGAGGGGGAGATAAAAGAATTAGCCCAAAAAAATTTAATCTTCGGTTACTTTTCACATTGTGTACTGACAATAATAATGGTGTTGAGAAAAGTGTATCATGATTTTATTGATATCGATGTGATATAGCCCATGAAATAATCTATTAAGAAAGCAACAGAAAACAGTTTTAACTTAAAACTCCCTTACAATAGAGGTTTAGGGGCAGTTGTTCAATTCTGTCAGCAAATATTTAAAAGACATGATCATATAATGCAAATAATGAGGAAAAAAGGATGAGAGAGATGTTGGCTTTTTTAAGTAGTCTTTTACAATGATGCAAAACAGCAAAAAGCAGTTCTGCTTACTAACAATTCTAGGCACTTCTGTGTATAAGCTACACTGATACTAACCACAAACTCAGATGAATTTTGATCAAACTGAATTTGTGCTAACTACTTGTCTATGGTAATCTCATATATACTGCATATGCAGTAGATAAAGATAAGTTTCAAAACTGCTGGAGTATTTCTTTAAGCTCTATATGCACAGTTCTGGTGTGCACATGACTGTATGACAATGCTTTTATCCAGTGCTTTAGCCATTAGAGAAGCCACCCTTAGAGTCCCATAAAATAGTGAGATGTTTGTTCAGTGCTGCCTGAAAATGAGCTGGTCTGATACATTGTAATATCATATAAGGATCTAATGATACTAATACACATTTCCATTTGTGGCTGAGAAAAAAAAAAAAAGATAGAGCACTGATGGACTGGGTTTGCCAATAGACATGAGCTTATTACTAGGCAGCAAGAGAGTCATCAGTGGATTTAACAGCTTTGCACCACTCATGAGCTGGAGGTGTGGAGGACGGATGGCTCTCTGAGCCCAGGCCAAGTCTTGCACTCTGGGGCCACACATCGAGCACGGCCTCCAGCCTCAACAATAATGGCCCAGCCTCAGCTGCTGGAAATGTTATTCTAATTAACAGGGGATTAAGTCATCGTCTTCTCGTGTAATACAGTCTGGATGGGAATTTCAATATGGAACAGCAGTGCAAAAAAAGCAGGGAAAAAAAGCATTTAGCATTGCAGTAAATTACTCTTGACCCCCTGGACGGCAGTCTATCGGCGCGTCAATTGCCTGCCAATTAAAACAGGCCACCCTTGCCAAAACTTTATTGGGACGGACTGGGCTTTCAGACGTGGTACACATTTCATGGGGCTGGAGAAGAGAGACGAGTGCCTGGCTGGCTGCTGACACTATTCTGGTGGGAATTTTGTCAAGTTTGGAGAAATGAGCATATGAAACGATTTTCTCGAGCTATCGCGGGCCATAGCTGAGCTGACTGCCACACAAACAGTTTCTCTGAAGTGCAGCTCTTTGATAAGTGACCATATGTGAAGCATCATGTGCATGGAGAGCTAAAACACAAACAATAACCCTAGAGCAGGCTTCTGAAGGACTGGACAAAGGCTTCCAATACTAACAAGAGCTCCAGCACTAACAAGCTGAGGCATTTATTGTTCTGATGTGCATCGTTTTAAAAATGCATCATGACACACCATGACATTTTACAAAGACTTTTTGACTTAAAGTAAAGTTCCATGCAGAAAGTGTTTGGAGTGTGACATGGTCAGTGCATTTTCCTTAACAGTGGAAAATAATGCTATCTTGTAAATGGATTCGTTCCCACCCAAAAAGAACAGGCTTGGCTCATAGTACAGACAATCCTGATGTAACATGATGTAATTTATGTCCACTTAAAAAAAGTTACTTGTATACACTGGAGTATATTCCATTTCTTCATGACCATGATTCGACACACAATACAGTGGCTCGGTAGACAGGACTGCATTAAGTGTAATATACAAAAGTCCAAGACCGGAGCAAAATATGCAGCAAATACACAGGATAATACATAAACAGGACAACAATACTTTGGACAGTGCAGAAGGACTAGACAGGACAACAGAACAGTATTTGTATGAAAGAAACCAGAATAAACAAGTATCTTAAACAGTTGACTCTGCAATATAGAGAAAAATTAGCAGCAAGATCAGTAGTAAAATGTGTCTTGTAGCAGTCTATATAGCAACCAGTGCGAAGTGTGAATACCTGTAATATTTTCCCTGGTCTTAAGTTTTTGTTCAGGAGTGTGTGTGTGTGTGTGTGTGTGTATATATATATATATATATATATATATATATATATATATATATATATATATAT
>JAKKZN010000027.1:15166561-15185628 GCA_033441825.1 Pangasius elongatus
GGAAAGCTCTGTATGTATATTGACCAATGAGAGGAGAGCGCTTTGGTAATGTGGCCAATGAGAGGAGAGCTCTTTATGTATATTGGCCAATGAGAGGAGAGCTCTTTATGTATATTGGCCAATGAGAGGAGAGCTCTTTATTTATATTGGCCAATGAGAGGAGAGCTCTTTATGTATATTGGCCAATGAAAAGAGAGCTCTTTATGTATATTGACCAATGAGAGGAGAGCTCTTCATTAATGTGACCAATGAGAGGAGAGCTCCTGGAATTATTATAGAGATTATGCCAAATAGAGCAGTTTGGACCAATGAGAAGACGGATCATTAGACCCATAAGAAAGAAGCTGTTTAAGCAACAAACCAATCAGAGCAAAGCTCCTCATGCAAGGTTTAATTATAGGAGAGCTTTTGCACCGAATGATCTTCTGGTTTTATCTGTTTATGAAAAAAAATCTGAGTTTATAGTCGAAACTAAAGAAGAAAATATTTTACCCCAGCAAGATACTGAGCGTTTTCGGTTTTCGGGTTAAGTTTTCTTTTTATTTTATTTTAAGAGATGATGCCAAAACTCTGCCTTCCTGCTTATTGTTCTTATATTTTTTGTTCTTAGTTTTGACTTATGATCTTCGTCTGGTTGCAGGACACAACAGTCTTACTGGCATTTCTCTTTTCTTCTTTTTTTTTCTTTACATAAACCGTAAAACAGAAGTACACTTTCCTTTTTTCCCCCCTTCTGAGAAATCATGGGGGACACAAACTTTTGCAATCAACTGTAAAAGACTGTAAAAGACTGTAAAAGACTTTAAAAGACTGTAAAAGACTGTAATCTTTGAGGAACGAGCCTAACAGGTCTGATGGGGGGGCCGAACCGACGTCGTTAGAGGGAGAAATTATATGGCTCGGAGGACCAGAGGCTCTCTCGCTGTGGTCTGTTCTCAGAACGTGGAGCGCTGACGTTCCAGCACACGGCTGCAAGCGACTGAAATCAACAACGCAACCATGATGTAGTCGAGGTAACATGGAAGGAGTTGTTGAAAGAGTAAGAGCTGAGAGACAGCAGGGTGCTATGTGGAATTAAATCCCCCCTGAAGGGCTAGTTTTAACCGTTAAACACACTTTATAATACTTTATAATACATCACACCACAGCGCTGTAGAATTCTCTCATCTGATTGGTCAGAAGAGCAAGAACTAATAACTCTCACTATGGCTTTAATGTGTAGTGTGACACTTGTTATAGGTTCTAATGAATGAATGAATGAATGAATGAATTGACTGATGAACAGCCATGTGAGAATGGCACACTATTATTTTTATATTTCATTTAATATTTATTTAAACAAAACCCTATATTTTTTATAAACATAAATAATATTCTGTATTTACGTTTTTATACGCTGTACCCTAACTCCATCGTCTTTCCTTCAGATCTGAATATTTTTTGCATGTAATTTTTTACATTTGCGTATTCATGTGGCAACTTTTTCTCATTAATCTTTCATGTTTATTATTTTTGTTGTTTTTATTTAGTCTGACTACCCCTGTTTGATTCATCGTCTTATCACTTATCAATGTTATATTTCTTTTTATCACTTAATAATTATTGTATTTTTAATAAATGTATTTTAAGCTGCATTTAATGTAACGTGCCATATAAAGTTTTCTATAAATCTAATAATAATGCTAATAATTATAATACTGATATTGTTATTCTTATTGTTGTTACAAATGAAAAAAAAAGTAAAAAAAAATACAAATGAATGATAAAAAGAGAAATAATAATAATAATAATAATAATAATAATAATAATAATAATAATGGTGCTAAAAAGTATTATTATTGTTGTTGAATTTCACTTAAGGAAATCGATTCCTCTTGGGCGATGAGTTGTGCGCATGCTCAGTGCAATGCACCTGCACAGTAGTGCGCGTCCCCGACGGCCCGAGCGCGCCACCGTGAAAAATCTGTGTGCGCGCTCTTTATGGCAAGTCTCAAAAGAAAAGGGGGAGCAGAAGCACGTGAACGCGCCGTAGTTGTCAGGGACGGACCGGGTGCAGCTGGGAAAAACACACACACACGCATACGCGCGCGCGCACTCTCTCTCTCTCTCTCTCTCTCTCGCGCGCGCGCGCATGAGCATATACGGCGAAACGATACGACAGCTTACCGACGGGGGAAACAAGGCAGCAGCCTTCGTCATGACGGTGACACCGCCCGCGCGCCGATAAAAAAAAAAAAAATACCGTGAAGCATGGCGCGCGACTCGGGCACCTTTTGTTCGTTTCCCGGAAACCCTGGAGCGCGAGGGGAATAAAAATGGAGCGGTAGGGGGCCAAGACGAGGCGCGATTAACGCGCGCGTCCACCTGCTGCTACACACACACACACACACACACACCGGGGGGAAACGGTCAGGGCTTGCTCGCGCACACGCAAGAGAGAGATAGAGAGAGAGAGAGAGAGAGAGAGAGAGAGAGAGAGATCCCGTGGAGAAGAGATAAACATGCTAACAAGCTAAGCGCAGAGGCACAAGGAGGAGAAGAAGAAGAAGGACGGAGCGAAACCCAAGACGGGAAGGTGAGTGTGTGTGTGTGTGCGCGTGTGCGCGCGTGCGATGCGGCGGTGAACGGTTTTCAGCTGGGCCACTGTGGCGCGCGCGTCAAAGAGCTGCAATGGGGGGAAAAAGAGGAGGAAGGGGGAGGGGGGGGGGTTGGTGTGTGTGTGTGTGTGTGTGTGTGTGTGTGTGTGTGTAGGGGGGGGGGTGTCACCTGTCATCTTGATGAATCTATAATGCACAGGTGTGTGTGTGTGTGTGTGTGCGCGCGCGTGTGTGCCGAAATGGTATAGAAAAACAGCCGCGCGCGTATTCATGAATACGCATTGGCAAATACGATGCGCATAAACACATACGCATGCACACACACACACACACACACACACACACACGCGCGCTTGTAAAGGGCTGGAGGCTGTATAGACGCACCCCTATAAGCACGCGCAGAATAACGAGCATCACGTGCCGTGTCAACTGTTTTAAATATGTAACGTTTAAGCGTGTGTGTGTGTGTGTGTGTGTATGTGAGAGAGAGAGAGAGAGAGAGAGAGAGAGAGAGAGATGCATTACTGGCCGAACCTTTGCGGCATGCTGAAATGAGGAGGAAGCACGTTAGCACTCCAGCTAGCTGTATCAGCACGCGCGCGCGATCAGTGCGTCAGGAAAAAACCGTTAGAATCAAAAGGCTCGTCGACGTCATCAATGTTTTCCCTTTGGACTAGCGTTTAGCTTGTTAGCTTCCACATAGCCACATAAACAAGGCTGTAAAACCAATGTAAACATGACACTGCGCACACCCATGAGCCCTCTGCCCGGTTATACAAGTTCACACCCTCATAATTTGTGTTTTTAATCACACACCTCATGATGTGTGTAGCCCAAACGCTAACAGAGAACACCCGAAAGTCGCTAGCATGCGTGTGTACGCTCTGACTGAAAATCAGAAGCTAAACGCTGTTTTGTTGTTTATTTGTTGTAGCAGCATGACAAAAGCCCAAAGTCTTCCTTCGCAGTTTGATAGCACTTCACAGACCTTTCTTTTTTACGATTAGCTGCGACAGAAACTCGTGTTTTTTTCCTGACAGACACTTTATAATACAGTTGCGCTAATCGATACGCTACGACGTGATTCCACTGTGTTTGCAAAAACACGCTTGCCGTTCCGTTTGTTCTTGATTTGTGAAAATGTGCGGTTAACTATGACAATATTTGTTTACATTCATGATGTTTTTTTGCATCGATTTATCGCCAGAAATGCCTCAGGGACTCCGTCGATGTTCTGCTGCACTGAACGATTTTTTTTACCTCAGTAGTTTGTGTTATTTCGTACACAGCTGATCATTATCAGCTTTATTATTTCCATCAACATGCAGTGATGTTTCCCCAAATATTTTTTTTTTTTTTTTTTTTGTCTTGAAACTTTCCAAAATAGCAAATCAGCTAGCAGGAAAAACAGTTTTGGGATACAGACTCATCACGAAAGAGGTCATTGTAACTTATTGCCTATTCACTCGCTAACTTGCTAATCAGTTCAGTCGATCCTCTGAGAGAGAGCACTGTGACCTACGCTGTATTTTATTGCGTGTTTGTTTGTAAATGAGCTTGCTGCGTTTAAACAGATCCCGTGCATTGGAGTGTTTGGAACATTTTTAAAATAGCAACGTGACATTGGCTGGAATGTGTTTATTACAGTTTGTCATCTTCGCGTTGTCTCCTCACAGCTGCAGAGTCTCCGGTTCGATCCTGCGTTCAGGTCACTGTCCTGTACGGAGTTTCTCTGCGTGTTCTCCTCGTGGGTTCCCTCTGGGTTCTCCGGTTTCCTCCTTCCTCCTAAAAGTATGCTGCTGGGTGGATTGGCAAATCTAAATTGCCCCTAGTGTTTGACTGTGTGTGTGTGTGTGTTTTTGTGTATGTGTGTGTGGTGCCTAGCAAGTATATTCCAGAGTGTATTCCCACCTCACTCCCAGTGTTCCCGGGATAGACTCAGGATCCAGCAGTACCCTGATGAATGAATGAATGAATGAACTTTAGTAGGGAACTTATTATTTTTTTTTTCATTTTGGTTCAGACTCATTCAAACTTCTCCTCAGGACAGAACGGATTATGATTGTTTTTTCTAGCGGCAACTGATAAAGGCAAGCGGCAGGAATTTCGTCGTATTAAAAATTTAAACAATACACAATATGGGGGAAAAATTTAAAACACCTCCAAGCAAATGAGTGCCTGAAATCTGTTACAGACATACAGCCCGTTTTAAGTAATTAACCAGTTAGCTATTTGATGTATTTAATTGTAGCACCCAAGCAGACAAGGAGCATACGTCAGTTTGCTAACTTGCTGCTTTCTGTAATGAAAGGTTGAACAGTTCACAAAACAATCTGTTTAAAAATCCACAGATTTGATTAGTAGCAAATTTTCAGACCAAAAAATTATTGTCGCACGTAACCAATCATAATCGCCTTTCCTGTCAGAAGAGGTTTGTATGTAACAGCGTGGGGCAGTCATATATTTCTTTCTGTAATTGTAGAAAATGCTGCGAAATGAGTAAGAGATATTATTTGGAGTTGAAGCGCTGTGGACTGGTGGACTGTGGAGTGAAAGCGACTCAGTGAAGTGAGCGAGCGTTTTAACTTAAAGGTGTGTTAGTAGGACAGTGGGACTTTGGGGATTCTGGGATAGCCCTGAACATAAAGGAACAATTCAGCAAAAAAAAAAAGCTAAACATTGACAGTTTCAGCCAAAACACAGTCACCCAGAACGTGTGTGGTGCCTGAAGTTTGCTTTTTTTTTAGTGACTACAGATTCTGCTATGAAAAGAAGAAGTATCTTGGTTGTCCAATATGACCATATTCAGTTTTGGTTATGTTTATAGATGACAGGAAGTCCCTCTCTTCCCTACACCACGTCAGTAAGTCTCAGAGACGCAGAGGTTTACCCAAAAGAGTTCGAGTGAGACGATGATCATTTCCATGATGCTTTCAAAGTGAGGAATTAAAATTGTGCACAAGCTTCAAGCTCAGTCTCACCACAACGCTGTTGAATTCTCAATTCTGATTGGTCGTCAGGTGTTGATTAATTTTCTATAACAGCGGCTCTGACAGTCATTTATATATACACTTACATTCACAGGGACGGGACGTGTACAGCGGTGAAGTTTTCTGTGAGGAGACGTTTATTTATTTAACATTGATGGAAGGAGTCTCCAGTGTCAGTGCTTTGTAACAGTCAGAGTTAAAGCTGTAACTTTTAAGTTTTCTGACATCTTCAGGACAGAGGAGTTTACGCTTCTTTGCGGTTTCTTGATAATATGACAATTTGCATTTTTGTGGTCTTATTAACTTCAAGAAAGAGACAAAAAAAAGAGAGGCTGGTGAGGGAACGTTTAAACTGCTGCTGCTACAACAATAAATGGATAAAAATTATGATGTCGTTCTTTAATAAATAAAAATTGTAATCATGGCAAATTGCTGTGGAAGAAGAGGAATAAAACAATGTGTCGTTATAGGAAAGTAATCAACCTCAGGGTGGTAACGGTAACTCTTCATCACACCACCCCGTCTTTGATTATTTTACTATAACAGCACCACACACAGGGGTTTATTCCTTTTGTACTGCTGATGCATGTGTCTGTTGACAGTATGCATTTGGCTTTTGCTGGGCTTTAATCCTGTATGTGAGATGGACGAGTGCAGAAAGATGATTTGCTGTATAACAGGATGGATGGACAGATGGATGGATGGATATGTGAACGAATGGATGAACTGACAACTCTAGTGTAAACAGACTGAGATAGACCTATTGATCTCTGATCTGATTACAATCCAACTCGCAGTCATCTGTTTTTTCCTCCTCTTTCTCACACACACACAGACACACGCACAGTGTAGTGCTGTGTTGCGGTGTGTGCTGCTGTCACAGTGCGGCTCATCTTAATTGTGAGAAATGCAGTAGGTGGGCAGATGCAGCGACATTTACACAAAGGTAGAGAACATCTCACTCTCTCCTCACTGACTCTCTTGCGCTATCCCATAATCCCACTGTCTGGCTCTCTCGGCTAGGTGTTAAGGCTGGATAAATATTAATTTCGTTTTTTAATAACAGCTCTTTGCAGATGGTTCCCTCTTCCACCTGCCTTGGTTTATTCTGATCTCAGATCAGTGCAGTGTTGCCGGGAATGATGTGAGACGTATCTCCATATGTGATCAGCAGTTTCATGTCTGAAAAATGTTTGTGTGACAGATTGTTTTAATGGGGAAAAATGGGGTCTGACAGGTACATAGGCCACGCCTCCTTTAAATGAACTGACATGTACATAGGCCTCGCCTCCTTCACTGGGACTGGCAAGTCCATAGGCCGCTCCTCCTTCACTGGGACAGGCAAGTCCATAGGCCGCTTCTCCTTCACTGGGACAGGCAAGTCCATAGGCCACACTCCTTTATGAGGACTGAAAGGCACATAGGCCACGCTCCTTTATTAGGACTGAAAGACACATAGGCCACACTTCTTTCATTAAGACTAAGGCTTCAAATCTCTCTCTTATTTTGAATTAAAATGGAATTGTTTTCACAATACTGAACCACAGTGACAGTTCACTTCGATGCAGGTCATATTTGCATCTTATTAATTTTTTTCTGGCTTTAAATAGATCTTTAAAGACAACCTGAAATCAAAACAGACACATTTTCTTTGGTAGCTTGTGTCCTTGGTTAGATGATTCATCCACTCTAATCACTTAAAGGACATGTTGATCACATATCGAGATGTGCATCACAGCATCTCCGAAGAAGAAATACACATCTGGAAGTATATTGGCCTAACACAAACATTATGTGTTGTTACAAATTTATGAACTAAAAACATTTTTCAATTTCTTAAAAAAAATTATAATTTGTAATGAGACTATAAATAAACAGAGCGGTAATTAGCAGTACTGTAGCATCCGTGGTTGGGGAAAAACAAAGCCTCCGCATCATACAAGTTTTCTTTAAATTATATTCAGTAATGTATAAAACAATATTAATACAAAATGGAATTAAACACATGAATGTCAGATGATGACCAATGTTACTGTAAACCAATATTTTTTCCCCATGTTATTGTTTTGGTCTTGGACATTGAGATAATACTAGGTATTGGTACCAAAGTCTAAATTTTGGTTTAGATTTGTTATGATTTTTTAAAATTTAGATGTTTTAAGAAGTTCTAGTCACAGTGACAGTAAGTTCTTGGTTTTTATTTCAGTAAAACTGCATGGACTGACATCTCTTTTGAACCTCTACGACAGCAGGTGATCTCCAGATCCCACACATGCACAAACATGCACTTAATTTCCACACCATTTTAAACAAACTCTTCCCTTCCACCCGTCTGCTGCATCATAGTGCAGGACACGCAGAGGACAGAGTGATGTAATATAGCACAACTCTCAGTAACACTGCGTGTGAGAGAAAGAGGGAGGGAGGAAAACAGATTAATGTGGGTACACAGAGAAAATGAAAGTAAAGAGAGGTGGGAGTTGTGTGGATTCCTCTGATAAGGCAGCTTCTTGTATTAGTGCTTAAATAGGTTTGTTTTGCAAGGAGAGCAAATATGTTGTGGCGTTTCTCACTCTCACTGCATGTGTGTATGTGTGTGTGTGTGTGTGTGTGTGTGTGTGTGTGATTGTCTCCACAGATCAGACAGTAAGAATGACGTTTGTGCAGTGCAGACTTTCTCCAGATTGATGGATGTCCTACAGGAGTCGCGATTCGCAGGGCCTGAGCGCTGCCCCAGTCCTCCTAACGCCACAGACAATGGTACTAGACAAACACACAGAGCTACTGCCTAGAAACAATTGATTCACTCGCAAAAAATCATAATTATTATTATTATTTCCCTCTTTTCCACATTGCCCCTCTTTAAAGATGCTGTTTGTAACATTTCTAGACCTGTAATCATCATATAATTTCAAAGGTAACTTCATTACCACGGATCGTTTCTTCATTTCAGGATTCTGTTCCTAACATTCCTGCCCCGCCTGTTTTCCATAATAAGAGCCGTACAAGTCTTACAACATACAACGGAGTGGTCTCCGCTTCGGGGGGAATATTTCCTTTAATTTGAAATTCACCTCCCAGACAACAGACAGTGTTAAAATTATCTCAATATCATCATGCTTATTTTATTTTGTTTTATTAAATTTGCTAGGTTTAAATAAGGTTGGAATTACAAGAAGATTCCACATAAAGGGTCTAGTTTCTGAACAACTTGTGATGTAATCTTGAAATTGAGTTGTTTTTTTTTTTTTTTAACATTTTACCTACATAATTTTATCTAGTTTCCACCATCACTGTGCTTTTACATTTTTCACAAAAAAGTGAATGGCTATGTACTAGTTTAGTCATTAGCTAGCTTATACTTGGCATCCATGTCTCGGAGTTGTCTAGCGACAGTGTTCCCCCAATTTTAACCACTTAAACAACAAGCATATTGTGTGCTTGCCTTCATTTTCAACCGACACATACCTTGAGAAGCGAGTTAACTCCAACCTGAAGTGACATTGCCTCTTCCTTCGTCTCAAACACTCCACCCACAAGCTTCAGAATATTGAGGGTTGCAGTTTGATTGGCTCGCCACACTTCCATGTGTATGTGCTTCCATGCAACTGTTTCTGATGGGAAAGCAAATTTCGAAAAACTGTAATAAGAATGTGTTTTCCGGAGCAAGGTATAGTCGCTGCATTAAAAGGTTTTGCTGCATACGGTTGTGCTATTGAAAAATTCTGTGGTTGGTCATTTGCAACGTCAGTCAAATGGCCCATTTCTGTGAAGGCAGCCAGCCCTTGGCCGTATTTATCGAGGAAAATTACCAAGCTTTTTAGCGATGGCTCAAAAGCTGCCATCCAAGTATAGATCTTTCTTCTTCCTCCATTTACCATGATGAGTAGGGACTTAAATTTTCACTCTGGAGTGTCTGCAATTAGGACTATTTACTCCTACTCCAGCAGAGCTTGACATCACGCTGAAATTTCCACTTTATTACCACACGTTAGATTCTGTTATTTCCTTATTTAATAACCCAGTCATGTAATATTCTCTGTAATGCTCTCAGATGAATTAGCATCTAGACTAGCAGAGAGAGCGTGAGGACTGTTGCATAAGGAAGTCTGTGTTAGGAGCATCAGATTCCGTTAAAACTGCATTCAAATTATAATTACTTAAATGATTTAGTATCCAAATGCATTTAAATATTACTTAGCCTATAATGTTACCCTGCCACATAAACAGTATTGCTACACTGTGTGCTCAAATCGCATAATAGCACTGAAGGAGAAAATTGTCATTTTCTTAAGCAATCACAAGCAGACATTCTATTAATTACCTTTAAATCTAGCTTTTGGATATGTTATTTTTTGGTGTGCAAGGACCACAAGACAAACCTGATATCATATCCTAATTAATCTGACATAAGCTTTTCTTTATTATTTTTCTTTTTTAGACTCGCATGATCATCTCTCTGACAAGTCGCATGTTCTGACGCACTGTGACTCCACCGACCCTCCTCTTCTATCCCCACCCGCTCTGGATTCCTCCTGTCAGACATCTGAAGTTCCCTTCAGTGTGACAGACCTGCACGATGACTCTGCCTCCAAAGCCACCTCTCTCTCCTCCCTTTCTTCATTCTCTTCTCTCTCCTCCCTCTCGTCCCTCTCTTGCTCCAAGCCCGTGAGTCCCTGGTCCGTGCCTCAGAGCTGTGACAGGCCATCCCTTTCCAGCATGGATTCTGGGGGAGGAGACTGCATAAGTTGTCTACTTCCTAAGAGCCAATCGTGTGAGTCCGTTCTTGGGTTAACCTCCGATTTTCAGTCCTGCCCTTCCTCCAACATCAGCATGCAATGCCTCAGCTCTGCCACCACTACTGGCCGCTATGGTGACCAAGTGATATCTGATCAGTTGCTCAGTGGCCCCACACATCCAGCTGGAGTTCATGAAAATGCAGAAGAAGGCAAGTCAATGCAAGAGAGCGAATCAGATGATGATCCGACCTCTAGGAGTATATACGAGAGTTTGGGGGAGGAGGCTCAAGACTGGAGCTGCCTGGAGTCCCTGATCAGCGAGAGCCGAATGGAACTGTTAGACTTGTGCTCTCGCAGCGAGCTTGCAGTCAATCTGTTTTGTGAGGAAGATGTGGAAAACTACATGTTCCAGGATGAGGAGTCAACTCTGGGTGCTGATGTCTGTTCGCTCAAAATTCGCTACGAGTCCTACCCAGATGTGGCCCAAGAACGGACTGAGGTCACCTTGCAAGATGAATCCCAACTAGGCTTTTTTCCTTGTACTCTACCTTGTAGCAGAACGGAAAGTTTGCAAGACAGGACGGACCAATCAAACGAGGACAAGGTAGAGGCTCCGACAACCCCCAGCAGCAATTTTCTTTTTGACCTCAGTAACTCACCGGAGGATTCTGGCGAGTTCAGTGATGACAGCTACTGCACAGGCTCATCCCCTGATACCTGGCAAGCTCAACAACCCCATGGGCAACTGTCCAGGGAGAATTCTAGTTCCTCCAGCCAGCTCAGCTACCGCCTTCGTGCCAAGAGGAAGGTTGCTTTTCGAGAAGACTACCTATATGATGTTGACTCCATAGCGAGTGAGAGGAATGCAGAAAAGCGCAAGAAGCTGTCGGTCGGACCTAAGAAAGAGTGGGACGATGACTGGTGCCCAAAGAAGCGGCGCCGGTCATGTCGAAAGGAGCCGCCGGTCATCATTAAATACATCATCATCAACCGCTTTAAAGGTGAGAAGCACATGCAGGTGAAGTTGAGTAAAGTGGAACCTTCAGTCTCAACGGTGAATCTAAATCCAGATACCTTACTGCACTATGAAAATTTGGCACCTCTGAAGGCCTACTGGCAGAAGAAGGAAAAGGAACAGCAGGAGCAGAACTCAATAGCAGCTGCAGACAAAACCAAACGCCTCAATGGCTGCAAAAGGCCACCGAGCACTACCCCTAAACGCAAACAAAGGAGCGCAAGACTCAGGATTCAACGGGTCCCTGCTGTAGAGACTGCAATCCCCAGCCAAACTGCTGCTGCATTGTGTAACAATCAACAAGAAATGGCTGACTCAGTAAAAAGCACAGAAGACCTACAACGGGCCACAACACATGATGCCTTGGACAAAGTAGAGACAGGTAAAACTACACACCAAGCCAGGGCTAAGAGCAGAACTCAAGAGAGAGAGGAGAGGAGAAAACTAGATAAAACAGTGAAGATTAAGAAATTCAAAAGTGAAGCCAGACTGAGGGCTAAAAAAGCACAGAAAGAGGAAAACCCCACTGCCTCTGAACTTACAGAGTTAAGTTCTTGTTTACCTGAAAACCTTAGTGACTCTTTGGAAAGTAATCTTCTCACAAATGAGACCTCGGTTGAAAAATGCACTTTGACTCCCACTGCCCCTGGGACTAATGAAAATGTGGACCTCCTGCCTGGTGGATATCTACAGACTCTTCTGGAAGCTTCTGAATCTTCCAGCAGTACCAATGTCACATTTTTTTCTACAGACCAGCAGCAGACAGGGTTGCTACCAGTTGCAGCCCCTCTGCAACCAGTTCAAACTTGTGTACTGTCCCCTCCCTCAGAATCTGAGCTCCCACACTCACCCCAGCCTCTCAATCACATCCCAGACCACACATCGTTCCCTGAGACCGACCACCCTGAACAAAGCTACCCTGTTAACTGGCCTTCCCAACCCACCGTTGAGCAGCTTTCATTCTCTCCCGACATCCCAACTCAGTCCCCAGTCATGCCGTCAGGCTTTCCCAGGCCAATGCCTGTACTAGCAGGGGATGGCACAACAGTGACAGGGTATAGCCAGGGACCACTGGGTACCTGCAGGATGGCATTCGAAGAACCACTCTTGCCAGAACCCCACTCGGATACCGATTACGGGCGTAGTCCGGTGGGATCACGAGTTGAAAACGGCATGGGCCGACTCGTCAGCTTTAACTCTCTGGGATCTCTTTCTGCAGCGTCAAGCAACTATAGTTCTCTTAGCCTGAGAGAAGGTGAAAGAGAAAGAGAAGAGGAGATGAGCGAGATCAGTGACGGTTTCCTCTCACATTGCAGCCCTCAACTAGTTCTGCAGCAGAGCCTTGAGGAGATCACTCCACTTCGAGAGTCCACTGACTTGCTTGATATATCCAACTTCACCCCTGACAAGTTCCGGCATTCTTCCTTGTCTGAAATGTCCCCACCTGACACACCTAGCCCCTCACCACAGCTGCTGGGGAACTGTGGCAAAGGGGGAGGGTTTCTGGAAACAGCAGGGGCTAATGTGAGGTGGAGCTGCAGCACTGTCCCACAAGTCGAGCAAGATGCATCACAAAACACACACCTCTTACAAACCTTCACTGAGGAGGATGATGACGAAGGGCTTCAAGGTCTTAAAAGGTCTAAAAAGAAGGGAGGAAAGAATGGACAAAGCACCAAAAAGACCAAAACTCCCAAGGCGGCTAAAGGTGAGAGGGTTAAGCTCCCAAAACAGGGTTCACATTCTGCTAAGAAAATCAAGGCATTATTAGAGGGGAAAGCAGCTAAAGGTGAGAGGAAATTAGACAGTGGTGCTCCTTCTCCAACCCCCTCCCTGAACATGATAGGGACTCAGGGGGACTGGCCGAATGCTGGAGCTCTATCAGATGATGATCAGGGTGAGTTCCAAGAGCCGTCGAACATCCTGTCCAATATAGTCTCCGGGATGGCAGAGGTGCAACGCTTCATGCGGGCCTCAGTAGAACCACTTTGGGGGCCTTGTCTGTCACCAGGGCAGCATGCTCTCCAAAGTCAAACACTGAAAATACTTGGTAGCAGTGCTGACCTTAAGAAACGGGGCAGTGCATCAGGGGCAAGTAAGGGGAAGAAAGGGACAGGGCGTGATGGTAAGACCTCATCAAAACTTCTTGCACCTGGCTTCTTCCCTCCTATCGGTTTGGATTGCCTCCCGCTTCCTCACCGGCCTGCTCACAAAAAGATGTACCGCCACAAAAGCACCACAAAGTTTGCCCGTGATGAACTTTTAGCGGGTAAAAGGGACATCAAAGGAGTTGCATTGGCAGCTTTGGTAGAGAAACAGAGGTAATATTTTCTCTTTGCAAAGTACCCATGTCAATCCTTGTTTCCTGTCAAATCCTTCTGAGCCGCCACCACCACACACATTTCAGAGCTGCATGGCACTGACTTTACCCACAGTCCTTTGTCTGCCCCACAGGAAAGTGGGTACACCCTGCATGACAGCCCTGCTAAGCTACCTACTGACTAAGTGGAGTCACTGTATCACAGCTGCATCTATCTGCCATTTGCTGCTTTGTTGCATTTTTTTAATCAGTTTATTTTTTGATCAGTTTTTTTTAAAGAGACAATGCCTTGAAAGCCACCTTAAAGCATCCTCTGGTGTAGTATTACATTTTGAGGGGGTTTGTTTTCTTCTCTCCATCACAGGTCAAGTGCTATAAGTGTTCAATCCGTGTGCTAAGCTAACACTGTTGTTTAAAACAAGCCCATCCCTTGCAAAATGGTTGCCTTCAGTTGTTCGCAGGTTAAAGTTTTTTTTTTTTTTTTTTTTTTTGTATTCCCCTCGTTAAGAGTATTCCAGTGTTACTGTGCCAATCATTTGGAAAGATTTGGGAACTCCACGGGTAGCGCAGATTTAGAAAAGGACATCATACTTTTGTATAAGACACTCGTGTCTTAATGTAATAGTTGTCTTTAGTATTATGTTTATTTATGGTTCGAGTATTGAGGGTTTGGTCACCGGTGCCATAGGCTGACCCGAGTCCTCTCTGCCAGTATCGAAATGCTGTTGTACAGGAACATATGCACTATTTACAAAATAAGATTATATCAAACATGTTTAAAATTAACGTGCCAAAATATGAACAATTAAGTGTACAGAACATTTTTATCTACATAATAAATATTTGCTGTTTTTTAATGTGGTGGTGGTTGTGGGAATGTATGTGTGCGGTCTCGGGGTGGGATGGAGAATAATTTCGGATTTTACTGTTGTTACATATGCAGACATCGGTTTGTGGAGTCTTCTGTACAATCGGGGAGAACGATATCACTGTTTAATTTTTCACTGTTTTGTTCGATATTACATGCTTAGTGAGTCGCAAAAAGAAAGAAAGCCACTGAGCAGAAGAGTGAACGAAGAGGAAGAGTTGTAACATTGTAACTACGCATGTGCCAAATATAAATTACTTAACATTTTATCACAATTTATGATATCATGATATTTAAAAGACATGATTTCGTGTCTTATTTGTACGTGTTTTATTTTGGGATTTAAGCCAACAGAATTATGCTAGCTAGTAGGGATGATATAATTATCATATCTCGATACCTGAAGACGTTTTCATGATACACGATATGAATCGCCAGCACAGTGCCAATAAAACAGTAGTGCCAAATTGAAAAAAAAAAAAAAACTCGTAATATTTTAATACTATTTTTTTTAAACAGTTTTAACAATTAACAAATAGCCACAAAAATACATCTTGATATTCAGTAAGCTACTGGATACCGTTAGTAACAATGAAATGTTATAAAATTACTTTATGATTTATTAATTTCATTTATGATTGTGATTATATCACTCAGCACTACTAGCTAGCAAGTTACATATGCCACCTACTGGTAGGTGTTACATTAGCTAGCTAAATATAAACAGCTACGAAACATTAGCTAGCTAATTGTAAGAAATGAAACGTGTAGCTATCTTGCGTTTGTAGCGTTTTGTGGTCTCCAGATTTGCTTTACTCTGGACCCAAAAAGATTTCAAAGCAAAAATGCTGCATAGCATAGTACTAAAGAGTACTTTTACCGAATATTAGCACATGCCTAGTTATACATGATCTACTGAGTGACATTGTGTCATCCTCCTGCTACGAAAAGGGTTCGATAACAAACTATGTACAGAGGGAACTGGACTGGCAGTAACCTACCGTAAATCAGTGTAGATCATGAAAGGGTGACTTTTCCCGTAACGGATCTCCTCTTCATAAAGTTTGCATCCCCTAATAAACTCTAATAAAATGATCAGTGGGAACTTTCACACTTCAGTTTTGCAGACAACAGGACCAAATTATTTTTTGAGAGTTTTTCCAGTGTTGCTAGCGATGTGCATGCATAACCATGATATTCAAGCTAAGTTGTGCATGCAGATGCCCTTATTTAGCATCTTTTTTTCGTTCGTTTTTTTTTTCCTCTTGCGATGTTTGAATGTTATTTAATGTTTACAAAAAAATAACGTGAGTACCCCAGCATTCCCGAGCATCCCTTCTTAGTTTTTTTTCCCCTTTATTTATTTTTTTGTAAGAGGGAACTATACAGACTTATAAAATTCCCTTGTAAAGTAAAATGAAATGCAGCATTTGCATCGACTACAAAGTTAGTCAAAAAACATCCATGTGCCATATTTTTATGAATGTATTACGCCTTCGTGGTTTTTATTTCACATAACTATTTTTTTTTGCCTTACTTATTTATTTTTTTCATCACAAAAACAGACCTGTTTGTATCATCTGGTATCTTTGCCAGGAGGATTATTAAAACTCTTGATGTAGGGGGAAAAAAATTTAACAACCTGTATATTTTTCATCGTGCCAATTTGTAACATATTTTCTAAGTGTATATTTTTCTTAGAAAGTGCTGTGAGGTCGTTTCTTGATGTGGCTTCTGTCCTTTTGCCTTTCAGGCAGTGAAAAAGGTCACTGAATTATCATGGGATTTATTTGTTTGTCTTAAAGCCAAAAATTGTGAAAGACAAAAAAATCCTATGGTAAAGGAGAAAAAGCTGTGGCTTTGTTGAGTTTTGTTATTGGACCAATCTTATTGTGAGAGTGTTGTGCTCTAGTAAATCAATTACTGATTAAAAAAAATGAAAACAGACAGCTAATTAATGACACTAATTTGTGATTTAATCTCTGTTTTATAGATTTTAATGTAAATTATTCTAGTATTTTGTTTCTGTTGTATCCGTTTCAAAGGTTTAAATATTTGTGAACCAGCCTGTATGGTGAAAAATGTAATATTGGTAACTGGAGTTTTGTAATCATGTTTATGGAATAAATATAAATTTAAAAAATGGCTTTGGTCACTTTTCATGGAATGACGTCTTTTTTTTTTCTACTGATGAAGTGATTTATTTTTTTGGAATGTTTCTCTTCATTTTTTTTTTTTTTTATATTCACTTTGACACTAAATAATTAAGGTTCAGTGTGACACCTGATTAATTTTAAAAAGCATTTTCAGATTACTTTATGGAAAATTGTGCCCCTTTAGTGGATGATGACTACTTTATTCCAATTAATTTGCTAAGTATCTTAGCATTGGGGCTCATTTATCGATATTTATAAAGCTGTGTTTAAAAGTGTTTGTGGCCCAAACAAACCAAAAATTCCTGTAAAAAAAGATTTAAAGTTTCACTGATTCTCTTCATTACTCGTGCATGTGTTAATCACCAACAAATCAGCCATAAATCATCAAACGCATTCGTAGCGCAGCTGGTTTGCATTTAGCCCTGCCATAAAAGTATATAAAAGTTCACTGAGAGCTGAAAAACGACAAATGACTAAATAGGGAAAGATCGCCTCCTTTTGTCCTAAAAGAACAGCTAGTCTTCTTTATCTTCATTTATGGATTTGTTTTATGGAATCGATGACTTTTTCTTTTGAGTCGTTAATATGAAATGACTGAATTTCACAAAATTTGAAGTCGAAATAAGTAAACGATTGAAATGTGACAGTGTTATCCATAAATAAAATCACAGTAACTTATCCACAATTATATGTCTCGAAGCCGATCAATCGAGGTTCGCGTTGATAAGTTTCCTTATACGTAGATTTACACAAACTCGGAGGGAAACACAGGATACGAAGGTTTTTCCCAACTAACTATTTACAGAACATTTTGTTTATATCCAGCACAATAAATGAGGAACGTTATCAGTATGTATATAGAGAGCCATGTGCTGGAAACGTATCTGAAAGCAGAGTTTGATTTGAAATTTAACTCACGATCGAAAAGCAGTACCATTTTGTCAGTAATAACTTAAAACAGGTGTATGGTATTTTCCAGAGGAAACCTCAGAGCAAACCTAATGTAGTTAAAGTGAATTAATTAAATATTTACACACAGTTACCATTGCACTCTGTAGCCCTGTCGGCTTGCTAGTGTAAATCGGCAGCAGGATAAAGTGCTAAAATTACCACAGTAGTGCTGTGAAGTACGGAAGCCATAAGAGGCCACGTGTTGTTATTATTTTTTCGTTCTTGTTTTCTTGTGATCACGACTTAATCTCCTGGTGACCTCGATATAACGAGTTATTTTCTCACGAGAAATTCTCGTGCCTTGTGTACGGGACTGGTCTTGACTACACGTTCAGGGTCACTATACTGTCTTCGTTGATAAAGTTGTAGACCTGACGGCCTCCTTCTCAAGTCCCGAACACTAATGTGGAAGTTATCAATCACAGATGAAGACGAAGACAGACACAGAGCTGCTTCAGCTTGAGCGAGTCCCTGTTCACACAAAAAATTAACTCATGATTGCGAGAAAACAACTTTTGTTATGTAGAAATCATGAGAAAACAAGAAAGAAAAAAAAAACAAAACAAAACATGGCCTCTTAGGGAATAGGGACGGGGTTTCTTTTTTTGTCACTGTGAAAATGTAACTGAGATCGCTGTGTCTTCTGCCTTAAACCTGCTGTGTGGATTTCTGAATGAACTTAGCTGAATAAATAAATAGATTTGCTGCTGAAACAGTGCAGAGATTCAGAAAGTATAAGTTTTGTGTAAAAAAAAAATTTACAGGAACAAATTAATTATAAAATGATCAAGTAATAGAGATAGCTAAAGCTAATGAGACAGATCTAACGTCATGCTAATGAACCATCCTGAATTTCCTCATGAGAAACATATCTTCATATAAATGCTCTTTCTCTCTCTCTCTCTCTCTCTCTCTCTCTCTCTCTCTCTCAGTCTTTGTCTTTTATATTTTTGAGGCGTTAGTGATTTTCTTTCCATCCAAGTGATGGTAGCATTTTAGGATAAAACTAGTTGATGCTCCAAATTCAATTAAAATTAACTATTTCAACACGGATATCTGCCCTCTCCAAAATGGCGGCGCTGTTAACGCGTTTGACTTGACTCGTCACGTGATGAATATTCTCGCGATATTTGGGGGAAAATCTCCAGTGACCAAAACCGGCTGTGAGACGTTTGTTTTGCTAATCTTCACGTATAAGTTATTGCGAAAAAAGCAGAATGTTTGTGAAACGTGACGTTTAAATGTAAAATAATTGACATTTTTTATAAAGTGATGTGATGACAGGTTAGCGTTAATCAGCTGTGAAGTGTCAGCTAGCTAAGTTTTTTTTTTTTTTTTTTTAGCAAAGTGTCAAATAGCTAACAATCACCTGATTTTCACTTTCATTTTATTAATAGCTAATTTAATATGCTAATGAGTTTATGTCGATTT
>JAKKZN010000027.1:15187986-15198052 GCA_033441825.1 Pangasius elongatus
ACGGATCTTATCTGGCGTTCTGGCGTTCTTTCCGGGCCTGCTTGTGTCTGAGTGGCGCTCCAGGCTGGGTTCTGTACCGTTTCAGCAGGACCGGGAGCCGCAGTGTGGGTGTCGGCGTGTGGGCAACGGGTCCAGGTCATCTCTGTGGTGAAGGATTTTAATTTCAAATGAAATGAAAGTTGCTCCAAAGACTATTTTTGGACTGGGCTGGAGGCAAAGCAGTGTGAAGTTTAATTCCTTTCTATTTGTGATGTTTATTGCTTATCTCAGATTAGCGACGAGCAGAGAGCTGACATGCTGCCTGGCCCGGGGTGATTAGCGAGGAGCGGCCTTGTTTACTTTTACAGTTAGCGTGCAGTCTGTCCATCTACACTGCGATGCCATCACAGAGGATTTCAACTAATTTACTGCGTCGGAAATCCTACACTCAGCCTCCCTGACTGCTGGATAGACATTTTAAAGAGGAAATTTGTTTAATTTGTTTAACTTGTTTAATACCAGACACTGCAGGCTAATAATCATGAGTTTACTTCCAACTGTTTCACATTCTGGGGATTTTTTTTCAGTCTGCAAAGTTACACAATGTCTAACATTTTGCACATTATGTAAAGTAATTATGGAAATATAGATAATTAATGAATGAATTAAAACTTTACACGTGTGTAGAAGTTGGACATGTATTTTAAAATCTCTCCATATGAAATTATACATCACTGTATACACGAGCTTTATTTCCTAAAGCACAACCTTGTCGATGACGTCATGATCGTTTTCCCCCGTGACGCTATTGGATGCTGACGTTATATTTATCTGTGATTTATTTTTTTAAAGTATATATTATTAAATAGAAAATAATAAAATAATATTTAGTAATAAACAGAGTTTTTTTTTAAATAAACTGAGTGAAATCATTATGTTAAAATGATTTTATTTGTAAAATATGCAAATTAGCGCATATGTAATGAGCTGCTGATTAGCATAAAGAGTTCAGTGTGCTAATCAGGTATACGTTACAAAAAAAAAATGAGCTATAAAAATATATTTTAAATGTCTTTGTGTTACTTATTTTATTAATGAATTGTATATTTTAAAAAGCTTTAATAATGTTAACTAAAGGATAAACAACCGAGTATACAGCGAAGCCTCACTGTTTCCATGGTGACCTGCGGTCCAATCAGCGCGCAGCGTGATGGTGGGCGGGGCTGTGACGTCTGACTCCTCGCGCTGTAGGGCTGTCTGTGTGCGAGTCGCGAGCAGACCTCAGTCCTGTAGAGCGTCTGTCTGTTTTTATTTCATCATTTCTCTCGGATTCGCGGTGTTTTTCAGACCCTGCCGTCCCTCTCAGGCACCATTGAGCCTCCGGAGCAGCCGAGAATGCCGAACATCAAGATTTTCAGCGGCAGTTCGCATCCGGATCTATCGCAGAAGATTGCTGATCGGTTGGGACTGGAGCTCGGGAAGGTGGTGACCAAAAAATTTAGCAACCAGGAGACATGGTGAGGAGATTTTTATCTCCACTTTATAGATTACAGATTAGTCATGGCGATTTAACCGCGTGCGCTAACGTTTTGTAGTTTTCTGAGGTGAAAGCCGTCGCTACGGCTCATGAGTAAAATGATGACTGAGGACTACATTTCCCAGAATTCATTTTATTGTCAATATTATTTTGCACTGCGCACTAACCAGTGTACTAAAAAACCGTTAAAACCGTTAAAACCCGCTTTGATTTAAAAAACCGGTAAGATTCTAGAATTCCACTACAGCTCCCTGTTGCACGTGCAGCCTCTATGTTCAGCCATTTTATATCATTTATATGGAATAACGCAGTTATAAACAGGTCTAACTCGCACTCTGAGGGGAAAAGGTACTAAACTGAACCTTTCCTGGTCCCCTTAAAGGTCCACCTTTTACCTTTAGTGTGTATCTTTCACCTGGAGCTGTGTATGTAGTGTAGATTTACTTTAATTAACTTTTAAAAACTAATTAAAGGTACTACTGTATACTTTAAAGGTACAATACACACTACACACATTACACACTGAAGGTAAACAAGGTGCACCATTAAAGGTACGGTGTCAGTGACAGGGACCGGTTCAGGTTAGTACCTGAGTGTGGGAGTGATAAGAAATGACAAAGTTCTAGAAACATCTCTACACCTTTATCTTCATTCAGGAAAGACGATACAGGTGAATAAACAAAAAACAAACAAACAAACAAACAGTGGATATCGCAGTCAATCTTCACCAAGTTGATCGCTGATACTGTTAC
The DNA here is from genome assembly GCA_033441825.1 of Pangasius elongatus. Lineage (NCBI taxonomy): Eukaryota > Metazoa > Chordata > Actinopteri > Siluriformes > Pangasiidae > Pangasius > Pangasius elongatus. The sequence goes on from JAKKZN010000027.1 coordinate 15,190,255, forward strand.
AAGTATTTTTTATTTTTTTTGGATAGGAAGTTTTTTAATGAATATGTATTTATGCCAATGAGGCAGCATCCAATTAAAATTTGTACGCCATAAAACCTTGTTCTTGAAAACAACATCTCTGGACAACACAAGGTTTCGTCAGTGGTTGGATTTTATTCAAAGCTTCACCAGAAACGAAATGCAACAAACAGACATGCTAGTTCTCTGCTAGCTCGCTAGCTTTATCCCATTTTCACATTCGCACTGATTCAGCGCACAGCGCTAAACTGGAGGCCGTAAACTTCCATTGTTAGCAACATCGCTAAAGCAAACCTCAGACACCAAACATGTCTCGACTGGCCGTGTGTCTTTCTGGATGGAGGAAACATCTTCGCTTCATCTGCGGACGATTTGTTCCTGTAAACCCTGAACTCAAACTGGTGTGTGTGTGTGTGTGTGAGAGAGAGAGAGAGAGAGAGAGAGAAGCTAAAAATATATCAGTTTTTGGCACTGGTCTGAGTGACATTTAGCCTCAGAGAGCTCATGTGTAAGATAAGAAGCTCTCCGTGCAAAAGTCCTGCCTCAGGAGTCCACGAGCCACGATCCGATCACGTCTGATTAAAGCGAGCGACGACGAGACGCCCGCCGACTGACGCCGTTATCAAATCGGGAGGATCGCCCGCTGAAAAATCTCTTAGCGTCCCCCTCAGATCTACCCGATCAGCCAAGACGTGTTTACTGACTGATGTCTGACGTCCGTCCGATCTAACATCCGCTCGAAAGTGTACCACACCGATCAGAGCGTTTACCGAGTTCTTTTGGTTTGTTTCTGTTTGTGTTTGGTTTCACACGGTTCATAATTAAACGAAACAAAAAGCAGAACCGAAAAAAAATTAATCGTAAGATCTTTCACGGGTCAGAAATATCACAGAAATAACCCGAGCTTGGAGAACACGGAGCCGGCGCTCAGTAAACGATTCGACATTTTATACAAATAACAACATTTCGTGTGTCGTATTCAGCTTTTTTTTTTTTTCCTCTTTTCCTGAACAAATCTCCAGATTTCTGCAGGTCTGTGTCTCGGCTCAGTTCATCAGCACCTACAAATAAATGCCTGTTTGATTCAGTTCCTGCAGTGAGTCGACTCAGAGTCGAATCACAGAGTCGTTCACTCAGAAGCGAACCGTCGCTCAGACGCTCTCGGACCCGAGCGTGATGGGCGCGTTCTTCTTCGTAAACGACTCCTCGGTCACAGCGATGTTGTGATGTCATAAACCTGCACTTGTTTAACAAGGATTCGTGCACTTGTGTGTGTGTGTGTGTGTGTGTTTACAGCGTGGAGATCGGGGAGAGTGTGCGTGGAGAAGATGTGTACATCATCCAGAGTGGGTGTGGTGAGATAAATGACAATTTGATGGAGTTGTTAATCATGATAAACGCGTGTAAAATTGCCTCAGCGTCCCGAGTGACGGCCGTCATCCCCTGCTTCCCCTACGCTCGCCAGGACAAGAAGGATAAGGTGGGGGTGAGAGAGCCAGTTTACTAACACACACACGCACACACACACACACACACACACACACACACACACACACAGAGCGCTGTTATTAACAGTGATACTAATCAACCGTAGTCACGCAAATTCACCAAAGCTGGATCCCATCTGACCTGTCTGTCCGTAAGTCTGTCTCTCTCTCTCTCTCTCTCTCTCTCTCTCTCTCTCTCTCTCTCTCTATAAGTCTGTCTGTCTGTCTGTTTCTCTCTCTCTCTCTCTCTCTCTCTCTCTCTCTCTCTCTCTCTCTCTGTAAGTCTGTCTCTCTCTCTCTCTCTCTGTCCGTAATTCTGTCTCTCTCTCTCTCTCTCTCTCTCTCTCTCTCTCTCTCTCTCTCTGTAACTCTGTGTGTCTCTCTCTCTATCACTCTCAATCTCTCTCTCTATCTCTCTCTCNCTCTCTCTCTCTCTCTCTCTCTCTGTCTCTCTCTCTCTCTCTCTCTCTCTCTCTCTCTCTCTCTCTCTCTCTCTGTCCGTAAGTCTGTCTCTCTCTCTCTCTCTGTCCGTAAGTCTGTCTCTCTCTCTCTCTCTCTCTCTGTCCGTAATTCTGTCTCTCTCTCTCTCTCTCTCTCTCTGTCCGTAAGTCGTTCTCTCTCTCTCTCTCTGTCTCTCTCTCTCTCTCTCTCTCTCTCTCTCTGTCTCACACTGCTCTTTAGAATAAATACAGAGATTGGCGAGCATGGCTTATCATTTTTCCTTCATGATGTAATATAGTAATGTTATAGGTATTATAATCGTGTTATAATGTTATTAAGCTGTGATCGTGTGTGTGTGTGTGTGTGTGCTTGTGTGCAGAGTCGTGCCCCGATCTCTGCTAAGCTGGTGGCGAATATGCTCTCTGTAGCAGGTGCTGATCACATTATCACCATGGATCTACACGCTTCCCAAATACAGGTATGTACACACACACACACACACACACACACACACACACACACACACACACACACTCAATTCAATTCAATTCATTTTTATTTGTATAGCGCTTTTTTTTACAAAGGTCATTGTCTCAAAACAGCTTTACACAAACAAAAGTAAAGTGAAGTGTGTGTGACTCACACTCACACACACACACTCTCACACACACTCTCACACACACACGTGCTCTTCACCATAAACTCTATTTAAAAACCTGGGTGTGTGTTTTTATGGCAATCCCATAAATCTGCTGAAGTGTCCTACGAGTGTTTGAGCAAGACGGAGGACGGAGCTGTAGCTGTCGACTGAGCAACATGCTAACACGCGTCCCGTCGCATTTTATCACTGTCCGATCAGCCGAACGTAACCATAGCAACGGACCTGCGGACACAGGTCTAAGTGTTAATCCCAGCAGCGAGGGAAACGTTGGCTACGGGACAGGCACACGACCGCGTTTCCTTCCTGAGCGTTTCATCCGCCACTCTAATCGAACCTTCACGGAGCTCTCGCCTCTCAGCTGAGGAACAGACGCGAATTATGGGATTGTCTCTGTGTGAGAAATAATGGGGTTTATATATGATGTACAGTATAAGGGGTGTGTGTGTGTGTGTGTGTGTGTGTGTGTGTGTGTGTGTGTGTGTGTGTGTGTTTGTCAGGGCTTTTTCGACATCCCTGTAGACAATCTTTACGCCGAGCCGGCCGTTCTCAAGTGGATCCGAGAAAATATAAACGAGTGGAAAAACTGCACCATCGTTTCTCCTGATGCTGGAGGAGCTAAGAGGTGTGTGCTGTCTCTGTCTCACTCTCTCTCTGTCTCACTCTCTGCCTGTCTCACTCTCTGTCTCACTCTCTGTCTGTCTCACTCTCCATCTCACTCTCTGCCTCACTTTCTGTCTCACTCTCTGCCTGTCTCACTCTCTGTCTCACTCTTGTCTGTCTGACTCACTCTCCGTCTCACTCTCTGTCTCACTTTCTCTCTGCCTGTCTCACTCTCTGTCTCACTCACTCTGTCTCACTCTCTGCCTGTCTCACTCTCTGTCTCACTCTCTCTCTCTGTCTCACTCTCTCTCTGTCTCACTCTCTGCCTGTCTCACTCTCTGTCTGCCTGTCTCACTCTCTGTCTCACTCTCTGTCTGTCTGACTCACTCTCCGTCTCACTCTCTGTCTCACTTTCTCTCTGCCTGTCTCACTCTCTGCCTGTCTCACTCTTTCTGTTTCACTCTCTCTCTCTGTTTCACTTTGTCTTTCTGTCTCTCTGTCTCACTCTCTCTCTGTTTCACTGTCTGTCTCACTCTCTCTCTGTTTCACTCTGTCTTTCTGTCTCTCTGTCTCACTCTCTCTGTTTCACTCTCTGTCTCACTCTCTCTCTGTCTCACTCTCTCCATCTCACTCTCTGTCTTTCTTTCACTCTCTCTCTGTCTCACTCTCTGTCTCACACTCTCTGTCTCACTCTCTCTCTGTCTCACTCTCTCCGTCTCACTCTCTGTCTTTCTCTCACTCTCTCTCTGTCTCACTCTCTCCGTCTCACTCTCTGTCTTTCTTTCACTCTCTCTCTGTCTCACTCTCTGTCTCACTCTCTCTGTGTTTCACTCTCTGTCTCTCTCTCTTAGTCTTTCTGTCCCGTGATATTTTTGTTTCACTCGCTCTCTGTCTGTCCTGTCTTACTCGCTCTGACTCATTTACTGAATCTTTCTCTCTCCAGCTTTCACTTTCTCTCTCTCTCACACACACACACACACACACACACTGTCTCTCTCTCTCTCTCTCTCGCTTGTTCGTTCTGTCTATCTCACTCCTTCTGTCTTTGTCTCTGTCTGTCCCTCTCTCTGTTTTTCTGTCTCTCTATCTCTTTGTCTCTGTCTTTCTCTGTTTCTCTTGCTCCTTCTCTCTCTCTCTTTCTCTCTCTCTGTTGTGTCGTTTTGTGTTGCTCTAGTTTTCTTTGTGTCTCTTCTGAGCGTTGTTATTATGATGGCAGTCAGTGAGACGCTGTGACTTTTCTCCACCTGATAGAGTTAATTATTCAGGAACAGAGAAGAGTTTCAGCTCGTCTTTACTCGTTGCTCAGTGTTCTAGCCTTCCTCAGCCTTGTCATCCTTTTCCTCTCTCTCTCTTCCACCTAAACGCTTCTCAGAAAAGTCAGAAACATGACACCGATGTTTCAGAGGTTTTCATATCTAGAAAAAAAAAATTGCAGATAATCTTGAAAAGAGAGAAAAGGGAGAGATTCGATTCTTTAATTTTATCGTTCATCACATCCGAGAAAACAGTTACAGTTTTTTTGAGTGACTCAGTACTAGTCTTCTGTTCATCCAGTTAAATCCTATATATATATATATATATATATATATATATATATATATATGCCCCGCCCCTTGGGGGCGTGTCTCGCTCTACAGTAGCGGCTTGTTAGCAGTAAACATTGTTTCGTCAGTGCGTTTTGGTTAACGCGTCTTCCCGCACACTCTTCGCTTTGCCAATCATCGCTTGGTGGAGAATTGAGTGGGTGGAGCTTTTTCATTGGGAAGAGGGCGGAGTTTGTGCGGCTTTGTGTTTTAATCCATCGGTCAGGCTGAAACACGTACAGAATAACTCCAGCAGCACGCGACGTCTCGTCGTCTAGGACATCGTCCTGGTTACAGTGGACAGGCGTGGATGAGAAATCCTCCACGGCTGATAAAAAGTCTCGTGTCATAAACTCTTGTCCACGTCTAGCTTGATGGCTAAACCGGTGTGGCGCGCGATGTATCTCCAACGCTATTGGCTGTTGTGTAAATCAGTGAAGCAAGAAGAATCTGAGAGGTGGAGTTACGAGGCCAGGTGGAAAAAAAAAAACAATTAACAGCGAATGCAGCTAGCTAGGGAAAATGTGAATGTGTGCCGTAGCTCCGCCCACTTGACCGGCCCACTGTGGAGCGTGTTTAAAGGGTAAAGAAAATAAAAGTGGACACGAGTGTGTTTTGTTCCCTTTAGGTGTGGAGGGTAAGGGTCTGCTGCGAGTGCATGCCAGAGCTCCTCTTCCTCACAGGTTTAAAACAAATCAGAAGATATTTTGCTGGCCGTTAGCTAACAGCGTATGGCTTAGAGACGCTGTTTTCTGTCTCGTCCCACACACGCTAAAGCTGTACCAGCCCATCCACTTACACACGCAGGACTCCGTCCACCCGAAGAGTGAATACGGTGGAAAAAAATCTCAAGTTTGTCTTTTTTAACACCTCCCGACCAATCAGACGCCAGATTTCAACAGCGAATTAGTAAAGGTTTTTTTTTTTTAATCATCATCACACATCTAAATATTTCTTTATTTCTCCCGGGTCTTTGCTGGAAACCGCGCGCAACCCTCTATCGTTAGCATAGACGGAGGAATCGGTCCCATTCATAGGGCAAAAACAGCGTTCACATGGGACACTCCGGGAAAATCACGCAATTCCCGTCAGTGAATCGGAAATCCGAACACACAAGGAATCACTCCAGCACTGCTCCAGTTATAAAATCATTTCTCTTCTAAAATAAGGTCATCATAACACCCTGAAACACAGTCAAAGGTTAAGAAGTTAAGGTGAAAACAAGACCCAGATACACGACACACTCCAAGTTGTAAAGGCTCGGTCGTATTAAAGCGTCCATCTGCAAGCTCCCCACTCTAACTAGACTAGCACGCTAGTGCACGCTTTAATGCACAGATTAAACAGCAGCTTGAACCCCTGGTTAACCAGCGTGTTTGCGCATCGATTCTGCAGTGTGTTTGAGGTTTATGAAGGCGTGTGTGTGTGTGTAGTGTGTGTAGTGTGTGTAGTGTGCATTTTGACATTTCTCGGCATCACTAAAGTTGCTAAAAACGGAATGACCTCAGGCTAATTTTAGCAGCAGCGTCGGTTTTCAGGGAATGTGTTTGCCTGAGCGTGAGTTTAATAAGCGTGGTGTGAATAAGCGCCAATATGGATATGACAAGACGTGCAGTAGGAACGTGTGTGTGTGTGTGTGTGTGTGTGTGTGTGTGTGTGTGTGTAGGGTGACGTCCATAGCGGATCGTCTGAATGTGGACTTCGCCCTGATCCATAAGGAGAGGAAGAAGGCGAACGAAGTGGACCGCATGGTTCTGGTCGGGGATGTCAAAGACCGAGTCGCCATCTTAGTGGACGACATGGCGGACACCTGCGGGACAATCTGCCACGCCGCGGAGAAGTGAGGACACACACACACACAGAATTCCACAGCGCTAAACGTTTTTAAGACTCTAATGGCACGTGTTCTGGAACGAACGGATTTCTTGATCCGTAGATGAAACGCAGATGAAAAATGTGGAATAAATGAAATCATTTCGTGCTTAAGGTCTTTCTGGAGAAAGCTCCAGTGGGCGTCGTCTCTTACATAAATCACACAAATAAATATGACACACAATCACATATGAATCACAATAGAGTGAGGCTCAAACAGTGTGTGTGTGTGTGTGTGTGTGTGTGTGTGTGTGTCTGTGTGTGTGTGCGTGTGTGTTTTGGTCGGGGGTGGGGGGAAGTGGAGCATGTTTTTATATCTTGGTAAGAATCAAATGTCCCCACACACACACGCACACACACGCGCACACACACACACACACACACTATTCGAGTCTCACTCTATTGTGATTCGTGTGTGTGTGTGTGTGTGTGTGTGTGTGTGTGTGTGCATTAGATTAGTCTCTGCAGGTGCGACTAAAGTCTACGCCATTCTGACACATGGGATCTTCTCTGGACCCGCGATCTCCCGCATAAACAACGCCAACTTCGAGGCGGTGGTCGTGACGAACACCATTCCTCAAGAGGACAAGATCAAACAGTGCGACAAGATCCAGGTACCAGAAACGTACGAACGTCCTGCAGCTCAGAGCAGGCGCGTGATAACATCACGTTCTCGCATCGCGACATTTCATACCAGTCGCACGGATTCGTCAGATCACGCCGTCACAGCGAAATTTGCAAAAAAACAAAAATGTAGCTCAGTTTTTCTCAGTACTCTCCTGTGAGAAGCTTCTGTGTTTTGGCTACGCCGCACGGTCGTCCGGACCAAACAGCGTGGGAACACCGCGAGGTTACAGATAACGGCGGACTGCGCCAAGATAAAGACCCGAGCTCGGCGTTCCCATGGCGATACACCACAAACAAAATCACACCTGGTACAAAAAGGGTTTTTTTTACCTTTTAACCCCTTGAGACCTGATTTCCTGCAGACACACACACACACACACACACACAAAGTTTCATCGCTAATATTATAATAACGTAATATTATGTTAATAGTATAATATTCTGCGAATTAGGCTACCACCACCATGCTTCTCTTCAGATTGTTGCAGTTCTGATTGGATACTCAGTAG
>JAKKZN010000027.1:15221918-15229418 GCA_033441825.1 Pangasius elongatus
ATGTTTTTAACTTACTTTAATCGAATGTACAGCGCTGTGCAAAAGTCTTGGCACCCTGTTTTTATTTAGTACAGACTCTGTTCTAGATGTTTATTTTCTGACTTCTATTTTCTGTCAGTTATTACTGTTTACTGCTCTTTATAGGGTTTTATTTAATGTAGAAACATTTAGTTTCAGTATTTTTAAAGGCGTCGTTGCTCTACAGCGTCTCTTTACACGTGTCTGAGACCTTTGCACAGCGCTGTGTGTGGAGAGCATCACACTGGAGTGTGTGGTTTAGAAACAGGAACTCGGACAGAGCAGGACCCGCGCGCACCCTGACCTGTTTCTCTTCCATTTCCATATCGTACTTCTGAATCCAGTTTTCAATCTCGGTCTCCACCTTGTCGTTCTTCTGCAGAGAAAAATAATCATAATAGTAATAATAATAATAATAATAATAGCAGTGAGGAAAACAGCGCTCTGTTGCAGAATTCCGGATTCTGATTGGTCGGAAGGTGTTGATTCATTTTCTACAACAGCAGCTTCAAATTTATTCAGGTTTATATTAATGCGCCCGCTCTAATACATCATCGTTTCTATAGTAACAGCTCGTTCACGGGGACGTCTACGGCGGACGCTCCGCTGATAATAAACGGATTAAAGAAACTGTAGACACGCTGACGCTTTCTTTAAGTAAGGAGATGTTTATGTGACACGTATGGAAGGAGTCTCCAGTGTCAGCGCTTTGTAACAGTCAGGGGTGAAGCTGTAACTTGACGTCTTCGGGACAGAGGAGTTTACGCTTCTTTGTGTTTTTTTTTTTCTTTGTGTCTTATTTTACCTTAAATAGACAGATTGTCAAATTTGTGTTCTTCTTTTCTTTTTCCTTTTATTAAAGTTCATCTTTAATTTCTCATTTTTAACACTAAATCATAATAATATTCTGTGATTAGACATCTCACACACACACACGCACACACACACACACACGCACACACAGACACACACACACACCTTGCGCAGCGTCGCCTCTCTCTCTCTGTGCTGCGTGGTGAGGTGGGCGAGCTGAGCTCGCAGCTGATTGGCTTCTTCCTGGAGGCGGAGGAGTTTCATCTCCGAGTTCTTCTGATCTGATTGGTGCTGCTGCTCCGCCTTTTTCTGCGCCTGCAGCAAGAACTCCTCCCACACTCTCTCCATCTGACGGAGGGAATCTTTCATACGCCGGATCTCTCCATCCTTCTTACTGATCTGAGAAAGAGAAAGAGAAGCACAGAGAGACAGAATGGGAAAGACAGTCAGAGAGAGAGATAGACAGGATAAGAGAGAAAATTAGAGAGAGAGAGAGAGAGACAGATGGATAGACAGAGAGAGATAGACAGAGAGTGAGACAGACAGATAAAGACAGAAAGAGAGACAGACAGACAGTGAGAGAGAGAGTGAGAGAGAGCAAGAGAGACAGACAGAGAGAGAGACAGATAGATAGAGAGACAGAGAAAGAGACAGAGAGAGAGAAACAGAAAGCGAGAGAGACAGAGACAGACAGAGAGAGAGAGACAGATAGAGAGAGATAGAGAGAGAGACAGGGACAGAGAGAGAGAGAGACAGATAGCGAGAGAGACAGGGACAGAGAGAGAGAGAGACAGATAGAGAGAGACAGAGAAAGAGACAGATAGAGAGAGAGACAGGGACAGACAGAGAGAGAGAGACAGATAGAGAGAGACAGAGAAAGAGACAGATAGAGAGAGAGACAGGGACAGAGAGAGAGAGAGACAGATAGCGAGAGACAGATAGAGAGAGAGACAGAGACAGAGAGACATAGCGAGAGAGGCAGATAGCAAGAGACAGATAGTGAGAGACAGATAGAGAGAGAGACAGAGAGAGAGAGACAGATAGCGAGAGAGACAGATAGAGAGAGAGACAGAGAGAGAGAGACAGATAGCGAGAGAGACAGATAGCGAGAGAGACAGATAGAGAGAGAGACCGAGAGAGAGAGAGAGACAGGGACAGAGAGAGAGACAGATAGCGAGAGAGACAGAGAGACAGATAGCCAGAGAGACAGATAGAGAGAGAGACAGGGACAGAGAGAGAGACAGATAAAGAGAGAGACAGATAGTGAGAGAGACAGAGAGAGAGAGACAGGGACAGAGAGAGAGACAGAGAGAGAGAGACAGATAGAGAGAGAGACAGATAGTGAGAGAGACAGATAGAGAGAGAGAGACAGGGACAGAGAGAGAGAGACAGATAGCCAGAGAGACAGATAGCGAGAGAGACAGATAGAGAGAGACACAGGGACAGAGAGAGAGAGACAGATAGCGAGAGAGACAGTGTGCTGCTGTTCCTCACCACTTTGTCTCGGTGGTTTGTCGCCACGCTCACTTCCTGCTCCAGCGTGTGAAGGAACTCTGCGTTACGTTGTTGTCGTTCTCTCACTTCCTGGCCGTGTCTCCTGCGTTCCCGTTCCTCTCGGGGCGTGGTCATCAGCCGCTCCATTAGCACATCTCTGAGCTCCCGTAGCCCCGCCCCCAGTTCCTGCACAGCCCTCTGGTCCTCCTCGATGATTGGCCCCGCCCCTTGGAGCGCTGCCTTCACTGACTCCGCCTCTTTGTGAGGCCTCACATGGCGCAGGAAGTTCCTCAGCGAGTCCTGCACGGCTCGTGTGATCGCCTCGTCTTTCCTCGAGTCCGTGTCCTGCAGCGAGCGATGCTCCTCGGACAGCCGCAGGTGTTCCCTGAGCGACTCGACCGCCGCGTCTCCGAGCTCCTGAGAGACGCGCTCGGGACGCACCAGCTCACACGGCAGAAACGACAACACGTCTATCTTACGCACGCACTCGTCCAGCACGCTGATGATGCGCTGAGCTTCCGGACACACAAGCTTCTTCCTGCTCGGGGCGGCCATTTTGTTTCGGGAACCAGGTGCCGCTGGTGCAGTGTGACCAACAGGAGGCGCTGCTGAACCTCCAGAGGCCCTGAGAATAGCACAGATTCATCATCAAACTATCGCTTTAATCAGTACACACAGTTTTCGGGAATTCAGAAAGCTTTTTTTCTTTTTTTTGGATAAAGTCTGGTTTGTCAGAGGAACACACACTTCACATAAAATCTGTAAATCTGCTCTCTTTAGACTTTCCGGTATTTTCCTCAGCGTCTCTAACACACCTCACATTTACTGATCATTTATTTATTTATTTTTTAATGTTTCATGTAGTGACCTTTACATTTTTTTACAAAAGCAGATAGAAAAGATTTTGCATTTTACTGTATTATTTTATATCTTCCACGCTTAATGACGGAAACCATCAGACATTTCAGACATGAATTCTGTTTGAAATTTAATAAACTCTTTTCAAAGTCTCTCTTGCTGTCTTATTTTTCTTTAGTGTAAACAAGATATTAAAATATAATCTGTAATATATGAGTGAAAAGTACGTAAATTGACATATTGGTTAACAAAGTACATATTCTATCTCATAATAATGACTACTACTACTACTAATAATAATAATAAAAACAACAACAACAACAACAACAAACAAACAAACACATAAACAAATTTACGACCAAAAAACAGGAAGTGGAACGTTACTGTAATAATAACCGGTTTATTAAATTCTGTTTACTCACCACTTTCTCTACATAAAACGACTTCAGAAAATAAATGCACACTTTTTAATCTTTATTACAAGACTTAAACGTAAAGTTGCTTTGGATGTGAAAAGAAAAGAAAGCGGGTTTTGTGTATGTTGCTATGACACCGTTGCTATGCCAACGTTGACACGGCGCTTGCTGACGTTTACATTTCTTAATCTTCAAACTAAACAATTTTTATACAATTATGCCATAGTATAACTGTGATATAATTATATTACATATTATCTCTCTATATATTTTGGTTTATCGTAGCGTCAGTGTTTTTAGTGTTTTTGCGTCACTCATGTTATGAAATGTTTCTCGCAATACGTCATTCACACGGGCGGATTTGCGGCACTGTCGTAAAGTCATGGCGTAAAGTTGCTCCAGCGCCGCTTTTGGTTGAATCCAATATGGCGCCGTGTTTGCTACTGAAGTGCACTACGCAGGGCGATAAATAACAACCCGTGCACACTATATAGTGACTTTATGTTTACGGAGAGCACATTTTAGGACGCAGCCGCAGTGTCGCTGTTAATGAAGTTAGCTAGCATGGCCGAGGAGTGTTAGTTTCGCTATTCGGTTTCGTGTAATTTGAGCATGAAGTATATTAGAGAGTATAAAGAAGGAAAAGTGTGTAATCTGTAGTATGCCAGCTGTGTGCAGGACAGGGCTGAGTTCGTGCTGATGTTTTTCACCTCTGACAGGAAGTAAAAACGAGTTGCTCGAGGTTTAGGAGGTGCAACTTTGAGACAGAAGCAGTAACATGCTCAGACTTGATGCAGCTTTTTCGTTGTCAGGGTGTGTGTGAGCAGATGTGAGCAGATGTGAGCAGATGTGAGTCTGCAGCTGTTAATTTACAGATAGAGCAGGGTTTCAGACAAAGTGCAGGATGTCTGACGGGGATGATGATGTGCCTCTGATCCTAACCTGGGATGAAACAGCTGATCTGCTGGAGGAGAGTGAGTGTCTCATCTGATGCTTCAGAAAAGCTCAGCAGCTTTACTTTCATCCCACCATCATTTCAGCTTCAACTGAGAGAGAGAGAGAGAGAGAGAGAGTGTGTGTGTGTGTGTGTGTGTGTGTGTGTGTGTGCAGCAGTGTTGGGGCTTTTAAAGTGTCCCTGAAATCAAAATCAAAATTGGTTCAGCTTTTTGTCCCTGAAAAAAAAAATTTCATTTTTACATCTGGTCACTTTTGAGAAAACAAAAAAGTTTTTGCATGACTCATCCTGTACTAATCTTGTGTTTGTCCATTTAAATGCTCTCTAGAAGGTATTTGCTCCGCCCCAGGGGGCGTGTCTTGCTCTGCATTACGTAACAGCTTGTTAGCTGTGAACTTGGATCTTCGGTGTGTGCGTCTGCCTTCGCAACATTCCTTCATCTTACCATCTAACCATCACGTGGTGGGGAAAACAAGACTTTGTGACATTTCAGAGGACTGTTTTTATTTCAACTTGGGCTTGTTCTTTGCTGGATTGTTGAATTCCGCTGTTCTTTGTACACCGTGTCCATCAGAAGCTCTCAGCACCGCTGACGCTCAACCCTGACACTCCAAAAACACCTTGTTGGTCACTGTAGCAGTTTAGATAGAGACTAAACCACATCTTTTCCATGCACAGTGTGTGTGTGTGTGTGTGTGTGTGTGTGTGAGTGAATCGTCCTCTAGCCTTGCCAGTTTCTGACTGGCTTTTTTGCATGAGAACGAATCACTAGTCAAATCATATCTGCTGCCATGTTACGTTTTCCATTACTGGATGGGACAGAGGGGCGCCAATACTTATGGACAGGGTAGAGGAGGGGCTAATACTTTTGTTCAGGGAGCGTAAGATGTACCATGCATTTGCATTTTATTTGTGCTACTTCTAAAATTCACACTCCAGCGCCCCCTACTGGTGTAGTGTTGCGTGGTGTAGAGTAGTTTTTGTCCTGTTAGTGTTGCCGTGGTTTAGTGCTGTATGGTTTTGGCTAAACGTTTAAATCTCTCGGTCACATTTCTGGAACATTTCATCCTAAAAGTCGTTACGTGATTACGGCGACATTTAACTCCGAAACCTCGTATCAGTTATCAGTATCATCTCGCATCAGTTACGATATTTCAGCGACAGAGTCTTGATTTCGCGTCGTCGTTTTGTCACCGATTTATTTAGTAGCAGCGTTACCATGACAACCACAATTTTATTCATAACTGCACCGTGTTAGTTAGGTTCTGCGGTTAAAATAAAGTTCTTTAAAATTAGAATATTAGACATGATTGGTCTGAAGCTGTGAGTAATCGGGACATCGCTCACGGAGGTTATACGTAGCTCCGCCCACTTAAAGTCTGTTTTAAAAATGGAGAAATGTAATTTAAAAAAAAAAGCGCTTACAAATTTGACGTGAACGCTAGACAGAAATCAACTCAGAATCAGCATCCAAAGAATAGTTTAACCTTTAACATTTAACTACAAACAAACAAACAAACAAACAACTGGGGATGCCGTCTCTTTAAGGGAAAAGTTTCCTGACTTAGATGGTCATGTGACTGAGTGTTAACTGCAACAGTCTGGTTTTTGTACATGCATGCATGCAATCACAGAACCGACATGCTGTGTCAGCGCAGTGTCTGATGCCCCACACACACACACACACACACACACACACACACACACACTCTCTCTCTCTCTCTCTCTCTCTCTCTCTCTCTCTCTCTCTCTCGCTCTCGCTCTCGCTGCACCAGGACCTTCTTGTGCTTATGAAATCCTCGCTGCTGTCTCTTTTGTCAGCGCTGAAAAACAAACAAACACACACTTCTTTATATTTTTATCTACACACACACACACACACACACACACACACACGTGATGTGATCTCTTCGCGCTGTATCTTTTATTTATTTTTTTAATGAAAGCACACAGACGATGCTTTTTTTTTTTTGTCTCTGATCACATGATCATCTCCACACTCCAGCGTTTGTGTCCCTTTGAAGGCTCCTTTTAGTGAGTGCGTGTGTGTGTGTGTGTGTGTGTGTGTGTGTGTGTGTGTGTGTGTGTGTGTGTTTGCGGTTGGACAGGTAGGACTTTGGATGGAGTTTCCTGTTCTGGTACTTTGTGTTCCTCAGTCAGTGTGTGTAAGAGGCTCGTCGCTCGATGGACGGTGTTTTGATTTCTCTAGCTCAGGAGCGTGTGGATGATCAACTAATCGCTATGTTCTGACAGTCAGCGTGCGCGGATCGTCATTCCCACTCGCTCCAGAGGAGCAGGAGAGCCACTGAAATGGGAAACCTGTGTATTTTCAGGTAAAAAAAAAAGCGCTGTCCAGATGAAGGTGGAGTAATGAGCTGGACTTTGAGAACTTGTGTGAGTTTGAATGAAACTCCGTGTCCGGCTCTTGTCGGCTTTGCGCTTGCATTTTTCCAGGATGAAAGAGGAAACGGAGCAGGAAAAGAGGAAGTGACCCAAGAAGCTTTTAATATTTTTACATTTTTACGTTTAGTCATATGCCAGCTGTCATTCAGCGATCACCGATTCGGATCTATGGCTGAAATTCCGAAAGCGGATTTCGCACAGTCGTGGGGTTCGACCTCGTAACGTAAAGGATTTTCAGTTTTGTGGACCGTAAAGGAATTCCAAATTGTGGAATCTCTCACGAGTCGACTGCTGATGCTCTGATGTTTTGCCATTACAACTGACTACCAGTGATGTCTGTTTAAGGCTGTCGCCATGGAAACTGGTAGCGGTCAGCCTGCAGCTGATTGGCTGGCGCACACTTCGGGGTGATGGTGTCGGGGCACGTGGGGACGGAATGGTGATGGTGTCGGGGCAGATGGGGACGGAATGGTGATGGTGTCGGGGCAGACGGGGACGGAATGGTGATGGTGTCGGGGCAGACGGGGACGGAATGGTGATGGT
>JAKKZN010000027.1:15264562-15279026 GCA_033441825.1 Pangasius elongatus
TCATTGATATTTTTTGACACCACACATTTAGAAAGTTGTTGATTTCATAATTACAGCAAATCTCTGGAGTGAATCTTCCATATTTTTAGGTTGTTCTTTTGAAAAAGGACTGTTTGGATGGGCCTTCCCATTCTTCAAATTGTGTTAGAGAAGGAAAGACTCTTACACCGTGAACATGAAGCTAACTGTCCTTCAGAAGTTAAGATACAAGACTTATAGTCATTTGGCGGACTTTTTATCCAAAGAGGCGTATAACTCTTGCAGAGTCCAGTCGAAGAGCAGAACTGAGCAAGCGGTTCAGGGGCAACAGTGGCTTTTGGGCAGCCATGTGAGCTGAACCGGGATGTAGGCAATGGTAGCTTGATGTTTAAGATTGTGAACCACTGATGGGAAGGCTGAGAGTTATCTCAAATCTCACTGCTAGTCAAGTAAGCAACGCTCTGGATTTGTCAATTCCTCCAAGGATACTGTACAATAACTGACTCCCACTTCCTTCCAGCTGGGTGATGCCAAAACACAATTTCCTCTTTTGGGATATTTTAAATATATCTATTTACTCATTAGTTTTGAAACGTAACCACAGAGCTTGCTTTGCTCTTCTTCTAACCTTATATTTCCCAACCCTTGTCTTGGATTTCCAATTGCATTGCAGATTTTGTTATTTCCCCTTCTCTGACACATCATATCCAGCTACCCAGGCAATCACCAGGCTTTTCATGAACTGACATGAATGGGTGTCTTAGAAGAAGAGGAAACACACAAAGAGATGTAGAGCATGTGGTCACCAGGACCAGAGCTCCACACCAGTTTTATACCATCGGAATACAACCAAATTTACTACAAAGTTCAGATCCAACCATCTTCTAGATTTATATTTATTCATTTGGTAGAAGTTAATAAGGGAGGCAGAATCCTGTCCAGGAACAGAACTGAGCAAGTAGTTGATGGATAAGTGACTGACTCGAGGAACAACACTGACTTTCTAATAGTCCCAGGATGCGTACAGGGATTTGGGCATGGGTAGATCAACTGTAGAGGTTTTGAACCACTGACTGAGAGTTCAAATCCCAGTGCTGCCATTCTGCCTCAGTTGGGCCCTTAAGCAATGTCCTGAACTGTCAATTCCTTCAACAGCTGACCTGGCACTCTGACCCCCGCTTCCGTCCAGCTGGGTCATGCCAAAACACAATCTCCCTTGAGGGGAAAGAGCGAGCACTGCCACTAATCTAAACCAGCAGTTCTCAAATCTGGTCACAGAGATCCCACCTCTGGTACATATTTTGTCGTTATTATTTGCTCTTGCTCTAACATCCAGTATAGTCACAATGCGATCTGCGTATTTGCAACGTGATCAGCTTATTCTGCTATTTTATGAAACCGGTTATGTAGAAATGATACTACTGAGACTGATGACTTCTCCTTCATGCTTTTTCATTATTTATGTACATGCGCGCGAGTCTATAGCTGAGGATTGAACTTTGACGTGCTGCTGTTGTTGTTTTTTCTCTCTGCAGCTGTGATCAGTGTGTGTTCACGTACAGACTCTTCCAGGTCGAAGGCAAAGTGTGGAAAACAGAGGTACGAGATGAAGTGTTAATGTGCTCGACAGAGCCGTCTAACACGTTTTCACACCTTGGACTGTGCATTTGAGTGTTTTTTTTTTTCTCCAGAGGAAAAGAGTGTTTCTATGTTTATTCCTGTGTGTTTGCATGATTATGATATAAAAGAAGTTCTTTAAGGGTTCTTTGGTTTCCTTAAAGGATTTAACCTGGTGCTAAAAGGGTGTGACATAAATCTAATTAGCATGTAGGCCATTTATCAAGGTAGTTAGCTAGATAATAATTCATGAGCCTTTTATCAGGTTTTATTAATCGAGCCTATCCATCAGAACAAGGCACCTGGTGGAACTTCATTAGGCTGGTTTCACTGTGGACCAAAAGCACTGTCCAGACTGTGTTCTGCACTGACATGAGGAAATTATATTTCTTACGCTAGCTACTAAACGACAATGGGTCATTCTTTAATAAATAAACTATTGGTAGTGTTGGTGAATGGCTGTGGTGTAAAAGGAATAAAGCACTCGGGGACTGCAACGGCACAACACAAAGCGGTTCTTACCTTGTGTATGACTTCCGAGTTTTATAGACAGTGTGTGTGGGAGGAACGATCTGCTTTTTTTTTTTTTTGATCATGCCTCGGTTTCAGAACCCCTGAAAGTAGTGTGGGTGTGATCACATGATCGATTGCTGTCCACTTTGTTCTCTGTGCACTATAATAACTGTAAATTAAAATGTTTTTAATTTATAGAATGTACAGTGTATAATTCATGTAAACAAAAATTCTACAATTATTAAAAAGAATTACTTTATCCTTCGAAAGGATCCCAGTTTATCTAAAAATATACAGTTCCATAGAAATGTTATGATTTATTTCTAATATAATATAATATAATATTCATAGTCATAAAAGGACTTACACTTGTTTAATCACCTGCGCTCTGTTTTGTGCAGACGGCTCCCGGTGTGAAAGAGCGACTCTTCCGAAACCTCCAAAACCTTCTGGCTGTGTACCATGAGCCGAACCAGGGCATCGCCATGCCGCTGCTTTTTCCTGTAAATAACGATCAGGCACGACGCACGAAACCTCATCCTATGCCCCGGAAACACATCCCCTGTTAATATGTGCTCTAGAAACTCCTGAGATCCTGACCGTGAACACAACGTCGCATTCTGTGTGTCTCGCATCCTGATTTCTGTTTTTCTCACTAAAATAACCGCGCGTTCACCTCGGCAGGAAGATAAGCGATGCAGAAAGCGAGAACTCCTTTTCACATTTCTGTAAATTTTCCACGAGTAACGTACACGATAGAAATACTTCACCCATAAGATCATGTTTGTTTTTTTTTGTCCATTTTTGAAGGTAGAGGTTCAGCAGACATTCTTAAACCTCTCCATATTAAATCAACAACAAAATCTGAACTCTTCCAGGGAGAATCTCCCTTTTTTTTTTTGGCAGCTAAGAACCCATAACTTTTTTATTAATATTTTCTTAAGGCTTTATTCTAAAGGCTTTGATTCCGAGGAACATTCACATCACCTCACACCCCGAGTCACGCATCTTAAAGACAAAGCTGGATGAATTTATTCACATCTTCAGTAATTCTGACATTAAATGACACTTCAGACAAATGTAAATAGTGTTTTTAAATAATTCACTGAAAGAATATTTTTGCTAAACTGTATGTAAATGTCATTGGATGTGCTATCAATAAATAATAAAAAAATTATATAAAAAAAAGTATTTCTTTCGATATGAGTCAAGACAAAAATAAGCCTTTTAGACTAAAACTAATTTTATTGAACATCATCTCTGTAACTTCATGACTGTTTAAAAAAAATGTTTGTTTTTTTTTTCTCAAAAGAAACTCACAAACTGAACAGAGTGAACTATATATTCATATATTTATTTATCAAAAGTCCCGATGGTCAAAGTGTTTCAATATGAATTCCGCTAATTTCTAGACAAAGCGATGTTCGGAAACGCTCACGCCCCCTTAAAAACATGTAAATGATTTGATCACATTATAAATAAAATACACTCAGAAGGATGGAGATAAAATTCCCAAAGCATTTCTTTGCCAGTATTATACAGTATGGTAATATGACTCGTCTGATTCGCTGGCTGTCCACATCCTCAGGTACTAATAATTTATTAAAATCTACGTCACACATATTTGGTACGAAGTATCACCCTGGTCCAAAATAAATATCTGGCCTAGTAAAGGTCTCAGTAATTTACAAATTACTTCATGAGGACGACTGTTCCGTTGGTCACGCCAACAGAACTCCTGCACGCTCTTAAATCTCACCAGCGGTGTCATCAACTGTGTTTTGCGAGTGATCTCAACGGCTAAAGCCGATCAGCAGGGAAAAAAATTCGATCCAGATCCATAAGAATCGACTCCCAAAAGTAAACACACTTTCAGGTTTTAGTCTTAACGGGGACCGTTTCTGTCTCAGAGGGCGTAAGCACTGTTATTCTGGACTACTGCTTTTAAAAACATACCGCTAACACTGATATACACCGTGTGTGTGCGTGTGTGTGTTTCTGTGTGTGTGTGTGTGTGTGTGTGTGTGCGCGCGTGTGTGTGTGTGTGTGTGATGCATGACTTGCTCTTGTTTTCCATTAGCACTAAAAAAAGGCACAAAATGTTCCACATTTCTCTCTCTACATTCTGTAGCAAAAGAATTTCCTCTGCACGATTTCATCATAAACACGTTTCCTCCTGAACTCCTGGCGGTTTTATTTTTGCTAATCGGGCTCCGTTTCTTCGAGATCAGGAAAAAACACACACCGGCAAACGCGCGATCAAGTCCTCAGATCGTAATCTAAGTAGGTGTCGCAGTTTATCACAGTAACACACCTCACGCTACTTCCTCCATCGTTCACATGAATCTGTTTCATTTCATTATTTCGGCGAAACTGAAGCCGAGTCCGGCGCGAGACACCACAGCGCCCCCTGGTGGAGGCTTTTCAACATTTCGGACATTATTCAGAATTTTCTTTTTCGATTTAGATGTTTAGATGTCTGCTTTATTTGCATGACTAGGATGTAGGGCTGGCCCGAACACCATTTCACATTCTTTAAATATTCATTGGTATTTTCGATAATAATAATAATAATAATAATAATAATAATAAGTAAAACAATAACAACATGTTAGTATTTTGGTAAATGCAGTTCAAAATAAATCCGGTAGAAGCGGCGATGTATTAATAGTGTAACCGTACAGCGATGATAGTGCAAAGGAAATAACGTGTACCAACTTTTTATTATTGTGCAAACAGAAAGTCAATAATAAACCGCAATATCGCATCTGTCTGCTCTCTGGGTATTTAAAAACCCGCCTACGTTGTGAGAATTGAGTCATTTTCGTAGCCGTGCAACAATGACAAATAAAATAAGGTAAAAGTTCAACATAAGAGCTGCAGGAGTTCAGCTTGAGCATCCGACTTCAGTCCCCTGACATTATAGCCGTGTTTTCATTCAGCTGCTTTTTAAGCAACATTTCATTTGGTGTAAAATTATTTTATTTCTATTTCCTGCATTAGATATAAACCGATATTTAATTTAATTACGTCTACAGCGTGCTCAAACAGGAAGTACGAAGACGAGTAGAGATACGAATAAGAAACGTAACTAACAAATACTTGAGTGTTTAAATTATTCGGACCAGCCCTCGTACGAAATGTAAAAAAAAAAAAGTACTTTAGTACGATATTGACTCATTTTTAAATGAAACATATTTGTTTTTTTCCTTTAAACCCATGTACATGTGGACTCCATGTCACCTTTTCAAGAACCAGTCTATATTTCAACAAGTTTCAGAACAAATACGTAACATGACGTGGTTACAAAAAAATAAAATCGTAAAAATAATCACAACTGTGAAAGGTTACGTCGTCTGTTTGACTTAATGTCTTGTTTTACTTCTGGATTTGCGAACACAGTTTACCGTCTGAGCATTCAGCTTCTATACACAGCACAGAGATAGACAACGCCAACACTTGATTGTTTTTATTTTTAACGTATAGCTGCTCAAACGAAGTTTTGTTAGCAATAGCAACGATGGTAAAATATTCAGTTGTGTTCAGTTTGTTGTCGAGCAATTCTTCCACGAGTCGCCGATTCACAGCCGTGCTACTGATTTCACCGTTTTCCAAAAAATAATCTCCAAAACATTCCTCTCGGCTCGTTTCGGAATCCGGTCCTGTCAACGAGGCGAGTTGCTTTGTCTTAAATTGTCGTCATGGCAGCAAGATGACCCCGCCCTCTAGCCTGTGATGTCACTGGTTCCTCGGCTTCAGTCCTGCGGTTTTTGTTGCCGTCGGAACCAAACTGAGTTTGCCGGCTAAGAACCGGTTCTTTTGCGGTGGAAAAGCGCAAGGCGGTTGCGGATTAGGCACACAATCAGGAAACACACTCAGCATGCCATTTAAACTAAAGATTCCGGCATGACGTCCAAAAAGAAGATTCCAGAATGCCATTTAAGTAGATGATTCCGGAATGCCCTTTAAACGCAAGATTCCAGAAATCACATTTTAAACACGAGTCCGGAATTACGATTTAAACAAGAGATTCCAGAATTCCCGTTTACGGAGACTGTTCTGAAATTCCATTTGAACATTTGGCATTTTGAAATTCCATTAACTGCCTCCTTAGCAGAAGATTCCTTTGAGTTATTTTAACAGGATATGATGGAATGCCATTTAACCAAATATTCCGGAAAGCCACTTTTAAACAGAATATTAAAAAAGGGACTTCAGTAACAGGATATTACGGTAAGCAACATAAATCCCGAAAGTCATTTTAACAGGATGTTAGAGAAACCCCCAATTAAACACAAGATTCCGGAATGCCGGTTAAATAGATAATTCCAGAATGCCTTTTAAACTGAAGGCTCCGGAATGCTACTAAAGGTGATCACTTTGGAAACCTGCCTCCTAAGCAGATGGTTCCACGGCTGCGTTAAAAAAAATATTTTGGAGTTCTTTTCAAACAGAATAATAATAGTCTCTCTTTTTTTAATTAAAAAAAACATGATTCTGGAATACCATTTAAAGAGCAGATTCTGGAATGTCGCGGAAAAGGATTTGTGGAATGGCATTTATAAAAAAAAACATTCTGGAAGGCAATTTAAACATCAAAAAAAAAAAAAAAAAAAAAAAAAAAAGATCCCGGATTGCGATGCAAGTAGACAGTTCAGCAATTCCTTTTAAACGATAGATTCCGGAATACTGTTTAAGTACATGATTCCGGGAATGCTGTTGAAACAGAAGATTGTGGAATGCCTCTTAAACCGGTGCTTCCAGAAGGCCACTGGAGTGAGAGAATGCCGTCGGGCCGTGCAGAACGTGTGGTACGTGACGTTTCCAATCCAAGGTGTCCATTAAAAGGCTCCATCCGAGGCGTCTGAGTCCAAGAAAGCTGAAAGGTAATGTTTTTCCGGAGAATATCCTCAAGTTTTCCGAAGCACAAGCTCAAGTTTTAGTTCTCTGTCCATTTTAATGTCTGTTTAAATTTCCGCAGAGACAGATCAGCGTTTCATCCACAGAGCTCGTTTCTATGCAAAGTAGCACTCATCACTTGCTGGATTTTTTTTCCTAAAAAGACTGCGGGATATTTTCCGAATATTCACAAGGGCCGTGTTCTTGTCTTTTCACCACA
Source organism: Pangasius elongatus (assembly GCA_033441825.1). Classification (NCBI taxonomy): domain Eukaryota; kingdom Metazoa; phylum Chordata; class Actinopteri; order Siluriformes; family Pangasiidae; genus Pangasius; species Pangasius elongatus. Next base: position 15,271,791 of record JAKKZN010000027.1, read on the forward strand.
GAGAATAACGAAAGCAGAGACCTTTTGGGTCAAAACAGAAGGCTTTTTGCGTCACAATTGAACCATTAACACAAAAAGAATAAATGTAAAGCTTGCAAACAGGGCACTTCCTTAAATAACGTAATGACACATCGTTTTATCACATTCCAGAGTCAAAGAAGTCTTTCTTGATTTTGTCTCGGCAACATCCTGGTAAGCTGAGAACTGGTGTGTGTGTGTGTGTGTGTGTGTGTGTGTGTTTCTGTGTGTGTGTGTGTGTGTGTGTTACCTACGCCCAGCGTCAGTCTGTCTGATTAGCTGTACATTAAAAGGACTATCAGCCAGTTCAGGATGCTGTTCGACAGGTAGGATGTAAAATCCATCATAACCCGTGACGCGACCCTCTGAAAGAAGCTCCTCCTTCTCTTTCTCCGTCCACGCTTTGACTCCGCCTTCTCCCTCCCGCACCCGTCTCTGCTCCGTCAGCCACGCCGCCCGCACAGCCCTCGCCCGCGCAGACTCGATCACTCGCACTCTTTCCTCGTCCGGCGTTGCTCCGTAACGCACGTGCAGGCTCAGCGCCCCCTGCTGGAGGACGATTTCTGCGAATCGCCGCGTTTCTCCGCCCATCACTGCGCTCATTTGTGAAACCGACACGTTGACACCGTTCTCCAGCACTCTGGCTCCGCCCCCGACTCCGACCACGGCGAGGTCTACCTCGAGAGAGCTGGCCTTGCAGAAATAGTGTGTGTCACGTCCAGCGACGGTGAAGTGGAGATCGCTCAAGTAGATGGCGCCTTTCAGGAGCGAGGCCACGCGACGGCCGTCCTCGCTAGCCACTCCCACTATCTCTGTTGCAACGACGCCGTCGTGGATAGCGAACTTCACACCTTTACCAAAGATGGAGGAGAGGGCAGAGAAGCGGGGGCGGAGCATATGCCTGCTTCCCGGCTTCCCATTTGCTGAGCTCATGGGGAGGCGGTCCAACGAGATGAAGCTCTGAAGACGCTTCTGAAGCTCGCACTGAACTCCCAGAACCACCTGGAGAGAGCGAGAAACAGCAGATTCAATATGTAATGTGTGTTATATAACATTATTTTCATGTCGTTTGCATATTTTGCATATTTCCAGTGAGACCTTGCTCGGTTCCCAGCTGTGTGTTCGTGCCTGTGTGTTCATCATCTCGTATGTGTGTTGGGTTTTCTCCACGGGCAGCGTGGGAAAGCCGGGGACAACGTTATGGAGCTGGAAGCCAAACAGCTGCAGCCAACTGCTAACATCTGCGCACACACACACACACACACACACACACACACACACACACACACACATTTTAATTTATTTTTGAATTTAGAAGTAAAGCTCACAGAATGGCATATCCAAGTCATATGGTACTACGGATCCAAAAAAAAATTGTTAGAGAAATGCCTCGAAAACAGTAATTATCCCAGGTCAGGGATTTAGCTCATTAACAGACTACCTAGCTACAAGCTAACAGGGAAACCATGGCAACCATGGTTACCTTCTAATGACTAAACGCTACGGGGAAACAGGGACGAGCCCCTTTCACCTCTCACCTGTTGTGAACTTGGTGACATCTTGAACGCTGCCTAACGGGTTGTTGTTCTTGAACGTGTACAGGTTGAACGGTTTAGGATCTTCGCTCATCTCCGCCCACAGGTCGTGATTGGGCGTTGTCCATCTCCCAGCGACTGTGTCATAGTCACGGCGCCCGATGCGGACGAGCCGGGTGAGGGGGTCGTAGAGCCCTCCGTGGAACCCGAATGGCAGCGCGAAGGCTGGGTTCGAGTCACGGTAGACGTCTCCGTACGGCGTGTAGCGGATCTCTTTGACCACGGTGCCTCGGCTGCTGAAAATGGCGAGCGGCGTCCCTGCCACGTCGCACGCCACGTAAAACTCCTCGCCGCTGCTCATCTCCATAGCGATCAGGTGACCCTGGAGGTCATAGTAGAGCGACGTGATCTCGGAAGCGCCGTGATCGTAAAGATGCGTGACGCGCGTCGGTTCCGTCAGATCGGCATAGAAAAACTGAATCCGTGTCCCGTCACTTGTTTGCGTAAAAACCCGTCTTCCGAGTCCATCGTATCGATAAGAGATGCGGCGGCCCGTTTGTCGATCTAGCGCCCCCTGCAGGTGACCGTTAGCGCTGTAACGGAACACAAGAGTGCCACGTGAGCGCAGGAATCCGTCTTCGTCTACGCGGTACTGGATATCTCCGAGACGCGTGATGCGATCTCTGAGATCGTAGCGTATAGGTGTTAGCCGGCCATTAACGTTAACGTCACCGTGACTCAGCAGGTTAATGTTTCCATTCAGGTCGTAGCCGTAGCGCCACATGGGACGATCGTCAATGGAAACCGATGCCAGCTGGCTGTCGGCATCGTAGCGGTAAGCATGGCGCGTAACGTTAGCGTCGACACCCACACGCACGTCACATGCGCTGACGCGTCCTGCTCCGTCGTACTGCAGCGTCATCCAGAAGGCTATCGACTTTAGGATCTCGTACTGGACCTCGATGAGCTGTCCGTTAGCGTTGTAGATCTTGGTGTGCTTCATAGCGTGTGTGGTAATCACTTGGTTCAGGTCGTAGCTGATCACGCTGAACTTCCCGAACTGCTCAATACGTCCCGACACGTCCACGTAGCGGTAGAGGTCAATGGGCAGCGGCGTCTCGTTGATCATAGCCTGCATGCTAGTGACGCGGAAATTGTTGTAGCTGTAGTCAAAGCGTGCGTTCACCAAACCCTCCTCGCTAAAACGATAGATCTGCCTTCCCACCAACGGACCTGCGAGAAAGAAAATATAGCTGAGGATGTTGCTTTCTGTCATATGAAATGGAGGACGAGATCGCTGTTGCGTCGCCACATTTACAGAGAATCAAGAATTTATCTGAACAAGTGAAGACACACGACTTGCAAATATCGCTAATGTCAGTTTAAGCGATTAGCTTTTAGCGTGTACATTCTAAAAATAGGAATATGCCTTCTACANAAGAAGTGTCTTGTATTTGCTTATCTAGCAGCATAAAGGAATATTATATCAGAAAAATAAATGCTAACGTGGCTAACAGGTATCTCCAGGTAGGTAGCACCAGCTAGCATGAATGATTTGTGGAATTATTCATACTCCAATCTGTCCACCTCAGCAAAGTGGAGATGTTGAGTTTTTTTTTTGTCATCTTTCTGTGGAGTGGATTACTAATGCAAATTCAAATTTGCATAAAAAGGAGAAAATGAAGAAATAATTAGCCACATTAGCAATTTTGATGATTTATCAGCTGTCGCTTTGCCACTTGCTGATGTTGCTAATGTCAGCATAAGGCTGCAGACCCAGGAACAGATCTTCCCTTTTACGCGCTAATGAAAAGTTATGCGGCTCTTAAATCAGCTCTCGTCTCGAGACTCGGGAAATATGAAGCCATGTGCAGCATGAAGGAATATTACACCCTCAAAATGCTAATGTGGCTAATATAAACAGACGCTAGCAGCTCCAGCTAGCAGGAGTGATTTGTGGAATTTTCTGGAACCTTCTTGTTCTCATTAGGTGCATCTCTCTTCACGTGTTGTGATCATTTTATGTAAAATTCTGATGAGTCAATCATTTATTATTGAAAAAAATCTATCAGGAACTAGCATGAGTGATTGGTGGAATATTAGCTGGAATATTAGCTTCTTACTCTAATTACATATATTCTGAAAAATATAAGTACTTAATTATTTATTAACTATTTTATTGCTTTTAAACTTTCACACCTCAGTGAATTAACCTCATGAGATAAAGCGTAATACAGTCATAAATGCTAACAGTGAACAAAAGCTAGCATTAGCATTAGCTAAAAATGGCTACACTTCAGTGCACGCGTTACGCTGACGTTAGCGGTTATGAGCGCACTAAGAATTTCCTGTTGATTAAATATTCCCGTCAGTCATTAATATTTGCGTACGTTATATATTAATATTTAGCGCTCACCCGTCTGCCGGTATCGTATCGTACACACGAAGCCTTCCTGCATCAGGTGGATGGTCTTCAGAGCGCCGGACGCCTCGTCGTAGGTGAAACTCACCACCGTGGAGTCGTAAAGGACCTCGCTGAGTCGCGCCGCTCGGCCGTACCTGTACACGACACGCCTGCCCGAGCCGAGATACAGCGTCTGCAGGAGGCGTCCGTCGTGGGCGTGGTCCTGGACGATGGAGTGGGCGGAGCCATCAGGGGGCGTGTAGGTGTTGCGGTAGTAGCCGATGGAGAGCGCGGTCTGCAGGCCGTGCTTCACCATGCTGGGAAGAGTGACGGAGAGGAGGTGGTCCATCTGATCGAACTCGAACGTGTAGCGACGCTGACTCTGAAGCAACAGCTGGATGGACTGAGAGAGAGAGAGAGAGAGAGAGAGAGAGGGAGAGGGAGGAAAAGACGAGAGAGAAAAAGATTATCCATTAGCAGGCTAGCTGGGCAAAACTTTTATTGGGTATTTAAAACTGATTTTAATGTTTTTGAAAAAGCTAGCTATGGTTACGTAATTTTTTTATTGCGTATTTACAACAAATATTAAAATTAAGTACATTTTGTATTGATATCTATAACCGATTGTAAAGTTTGCACAACAGCTAGCTAAGGCTACGAGCTACGCTTTACTGAGTATTTAAAACAGATTTTTTTATATGAGATTGTGATCATATTTTAAACACGATAAATATCAGGATATAATTCGGTAAACACGTACCTTGTCCATAAAGGTGTAGCTCCAGGTGTTGCCGTTGGCCCAGGTGCGGCTGACGAGCCTGCCGTTGTCGTAGTCCCTGCGTTCGCTCCAGTTCCCTCTCTGGATGACGGAGACGAGGCCCGTGGTGGTGTAGCTCACCTTCACCTCGCTGTACTTGCTGGGGGTCCAGAGCACCGGGAGGCCGTGCTCGTCGTACTGAACGCGCAGCGTGAACTTGCGGTGATCGTCGTAAATCTTCCCCACGCGAGTCGCCTGGTTGTAGTCTACAGAGAGCACGTTCCTGTTGTGAGCCTGACACAGACACAGACGAGGATCATTTACACATCTGCCTCACATCTGTCTCCAGGCAAAATACGTCACCTGTCACACTCTGAGAGACCGTGTTGGACACCTTCATCGCATAAAAATTGCGTGTGTGTGTGTGTGTGTGTTACCCGCAGTCTGCGTTCGTACGCGCTGTAGTTCCCTCGACTCTGCTCTCGTCTCTGCCTCCACTCGATCAGACTCGAGCTCTGCTCTCCCGGCAGCGTGATGTTGCACCTGCCCACCGTGGGGTGGATCGCCCCCGGCAACAGCCCCGGCAACGGCCCCGCCCCCATGTTGGACTCCGTGCTTAGAGTGACGTCCATTCCGCTGGAGTACGTCGCAGACAGAGAGCCGTCTCCGCTCACGCGGTACACACTCGTCGCATGACCTACGGAGAGAGAAAGAGGGTTTCTTTCGGTATTCGATCTGTGGTGCATCATGGGAAAATATCTGGCTATGTTTGGCTATATGTAGTATACTGAAGAATGATCCTGCAAGGAGGTATGTGATCTGAGACTCAGCTATTTGTTATTTGATAACTGATTAAAAAAAACATTTTAAAAAATTTTTTTCAGTTTGATCACACACACACACACACACACACACACACACACACACACACACACCTTGTCGCAGAGTGTACGCCGTGCTGTCCTCGGAGTGGTTAGTGATGGTCACGAAGTGCCCTCGGTCTGAAGTGCACTCCACCCTGACCGACCTCTCCATAGTGCCATGGTAACCGCTGACCTCTCCCGTCGGCAAGGTCACGTTGATCAGGTGACCGTCGTTGTCGTACCTGTGTGAAGAAATGAAGCGTGTCTGCTTTCTATCGGAACACTCAGCCTGAGAAAATGACATTTCAAAGCTATTTATCTCACTGGCAAGTGTTTACTCGCCCAAAGCGTCGCCACGCATCATCAGAGTAAATTAAAAACAAGGAACTTTTTTAACACGCCCATCTACCCACTCAGAGACACGCCCATCTGTCCCACTCAGAGACACGCCCATCTGTCCCACTCAGAGACACGCCCATCTATCCCACTCAGAGACACGCCCATCTATCCCACTCAGAGACACGCCCATCTACCCCACTCAGAGACACGCCCATCTACCCCACTCAGAGACACGCCCATCTACCCCACTCAGAGACACGCCCATCTATCCCACTCAGAGACACGCCCATCCATCCCACTCAGAGACACGCCCATCCATCCCACTCAGAGACACGCCCATCTATCCCACTCAAAGACACGCCCATCTATCCCACTCAAAGACACGCCCATCCATCCCACTCAAAGACACGCCCATCTATCCCACTCAAAGACACGCCCATCTATCCCACTCAGAGACACGCCCATCTACCCAACTCAGAGACACGCCCATCTACCCAACTCAGAGACACGCCCACTGCTCTGTGCTGCCCCTTGATCCTTCATACAGAAAAGATCCCCATCTTAAACTGTGTTCTGTTTTTTCACAGCTAGAGGGCAGTGTGGCTTTACAGCTCACACAGAGCACCATAATCCCATAATCCCTAAATGCAACAACTGTGTGTGTGTGTGTGTGTGTGTGTGTGTATACACAAGAGAGAGAGAGTGAGTGTGTGTAAGTGTGTGAGAGTGCATGAGAGTGTGTGAATGGTGTAGGAAAGGTCACTGAGCCAATCAAAAGAGAGAGATAGAGAGAGAGGTAGAGAGCTCCTGACATTTTCACACTGGATTCAGAGGCAGAAAACGCACACGCAAACACTTTATACACACACACACACACACACACACACACACATGCACAGTGTGTTTCAAACGGTCGAAGTAGAACATAGCCAATAAACACTTGCTGTGGCTCGATTCAGTCTCACACAAAGAGAAGAGAAAAGAAAACACTCGCAGAACGGGAAGAAGTCAACACTCCGACTGCGACATGGACAGATACAGAGGGAAGGCAGGATTGAAAAAAGAGAAAGAGAATATAAAAGAGAGAGAGAAGGGAAAGAGAGAGGAAAAAATGAGAGAGAGAGAGAGAGAGAGAGAGAGAGAGAGAAAGAGGAATAGAAAGAAGAGAGGGAGCCAGATAAAGAAAAAAGATAGATAGATAGATAGATAGGTAGATAGATAGATAGATAGATAGATAGATAGATAGATAGATAGATAGATCCCTCACTCGTAGACGGTGGTCCATGCGTTTTCATCGCTCTTGGTTGCCAGCAGTCCCGT
>JAKKZN010000027.1:15355744-15364956 GCA_033441825.1 Pangasius elongatus
AACCAGTGGCCGGAATCACAAAGTCCCATCATCACATCACCATAACAACATGAAATAGACACACACACACACACACACACACACACACACACACACACACACACACACACACACAGTATGTGCTCCACTGTAGGGAGCCTACTGAGGTTCCCTAGATACAGTTAACAACTCTCACTTAACCACACACACACACGCACACACACACACACACACACACGCACACACACGCAGTGTCCCTCTGCTACAGCACTGTCAGAATTATAACACTCACCTCATGTAACGGCTCATACACAAGAAATAAACACAAAAACACATAAATCAAAGAAACAAACAACAAATAAATAAAAAACAGAAGAAAAAAAGGATGAAAAGCACCAAGAAAGAAAGAACAAAAATTATATTTTTTTAAATTAAACAAATAAATAAATAAACAGACATCAATAAATAAAAGAGAAAAATAATTAAGTAAAAATTAATGAGTGCGTGAAGAGGAGAAGAAACAACAAGCAAGCGAAGAAATGCTAAAGAAAGAAAGAAAGAAAGAAAGAAAGAAAGAAAGAAAGAAAGGAAGAAAGAAAGAAAGAAATCTAGACATAAATTGAGGAGAGGAAATGTGAAAAAATAACTAATAAGTGAAGAGGAAGAAGGAAGGAAAGAAGGAAAGAGGGAAAGCCTGTGAAGAAATAAAAGAATGAAGAACTAATAAGAAAATAAAAAAATGAAAGAAAGAATGAATGAAAAAGAAACAACAAATAAACAATGAAATAAACAGGTGAATAAACAAATCGGCTTTAAACAGAAATAGAAGAAAATAAGTAGAAAAGGAAAAAAGGAGGAAAGAAAGGAAAAGAAATAAAGAAAGAAAGTAAGTAAAGGAGAGAGAGGAAGAGAGGAAGAGTGAAAGGAGATAAATAAACGCAAACAGAAAGAAGAACAAAACAGACAAATAAAATAATAAAACACAAGAAGGAAATGAAATGTTTTCTCTCGTTTTTCTCTCATCAGCTTCAGTTCATTTTATTATTCATTTATTCAGTGTTTCATCTGTTAAGGCACAAAAACAGGAGGGAATAAAAACGAATAAAAGCATGACGGAGGGAGATAAGAGAAGAAGGGATGACAGGATGAGAATTAAAGAGAGCAAAAACATGGGAGTGATCGAAAAAATGGAAGAGAAGCAGACAGAGAGAGAGAGAGGGAGAGAGAGAGGGAGGGAGAGAGAGAGAGAGAGGGAGAGAGAGAGAGAGGGAGAGAGAGAGGGAGGGAGAGAGAGAGAGAGGGAGAGAGAGAGAGAGAGAGAGAGAGAGAGAGAGAGCGATATAGATAGAGAGAGAGAGAGAGAGAGAGAGAGAGAGAGAGAGNGTGTGTTTTTTCAGCGGTGAAGGAAGTCGAATGGGAGTGAACGAGGGGTGGAGAGAGAGAGAGAGGGAGAGAGAGAGAGAGGGAGGGAGAGAGAGGGAGAGAGAGAGAGAGAATTAAACAGGATTATTTTAGTAAGTACGGTAATTTCCGCGCGTGCTGTTTGCTGTAATCACACCATCAGCAGTTACTAAATTATTATAGTAATAATTATAGATTATTAATAATATTCTGATTTAATGCCATTGTAGTAAACGTTACAGTCCGAGTCGCTGAGAGACTCAGAGGCTTTATCACGACTCGTCTCTGAATTTACAGACGATTTCTGTAATAAATAATATTTAACATTTATATTTATATCTAAATAAATGATATAAAGTATTTGCTGGATTCCGCATGACAAACTGTTCCAGGTGAAAGATCGCCATTTGGGATTCTATCTTTTTTTACTCTGTGCCTTATACAACAGAAGGACAATGTTCTACACAATCCTGATTCAGTTCTACTTCCTCTGGCTCCGCCCCCTGACATGACCTGGCCACGCCCCCTGACGACGGTTACCACCTGCCCGTGCGATAAATCTCACCGTGTCTCATTAATGTTTATTCTGTAAAACCACGATAAAGCTGGAGGCCGTTATCTCAGTTTCATTTATTTACATATTAATAATCAAACACTGCAAGGGCGGTAACCGTTGTTAAGGGGCGTGGCCTGCTCAGATCGGGCGGGGCTAAGGCAGGAAAAACAACAGGGTTTGTAACTGAAGCTGTCTGTAGGTCAGTCGTCATGGTGATGAGATGTTAAGTCTGGTGACAGCGTTAATAATGTTTATAATGTTTATATTTGTGTTTGTGTTTTTTTGGGATATTTTTATGACACAATATGCAAATGAGCTGCTCAGACACTGTGAGTGATTTATAGCTAAACTCTGATTATAAAACAGATTAATTGTGATGTCTGATGGTTGATTTGTTCCACAAGTTTATTTGAAAGAATTGTTTACTGTGTCTGAATTTATACATTAATAATAAACTCATCTGATTTTATTCAGAAATGAGAGTGATTTATTATAATATTAAAATATATAAATTATTGGAATGGATAAATTCAGTAAAATCTCAATGTTTTTATAGTGTTTATAAATTATAATGTTTATGAACTTTATTGTTTATAATCCTCATAGTTATAATTGTGTTATTGTCTCGTCACATTCACAACACAATTAAATAAATAAACTGAAATAAACTGAAATAAGAAAAGCTTTAAAGCGGAGTTTAAGTGTAATTAATAATACTGTCATTATTTTAAAATGTTCCCTGATGACGGACGTTTCCACAAAACACAATTTTCGTGTGAGACAGCAAAAATATTTTATTGTTAAATATTATATAAGCTCCAAAAAAAACCCTACAAAATTAATGCAAATTAAAAATCTAAAATAAAACATTTCACCTCAATTTAAAAAGAAAAGAATCAGAAGCTCGAGTTTCCTGCAGCACAGAAACTTTCAATCTCTTTAAATCACTGTTTCAGGATCAGAGCTGTGACCGTTACACCAAATTCACCTTAACACTACAGAGGATCATTTACAGTCAGCTCCAGAAATACTGGCACCCTCGATAAAGAAAGCGTGTGTGTGTGTGTGTGTGTGTGTGTGTGTGTGTGTCGCTGTAAGCTGAAGTCCTACAGATCCATGAAAGAACGTGGTGAGAATTCTATCTAAAAATGAATATGTCTCTGTTCCGTGTATATATTTTATATCTCTGTGATTATTAATAGGAATTTGGTGCTAAAATAAAACTACAGTTTATTCTTTAGTGCTTCATTGAGTGTAAATAAAGTGAATAAATAAACATCTGGAATAACTTCAGTGCAGCTGTAGAGCAGTTCTGCAGGTTCACTCATGAGGAGCCAGGTATTCCTTATACATCGAGTATATCACACCTGCAAGACACACACACCTGTGTTACAGCCAGCCAATAACATTCATGCGCTGGGACACGCCCACCGGGCTGGGACACGCCCACCAGCGTCACTCTGCACAGGTCGCTTCAGTGTAAAAGTGAAAGTGTTAGCAGTAATGTGAGGTTTGAAAGCTTCATTGCACTTTAATTGCTGAGCGTTCCTCTTTAAACCTGAGGAAATGAATCATAAGTTTGAATCATGAATCATGAATCATGAATCAGGTGTGTTTGACTCCTCGTCGCAGTGAGACAATAAAACGCTCGTTTAGACTCCGGGTGCGTCTCAATCCGCTCGCTCGCTCCCTCGGTGGTGAGTCAGTAGATCGTGTTCAGAAAGTTCCAGTGCGATGCTGCGATTGAGACACAACTTAAAATGGCCGCCTCCCTGATCAGCGTCCTGACTGCTGAACTAACGTTTCAGTGTGTGTATGTGTGTGTGTGTGTGTGTGTGTGAGTGTGAGTGTATGTGTGTGATTGTAGGATTTATATGGAACCATTTTAGATTTTGGAACAGATCCAAACAGGGTCAAGGTCACAGGAAGGTCAGTGTGCTCAGCAGCTCTCTTCCTGTCTGCAGTTTATTATCATTAACTGTCGCTACTGTAATCGCGCTCGGCGTTCCCACAACAGACTCCAGACCCCCAGGACCAAGTTAAAGCTCTCAAGATAAATTTATCCTCACCGAGTGTCATGGCGCCGACCACGAAGCCCTGAGCCCGGACCCGCATGTGAATCAGGTGGACAGACATTTTCGTGTCCCCACGAGATTTCAGCTTGTACAGTCCGTATGCCACGACTCCGAGGAAGCCTGCCATTCCTAAACACACATGCACGCACGCACGTACACACACACACACACGCACGCACGCAGCATTAAAGACAGTTATAACATTGTGATAAATCATATTCAGCACTGTTCTTTACTGGACTCAGTGAAGATTATATTCTACAATAAAACTATAAACATTAACTGTTAGAGCCGTAGATTTAATTCACACTGAAATCCTGCGATACGAAGAAACGACTCGGTGGAGACGAGCTTCAGTCAGTAAACCTGAGATTTAATAAAAACTGTGAGGAGTGAATTAGTCATAAAAACACAGAGTACGAACACATGAAAGGGGACGTGAGTTAGAAAAGCAATTTAATGTCAGACCAGTCTGATGAAAATAATAATAATAATAATAATAATAATAATAATAATAATAATAATAATAAGAAGAAGAAGAAGAAGGTCCCTGGGACGGCGGCGGTGATTTCATACAGCGGATTTCACGCGTCTCACTGTGAACGCTAATTTACTTTAGATTATAAACGCTACAGTATTAGCGTCACTGCAGCAGCAGGTGTGTGTTATTCACCTATAGGGACAAACGGAGACTCTTTGGCCTTCCTCACTAACTTGGAGGACTGATCCTCATCCGCAGACCAGCTACTGCTCGAGCTCATCATCAGATAACTAGAGGAAAAACAGAACATAATTTAATTATTGAGAAACTGACATGAAGCAGCTGCCACTTCCTGCCATTTTACTGCTAACATCTGCCTTACTGCGCCACTTCCACAGCTGTTATAACCTTCACCACTGAACAAACACAGAAATAAACACCAATTACTACTACTGTTACTATTACTACTACTATTATTATTATTATTATTATTATAAGAATAAGAAGAATCACATTAGGAAGAGCTCTGTGTTACTTACATTAGATGAGATAAACAGATGAAATGTAAATTCAGACAGGGTGTGCTGTCTAACGCTGCGAGCTCCGTGTTACTGAGGCGTTATAAGCGGTTATAACGCGCTCAGCAGCCTGCTCTCTTTCTTTCTCTCTCTCTCTTTGCTCTCCGCACGCGATGTGAGAGACGTCATTGACGGTGTCATTGCGTCATACCGGAAGTAAATTCGCAATAGAACGAATGAACCGGATTCGTTAATAAAATATAAACTCAGATTCGTTTCATGAGTGTTCCTCTGTGATATAACAGTATATTGGATGCATTAAATTGGTTAAGACAACTCTCGCGTCACGAGGTTGCACATAATTACATTTTCAAATATACATATATATATATTTGAAAATGTAATTATGTGCAACCTCGTGACGCGAGAGTTGTCTTAACCAATCAGAGACCTCGGTTTTATCCAGGTATTCTAGCTGCTGGCTAGCTAGTTAGCAGCCGAGTGAAATTATGAACGCTAGCTAACTGCCAGGCGCAAAAGTCAAAAGTTTCAATGTAGATTCAAGTAGAGAATATTTGCATAAGGATCTAAGTATAAGCATGACTTACAATACAGACAAGCTAGCTTAGTTTTTTTTTCTTTTAGCGAAGATAGATAAACTCAGATCAGCGCAGGCTAGCGAGCAATGCGGAAGCGCGGGGGGTTGTGGGAGATGTAGTACAAAATTACAAAAAAATATATTAAATACAAAATGATATACATTATATATCAAATATAAATATATATTTCAAGGTAGTTTGCAAAAAAAAAAAAAGATAAAACCTTAGGCAAAAACAGATGCGGTATGTAATCCGGAAGTGAAAATAAACGACTGAAACGAATGAACGGAATTCACTTCCGCTACCGGTGTGACGTCACGCGCTGGTTCCCTACTGCCAACGCAGCAAAGCGAAAAACACGGATCTGTACATTAGAGGCGCGATGACGTCTTAGCGCGTTAATGTAGAGACGCGGGGTTGTGCTCGGGCTCTGTGTGGATGGACACTAACCGATAAAGCGGAATAGTTTTATAGATTAGGCTTTAAATCAGCTCGTTTATCTCAGAACCAGCAGCTACACCGCCATCCTCCTCCTCCTCATCCTCAGCCGGGTCTTCATCACTGATCAGGTGCGCGCGACTCAACTGTACTACATTTACTCTGCTGCTTTTTCATTAAACTGCGTGTTTGTTTGCTGTAATTGCGGTTTCTCAGCGTCCTCAGGGTTTACGGTGTAAAGTGAGGAAAGCTCTGAGGCCTGAGGCAGAATAATGAATAAATGTTAGACACTCTATCACTCTATCTTGTCACTGAAGATAATATTTTACTCTGTTTCAGTCTTTACAGCTGATTTATTCACTTTCACAGTTAAGAGCTGAAGTATTTACTGTAATTAAATACAGCTTTAATTATAGAGTTATTCACACTGTCGCCATATAACCGTCGAACCCTCTGATATTATATTTATATACGTTTTATTACTGTGGAATTATTCCTCAGTGGGACTGGCAAACTTTCACAGTAGTAGTATTAAGTTTTTTAAATTTATGTCTGTGTGCCTGTGCCTGTGCCTGTGTGTGTGTGTGCCTGTGTGTGTGTGTGCCTGTGTGTGTGTGTGCCTGTGTGTGTGTGTGTCTGTGTGTGGTGTGTGCCTCTGTGTGTGTGTGTGTGTGTGTGTTGTACAGATGGCGAGTCCTCGAACCCGACGTGTTCTGAAGGAAGTCAGAACCAATGATGGAAATAATGTGTGTATAAATTCCCTTTACATTCCTTAATATAACATTTATCATAATCATCATCACACAGTTACAGCGAGAGTACAGTCTTACACTGAGATTACAGCGAGATTACAGCGAGATTACAGGTTTACACTGATATTACAGCGAGATTACAGCGAGATTACAGGTTTACACTGATATTACAGCGAGATTACAGCGAGATTACAGGCTTACACTGATATTACAGCGAGATTACAGGGTTACAGCGAGATTACAGGGTTACAGTGGGGTTACAGTGAGATTATAGGGTTACAGTGAGATTACAGGGTTTCAGTGGGGTTACAGTGAGATTATAGGGTTACAGTGAGATTACAGGGTTTCAGTGGGGTTACAGTGAGATTATAGGGTTACAGTGAGATTACAGGGATACAGTGGGGTTACAGTGAGATTATAGGGTTTCAGTGGGGTTACAGTGAGATTATAGGGTTACAGTGAGATTACAGGGTTACAGTGAGATTACAGGGTTACAGTGGGGTTACAGCGAGATTACAGGGTTACAGTGGGGTTACAGTGAGATTATAGGGTTACAGTGAGGTTATGGGGTTACAGTGGGGTTACAGTGAGATTACAGGGTTACAGCAAGATTACAGGGTTACAGTGGGGTTACAGTGAGATTACAGGGTTACAGTGGGGTTACAGTGAGATTACAAGGTTACAGTGGGGTTACAGTGAGATTACAGGGTTACAGTGGGGTTACAGTGGGGTTACAATGAGATTACAGGGTTACAGTGGGGTTACAGTGAGATTACAGTGTTACAGTGGGATTACAGGGTTACAGTGAGAATACAGGGTTACAGTGGGGTTACAGTGGGATTACAGGGTTACAGTGAGAATACAGGGTTACAGTGGGGTTACAGTGAGATTACAGGGTTACAGTGGGGTTACAGTGAGATTACAGGGTTACAGTGGGGTTACAGGGTTACAGTGGGATTACAGGGTTACAGTGAGATTACAGGGTTACAGTGGGGTTACAGTGGGATTACAGGGTTACAGTGGGGTTACAGTGGGATTACAGGGTTACAGTGAGATTACAGTGTTACAGTGGGGTTACAGTGGGGTTACAGTGAGATTACAGGGTTACAGTGGCGTTACAGTGGGATTACAGGGTTACAGTGAGATTACAGGGTTACAGTGGGGTTACAGTGAGATTACAGGGTTACAGTGGATTACAGTGAGATTACAGTGTTACAGTGGGGTTACAGTGAGATTACGGGGTTGCAGTGAGATTACAGTGTTACAGAACACAGTGTTTAATATTTGTAAACTCTAATAAGCAACAGAAGACAAAAAAGTCACAATGATACTTTAGTGACATCATCACCTTTAGTATATACTGTGTGTGTGTGTGTGTGTGTGTGTGTGTATGTGTGTGTGTGTGTGTTCTAGGTGTGTTTTGAGTGCGGGGCGTTTAACCCTCAGTGGGTCAGTGTGACGTACGGAATATGGATCTGTCTGGAATGTTCCGGAAAACACAGAGGACTCGGAGTTCACCTCAGGTCAGTCACTGAGAGAGAGATGGACAGAGTGAGATGAGAGAGAGAGAGATGGACAGAGTGAGACGAGAGAGAGAGAGATGGACAGAGAGAGATGGACAGAGAGAGAGATGGAAAGAGTGAGATGAGAGAGAGAGATGGACAGAGTGAGATGAGAGAGAGAGAGAGAGAGAGAGATGGACAGAGAGAGATGGAAAGAGTGAGATGAGAGAGAGATGGACTGAGAGAGATGGAAAGAGTGAGACGAGAGAGAGAGAGAGAGAGAGATGATTGGGCTCTGTGTGGTTGCTGTAGCTTCGTGCGCTCGGTGTCGATGGATAAGTGGAAGGACGTGGAGCTGGAGAAGATGAAGGCTGGAGGAAACGAGAAATTCCACCTGTTTCTGGAGCTGCAGGACGATTACAACCCCAACTGGAGCTTACAGGAGAAATACAACAGCCGAGCTGCAGCACTGTTCAGGGATAAAGTGAGACACATACACACACTCACTCACATACACACACACTCTTACATACATACACACTCTTATATTCACATTACCCTCAATACCACAATCAAGATCCCGCAAACTTTATCTATCTACAACAGTACATAGGCCACACCCCATTCGCTAGACCACACCCCTTCACTAGACCACACCTCTTCACCAGAACACACCCCTTCACTAGACCACACCCCCTTTGCTAGACCACACCCCTTCGCTAGACCACACCCCCTTCACTAGGCCACTCAATTAGATTCAGTTTTATTTGTTTAGCGCTTTTAACAGTGAACATTGTCACAAAGCAGCTTTACAGAAATAAATGGATTAAAAAAATAAATTGTAAATGTGTGAATTTATCCCTAATGAGCGAGCCAGAGGTGACGGTGGTGAGGAAAAACTCCCTGAGATG
>JAKKZN010000027.1:15418198-15425698 GCA_033441825.1 Pangasius elongatus
AGAGAGCGAGACAGAGAGAGAGAGAGAGAGAGAGAGAGAGCGAGAGGGAGAGAGAGCGAGAGACAGAGAGAGAGAGAGAGAGAGAGAGAGAGAGCGAGAGGGAGAGAGAGCGAGAGACAGAGAGAGAGAGACAGAGAGAGAGAGAGAGAGAGAGAGAGAGATGGATACTGAGAGAAAAACAGAAATGATGAGGAGTAGAAAGAGAAATAAAGAGCTAAAGATAAAGAAAATAACAGAGAATGGAAAATATATATATATTATTTTGTTATATTTAATTGTATTTTATAATTTATTTATTTAAAGATATAAAAAGGGTTTATAAATAAAAACATTTTATATATATAGATAAACATATTCACAGTTTTAGTGTATTTTCTATTTGTATTTTTTTTTATAATTTAGTTGTTTAGTTGTATTATTATTATTATTATATTGGTATGTGATATAATTAATTTTATACATCTATTAATTATTTTTTCATATGGCTGACCATTTGTGTGTGTGTGTGTGCGCGTGTGTGTGTGTGTGTGTGTGTGTGCTTGTTGATTAAGGCTAAAGTTTCTGTCTCTTATTATTGTTGCATCAGTCGACCACTGGCCAAGTGCACACACACACACACACACACACACACACACACACACACACACACACACGCCACTGTAACATACTGTTAGCGGGGAGTCGAATAATTCCTTAGGTGCTAATTGGGTGCTCAAGCCATTTCTTTCTCATACACACACACAAACACACACATATGCTCATCATAAATGAATTATTCTAGAGGGAGAAGCAGTTTATGTTTGGAAAACCCAACTGAACTTGTGTGTGTGTGTGTGTGTGTGTGTGTGTGTGTGTGAGGGACTGAGTGAGTGTGCGTGTGGGAGTCGTGAGGAACTTTGGCAGGACACACTGGAGAGAGGATTATAGCTCAGTAGGGAGTGTGTACGTGTGTCCGTGTGCTTTGTGTGTGTGTGTGTGTGTGTGTGTGTGAGAGAGAGAGAGAGAGAGAAAGAGAGAGAGAGAGAGAGAGAGAGAGAGANGTGTGTGTGTGTGTGTGTGTGTGTGTGTGTGTGTGTGTGAGAGAGAGAGAGAGAGAGAGAGAGAGAGAGAAATGTCTCTCTGTTGGAAATTAAATAGCCCACTGCGATGCTGTGTGTGCCTGTTTAGACATTTGGCCGCGCTGAGTGTATCTCACACACACACACACACACACACACACACACACACGCACACACACACACACACACACACAGACGGAGGAAACTTTTCTTTGATCAAACTTTGGTGGAGCCAAACTTCAGCCATCTGTCAATTTCAAATTGTAATTACTGTCTCTCTCTCTCTCTCTGTTTCTCTCTTTCTGTCTCTTTACCTTTCTGTTTCTCTCTCTCTCTCTCTTTCTGTCTCTTTACCTTTCTGTTTCTCTCTCTCTGTCTCTCTCTCTCTCTGTTTCTCTCTTTCTGTCTCTTTACCTTTCTGTTTCTCTCTCTCTGTCTCTCTCTCTCTCTGTTTCTCTCTTTCTGTCTCTTTACCTTTCTGTTTCTCTCTCTCTCTCTCTGTTTCTCTCTCTCTCTGTTTCTCTCTCTTTCTCTCTCTCTTTCTGTCTCTTTACCTTTCTGTCTCTCTCTCTCTCTCTCTCTGTTTCTGTCTCTTTACCTTTCTGTTTCTCTCTCTCTTTCTCTCTCTCTCTCTCTCATTCTGAAGTGATGAGGTCTTCATGAAGGAGAGTTGCTCATAAGTTGTTCTGTTCTTTCATTCTCTGTTGTGTTTTTATACTAAATAGTAAAATCACTATGGCAACACTGACATCGACCTTGACCTTGACCTCGACCTTGACACAAGCTTCTAATGTAAGGTAACCATGACAACGAGCATTAAGAACAGTTGTACATGCTATGTTGTCATGTTTATTAGTTATTGAGTTGATGAATAAAGAATTAAAGGACAAAAAAGAATAAAAAGCAAACAAACAAACAAACAAATAAATAAATAATACAAAAAGGGAGATAAATGCTGGGCCTGTGTGCATTCCATTTCTGATTTGAAGTGAAGTGTTCTGGAAACAAACAAAGAAAAGACAGATGACAGAATTCAGTTAGTTTTTTAGGGTATTATCATTTCAGAATAACTCGATAATACTATCTAATACAGGAAGCGACTATCTCGCTAATACAGGAAGTGACTGTCGCTAATACAGGAAGCTACAATGTCGCTAATACAGGAAGCGACTATCGCTAATACAGGAAGCTACAATGTCGCTAATACAGGAAGCGACTATCTCGCTAATACAGGAAGTTACTGTCGCTAATACAGGAAGCTACAATGTCGCTAATACAGGAAGCTACAATGTCGCTAATACAGGAAGCGACTATCTTGCTAATACAGGAAGCGACTATCTCGCTAATACAGGAAGTGACTATGTCGCTAATATAGGAAGTGACTATCTTGCTAACACAGGAAGCGACTATGTCGCTAATACAGGAAGCGACTATCTTGCTAATACAGGAAGTGACTATGTTGCTAATACAGGAAGCGACTATCCTGCTAATACAGGAAGTGACTATCTTGCTAATACAGGAAGCTACAATGTCGCTAATACTGGAAGCGACTATCTCGCTAATACAGGAAGTGACTATGTCGCTAATACAGGAAGTGACTATGTCGCTAATACAGGAAGTGACTATCTTGCTAATACAGGAAGCTACAATGTCGCTAATACTGGAAGCGACTATCTCGCTAATACAGGAAGTGACTATGTCGCTAATACAGGAAGTGACTATGTCGCTAATACAGGAAGTGACTATCTTGCTAATACAGGAAGCGACTATGTTGCTAATACAGGAAGTGACTATGTTGCTAATACAGGAAGTGACTATGTTGCTAATACAGGAAGTGACTATCTTGCTAATACAGGAAGTGACTATGTTGCTATAATGGTTTTCCTCTAAAGACGACGCACGACTGTGCACAGGATGCACCGCTTCTCCTTTGATCAATTTTCTTTCAATATACAGAGAAACAGCTGCTTTATTTTTGTTTTTGTTTTTGTTTACATGATTAATAGTCGATTTAACTCGTTTGCTACTCGGGCCGCACGGTTACGGTGTCAGTGTGGCTCTTGCAGTCCTGAGCTTTTAGGGCATCGACTGATGTTTATGTTACAGTTGAACTAGTCATTTTAATTAGGAACCATTTATAGGTTACAGTGTTTGGATGGAAGTTGCCATAGCAACCATAGCGCATGAGGGAGTATAAATTTAGCTCTATATATATAATTAAATGATTTTATTTGTTCATTATTTCTGACTAAGTGAAACCTGAACAAATGGTCAGTGTATGAAATGGTCAGTAGGCGTGATGTAGGCGAGAAAAGTGAAGCCACAGCACAGAATAACAGGCTTCAGGAAAACCAGCTCCACACCAGGGTGTGTGTTTGCCTCCATCTCATCTGTTACCATCTTCTCTTAAAACTTCTCTCCGTCGAGCTCCACCTGCTGCTCCTGAGACACCAGTGATCCTGACCTTCTGCTCTCCGGACCTGCCTGATCCAGCCCGATGTCCTGCTTCTGCTTGGAGTTCTCTTCACTTGGAAACCATGAAGATGGCTTTGAACTTCAGTTGCTATGAACACTTTTGCTCTCAGGTCTCCATCAGTGAGCAGCTGATAACTTCAACAAAACAGACTTCATGTGAAAGCTGTGATGAATTTCCTGGTTACACAACTGCACTATGTGTCCGTGTAGCACACAGTTACAGAGGGAGTGATTTATAACCGCACTCTCCGGAGTCACCCAGATGAGGACGGGTTCCTCCTGAGTCTGCTTCCTCTCAAGGTTCCTTCCTCATGAAGTCTCAGAGTTTTTCCTCACCACCGTCACCTCTGACTCGCTCATTAGAGATAGTTTTATAAATTTTACATTTAGATCCTGAGTTTATAGATTTCTGTAAAGAAATACAGTGTCCATTGTTAAAAGCGCTATACAAACAAAACTTGAATGAATATTTAATGTTAACCCTTTACACCCTTTACATCCTTTACGCCCTTTACACACTTTACACCCTTTACGCCCTTTACATCCTTTACGCCCTTTACATCCTTTACACCCTTTACATCCTTTACGCCCTTTACACCCTTTACATCCTTTACGCCTTTTACATCCTTTACATCCTTTACACCCTTTACGCCCTCTACATCCTTTACACCCTTTACGCCCTTTACATCCTTTACATCCTTTACACCCTTTACACCCTTTACATCCTTTACGCCCTTTACATCCTTTACATCCTTTACACCCTTTACGCCCTTTACATCCTTTACGCCCTTTACATCCTTTACACCCTTTACACCCTTTACGCCCTTTACATCCTTTACGCCCTTTACATCCTTTACATCCTTTACACCCTTTACACCCTTTACACCCTTTACATCCTTTACATCCTTTACGCCCTTTACACCCTTTACATCCTTTACACCCTTTACATCCTTTACACCCTTTACATCCTTTACGCCCTTTACATCCTTTACACCCTTTACATCCTTTACATCCTTTACGCCCTTTACACCCTTTACATCCTTTACATCCTTTACACCCTTTACATCCTTTACATCCTTTACGCTCTTTACACCCTTTACATCCTTTACACACTTTACGCCCTTTACACACTTTACACCCTTTACACACTTTACGCCCTTTACACCCTTTACACACTTTACACACTTTACGCCCTTTACACACTTTACACACTTTACACCCTTTACACCCTTTACATCCTTTACACACTTTACGCCCTTTACACACTTTACACACTT
This sequence comes from Pangasius elongatus, assembly GCA_033441825.1. Taxonomy (NCBI): domain Eukaryota; kingdom Metazoa; phylum Chordata; class Actinopteri; order Siluriformes; family Pangasiidae; genus Pangasius; species Pangasius elongatus. The sequence continues at coordinate 15,423,009 of JAKKZN010000027.1, forward strand.
TACACCCTTTACATACTTTACATCCTTTACACACTTTACACACTTTACGCCCTTTACACACTTTACACACTTTACACCCTTTACACCCTTTACACACTTTACATCCTTTACGCCCTTTACACCCTTTACACCCTTTACATCCTTTACACACTTTACACACTTTACGCCCTTTATACACTTTACATCCTTTATGCCCTTTACACCCTTTACATCCTTTACGCCCTTTACATCCTTTACGCCCTTTACACACTTTACACCCTTTACACATTTTACACCTTTTACACCCTTTACACACTTTACACCCTTTACATCCTTTACACCCTTTACACACTTTACACCCTTTACACACTTTACACCCTTTACACACTTTACACACTTTACACACTTTACGCCTTTACGTGAGGCTCAGCTGATTGAACTGAAAGTGCCGAGCTGTCGCTGAGTTTCTGTGGGTTTACACACCGACTGCGCTGTCGAGTTTAAATCACTTATTTATTCCATTACACACGAACTCGTCCGTCTCTTATTAATGACTCAGAAGAACTTTACGGCTGATTTGAGTTCACGCGCACGACTTCGAGGAAAATCAGCAGGAACTTCTCTTTGGTTTGATGATAAAAATAATCATTTACACACACGTTTATTAAACGAGGCAAAGAAAGGTGTCAGAGTCAATGTTTAGCTCATGGAATGTTTTTGTTTTGGGTTTTCTGCTTTCTACTCTGTAAAAGACGGATGAAGCTGAAGACGTACGAAGCGTTCGATGTTTATAAAGAGAGACAGAGGCGTGCAGAGAGACTGATATATCTGAAGGTTGATGCTGAAGTTACTGTCTCTGATCGTTATGTTGCATCAGAGCCGAATATTAGCCAAGGCAAACACACACACACACACACACACACACACACACACACACACGCACGCACACGCACACACACACACACACACACACACACAAAGCTGCCTGGGAATTCGTCTGTCCTTCAGATCAGAGTCTGACAGCAGAAAAGAGAAAAGATTACGAGCTGAAGACTGAGAGAGAAACAGACAGATAGACAGACAGGAAGAAAGGAAGAAAGGAAGACAGAGAGAAAGGTTCCCCAGTGACCCTCCACTCTGAGCCCTCTGTCCCGTTTTGTCCTCTTTTTTGCGCCACGCAATTTCCTGTTTTCTTTTTCATAGTTCTGTTTTTTTCTTTATTTGTTCCACTCTGGATATCACTAATGGTAATCTCTCTCTCTCTTCCCTTCTTCATGGGAGAGAGAAAGAGAGAGAGAGAGAAAATTATAAACAATAGATAGATAGATAGATAGATAGATAGATAGATAGATAGATAGATAGATAGATAGATAGAGAACTAATAATCTTCTTTAAGGGGCTCAAAGAGAGAGAAGGATAGAGGGAGAGAGGTGGATAGAGAGATACAGCCGAGGCTGTTAGAGGGATGAGAGAGGGAAAAATAAGAGAGACAGAGAAATTAACTGAGACAAAAAGAGAGAGAGAAAGAGAGAAACAAGGAAGGAAGAGAGAAATAGTATCACTCTTTAAGGGGCTTGGAGAGAGTGTGTGTGTGTGTGTGTGTGAGCGAGAGAGAGAAAAAAGAGAAAGTGAGAATTATGAACAAAAGATTTGTGCATAGATAGATAGATAGATAGATAGATGCTAAAGAGATTTTTCTTATAAGAGCTTTAGTTTGGGAATTACCAGTCTCTGTGTGTGTGTGTGTGTGTGTGTGTGTGTGTGTGTGTGTGTGTGTTGCTTCCTGCAGAGAGACACTTAGTTCCTCTTTAGTGATGCTGTTCAGAGTTTAAAGCCCAGCAGGAGATGAACACAGGGTTATGGAGGAGACACGGAGAGAGAGAGAGAGAGAGAGAGAGAGAGAGAGAACAAGAGAACGAAAGAACAAGAGAGAGATAATGAGAGGAGAGGAAAAAACAAAAAGAGAAAAAATACTGAGAGAGGAAGAGAACACTGGGACAAAGAGAGAGAGAGAGAGAGAGAGAGAGTAAAAAGAAAGAGATAAGAGAGAAGTAAAGGAGCACAGGGAATTGTGGGATAGCAAAACCTCTTCCCACGTTTTGTGTCTCCGTGGTAACCAGCCCGAGGGAGGAGCAGGAGTCGAGCTAATCTCCGGATCGATATGGACGAGTGTTCAAGTCTTACTAAACCCCTGAGAGAGAGAGAAAGAGAGAGAGGGAGAGAGAGAGAGAGAGAGAGAGAGAGAGAGAGAGAGGGAGAGAGAGAGAGAGAATAGACAATAAGTGGGAAAAAGAATAAAACTACAGATGAATGGAGAAACAGGGAGGAGGAATAAAGAGAGAGAGAGAGAGAGAGAGAGAGAGAGAGAGAGAGAGAACAGGGAATGGTAAAGAGGACAGAAAGAGTGTGAGAGACAGAAGGATAGCGAGAAAGAGAAAAAGAAAGAAAGATGGTGTGATGTTGCTGTACTGTTCAGAGCGACACTGAGGAAAAGGTTCTTTAGGGAACCACAAACGGTTCTCCGATGACATCACTCTAGAGAACCGTCACTTAATTTAAAATGACTTCACGTTCAGTTGAATATAACGGTGTGTGTGTGTGTGTGTGTGTGTGTGTGAGTGTGTGTGTGTGTGTGTGTGTGAGTGTGTGTGTGTGAGTGTGCGTGTGAGTGTGCGTGGGAGTGTGTGTGAGTGTGTGCGTGGGAGTGTGAG
>JAKKZN010000027.1:15430698-15434925 GCA_033441825.1 Pangasius elongatus
GCGAACGTGACTGAGGTTTTGTCACACTGGGTCATTTGGGTACTAATGAGTGTGTGTGTGTGTGTGTGCGTGCGTGTGTGTGTGCATGTGTGTGTGTGTGTGTGTCAGTACCAGGCCTATTCTTTAAATAAATACAGAATTCATCTGAAGTCCCTCTGAGCTTCGTATTTTGCAGAAATTTGAGAACAGCATGAATTTTCCCGACTAACATTTATATTCATTCCTGCGTTAAACAACATCACAGCTTCTGCGGCTAATTTGCTAGCCACTAGCTAGCTTCATTTATTTAGCCAGCTATGTTACTGTGTGAACTGAATCTAACAAATAGCCGTCGCTAGTTCAGGATGCGTCATTAGCTAAACCGCTAACTAGCAAGTTACAGATAAAAGTGATGATGTCACACCGAAGAACGCAAATATGAGGCTTTTATGATGAAAATTATGACAATGGGATGGAGAGCTTCGAAAGAGTGTGACAAGAACCAAACAGCTAAATGTTAAAGGTTCTAGATATTACGAAGAAAACAACGAGCAATAATCTGGAGTTTGTACCACACACACTCTTAGCAGAATGGGTTCTTCGAGGGTTCTTTACGTGATCATCGGGTAATTAAGGATTCTTAGCTTCCACGGAAAGGGTTCTGATCGGTTCTGCTTCCTACTGAAGAACACTTAAGGGTTCTACAGTGTTCTAAGTGCATGCAGTCTTAGGAAAAAAAGGGTTCTTCAGGTTTTTTTAAAGGTTTGCTGGGTTCTTAGCTTCCAGAAATTAGGGTTCTGATAGGAAAACACTGTCGAAGGGTTCTGCATAGATCGATGTGCGTACAGTCTTTAAAAGCAAAAAGGCTTCTTCAAGCGGTTTTCTACTTGGAGAGACAAATTAGAGAAAGATGAATTGTGTGTGTGTGTGTGTGTGTGTGTGTGTGTGTGTGTGTGTGTGTGTGAGAGCAAGCAGACGGAAGATTTTTGCTTCAGAACAGATGGACTAAAAACTTGAGGGAAAAAGGCTCACACTAATCACGAGTGTGTAAATGTGTGTGTGTAAATGTGTGTGTGTGTGTGTGAGAGAGAGTGTGTGTGTGTGTGTGTGCGTGTGTGTGTGAGAGAGAGAGAGAGAGAGAGAGAGAGAGAGAGAGTAGGAAGCTACACACAAATATTACTCACCTTACAAAGAGCCACTATTCATGAGTTCTCACCTTAAAAATGAATTCATCTGCCTTATTAACACCCCAAATTACACACACACACACACACACACACACACACACACACACACACACACACACGCTGATATCAAACATTACCACATCCTCCGTTTATACGGAATATATTTTCCTCAGCCCCACCCCCTGGACCCTGTCCTTTAAGCCCCGCCTCCTGGAGTTTGGAGGTGGACTTGTAGCAGAAATCTGGTGATGCGGAGGATCATAAAATTCCACTCTGAAGTTACGGTGAACGTGTAGCTGTACGCCGTCACGACTATTTTACCAGACGGTTGGAATTACAGAGATCGCCCTTGACATTCGAAAGCAAGAAGATTTATATTAGCTTTAGCCCAAAACTAAAAAAAATGAATATTGGACACCAGAGTTGGGCAGGAACCGACACAGGAACCCGCTCCCCCTGTGCTCGCCCCGAACTCAACGACAAGCGCTTACGTTACAACGCCACACGTCCGATCTGAGGGTTTGAGTAGTCGCATCTCTGTGATACGCAGAAGACGTCCTTATCTCAGGCGACTTCTTGAGTTTCACCTCACAAACCCGTCCACCAGATCTTCAAAGTCCAGCTCTTTAACAATCTCTAACCTCTAAAAGCTGGTAAACTCATGATGTTTCATTTATTGGCTCGTTCTCTGTGTATGGTGTTGTGTGTGTGTTAGCATAATGGCTAAATTCATTTCAAATCTATGCTCACTGAGCGCCCTCTAGTGGCCTAGTGCACATGTCCAGTAGATAAACAAGAATATTACGTAAATTTTATTTCTCCTTCATTTCAATATTTAGCTTTTTTTTTTAAACTGTGACACTTTAACTCCACGCTGGAGTGACAGTAAGAGGAGGAGAGCATCCCCTTTCCCCGTCTAGGACGTTGCTATTCCAACTCATTTTTGACCGCTATAAAATGCATTTAGAAATATAAAACCGAACATAGTCCCATCATTAATACTAGGGAATTAGAATAACATTAACTGTGAGAATCCAGACATATCTTTCTTTTTTTAAATCTTAAGATGTCTGGACACAGGACTAAACTTCACACAATGGGTCAGAATAAAAAAAACCTAATTGCAGACGGAGGCAGCGTCCTTGCAGTGAATCGTCTGTCCTTTTCTCCGCTCGTGGAGGGAAATGAAAAAGAAAATGGGCCTTGGTTCAACATTGATGAAATGCTGTGGTTCAAGAAGGAGAGAAAGAAAGAGAGAGAAAGCTTCAATGCTGTTTTTAAGTCGTCGCGGCCTTCGCTGACTTCCCCTCTTTCACACGCTTCATGCCTGCAGCACAGGAGGAGGAGTGTGTGGGGGAGTGGATTGTTCGGCAGGAACAAACTCGACCTCCGCAGCAAGAACAATGAGGCTGAACAGATTTCCTCAGAGATTTGTCTGCTCCGTTTCCTCTCACATCATACACACTGCTGTATCGGCTTCCTAACTAGCAGAATAAAAAGAGATTATATTGTAAGTTACATCAGTGGTCATGTACAGATTATGTTTTTCATTATTGCTCTTGGTTTCACGTGTAATCAGTAATCGGTCCCTCACTAGCGCTAATCAATAATCAATCCCCTGCTTCAGATCATCAATAATCAATCCCCTGCTTCAGCTGATCAATAATCAATCCACTGCTTCAGCTGATCAATCATCAATCCCCTGCTTCAGCTGATCAATCATCAATCCCCTGCTTCAGCTAATCAATCATCAATCCCCTGCTTCAGCTGATCAATAATCAATCCCCTGCTTCAGCTAATCAATAATCAATCCCCTGCTTCAGCTGATCAATCATCAATCCCCTGCTTCAGATAATCAATCATCAATCCCCTGCTTCAGCTAATCAATAATCAATCCCCTGCTTCAGATAATCAATAATCAATCCCCTGCTTCAGCTGATCAATCATCAATCCCCTGCTTCAGCTGATCAATAATCAATCCCCTGCTTCAGCTGATCAATAATCAATCCCCTGCTTCAGCTGATCAATAATCAATCCCCTGCTTCAGCTGATCAATCATCAATCCCCTGCTTCAGCTGATCAATAATCAATCCCCTGCTTCAGCTGATCAATCATCAATCCCCTGCTTCAGATAATCAATAATTAGTTCCTCACGTCAGATAATCAATAATCAATCCCCTGCTTCAGCTGATAAATCATCAATCCCCTGCTTCAGGTGATCAATCATCAATCCCCTGCTTCAGATAATCAATCATCAATCCCCTGCTTCAGCTAATCAATAATCAGTTCCTCACTTCAGATAATCAATCATCAATCCCCTGCTTCAGCTAATCAATAATCAGTTCCTCACTTCAGATAATCAATAATCAATCCCCTGCTTCAGCTGATCAATCATCAATCCCCTGCTTCAGATAATCAATAATCAGTTCCTCAGTTCCTCATGAAAGACACGCCCACATTTCCATCTATGGCCTTAAAGGTACACTCACTCAAGGCTGCTCTCATTTCCAAACACGGGCTTCTGATTTGCATATTTACGCATATTCAACACGCACTTAATGACGGTAAAGATGTTGAGATGTTCCTGTCAATTTTACGATTTAAAACCACGATGAACTATTATATTATTTATAACGGTTTAAACAGTTTAAACGGTTTATAAAGGAGGCATACAGGGCTAATTTAAGACTGAACTAAGAGGAAGTGAAGTCACTTCCTGTGGAGAGAGGAAGGTTAAAAAGAGCACTGATGCTCGAAGTGTGCTGCTGTGTTTATAGACAGAAATGATGATGATGATGATGATGAAATAATATTTAATATCATTAGTTAAACTTTAATGAGATGTTATTTGGGTGAATATTGTTTCAAGTGCTGAATATTTTGTGTTTTAAGCCCATTTATGAAAATAACGTACAAAACCACATCCTCTGTAATTTACACAAGTTTGTTTAGAGGAGAAAAATGAAATGACAAAAATAAATAAAAGCGAGGTGCAAAGGGCAGCGTGGAAGAACGAAACGGTTGATTAGTGGAACCACAGCGCTCCCATGAGTCCAGAGCG
>JAKKZN010000027.1:15463240-15467297 GCA_033441825.1 Pangasius elongatus
AAACTTTATTTAAAAAGTCACAGATAGCCGCTTTAAGCAGTTTCCCGAAATTAATAAATAAAAAAACAATGATAAGGTGAGTATGATATATAAGTGGAGAAAACACAGCCACCAGAACAGAGGATCAAAAGGCATCGAAAATCATATGATTATAGGTCTAGAAGTAGTTTTAAAAGTTACAGATGGCCGCTTTAAACTTGTCTTAACATAACAGGACAATAATTGGAATAAGATATGAGTGGACAAAAACACGATCACTTGACCAGAGGTATGTAAACGTTAGAAGTCTAGAAATAGATTTAAAAGTTACAGAAAGCCACTTTAAGCATTTCCCTACGCAAATAAAGAAATAAATAAACAAGTTAATTAATCAATCAATCAATCAATCAATCAATCAATAAATAATGATAGAAAGATGAGTTGAGTAAGATATAAGAGTGGAGAAAACAGTAAGCTGACCGGTGGTAGGATCACAATGATGTAATTATTACACCTCTACAAACAGTTTTACATGTTACTGATGGCCGCTTTAAGAATTTCCCCTAAACAAATCAATAAAAACATGATGATAGTACGATGAGAATAAGAACAATTACCATGTGTAGAACACACAGTCACTGGACCAGAGGTAGCTTCAAAGTGATGTAATTACTACAGGTCTAGAAATAGTATTAAAAAGTTATAGATGGCCGCTTTAAACAGTTTCCCTAAAGAAATAAGTGGGAAAAAAGATCGATGATAAGATGTTAGAGTGGAGAAAGTACAGTCACCGGACCGGACTGAGCCTCCCTGCATTCTAATGACGCACTCACATTTTCCACACACCCACACNCACACACACACACACACACACTTTCATTTCTCAAAAAATGCTGTGGAGTGTCTGTGGAAAACTGCTGTGTGTGTGTGTGTGTGTGTGTGTGTGTGTGATGGTCATGTGTTCTGCGTGGTGTGTAAAGCACATGACTGGGAGCCGTTACGCTCGTGGGCATTTTATGCTCACTTTAAAAAAAAAGAAGATGGACAGGAGGTCGCGTTTGTGCAGAAGCTCGTCACTGCGTCATCATCGCCGCCTGCTGGTCACGTGGCGCAATAACATCTGCGTTCCAGTACGGGTTACAACACGCCCTCGCTCACTTCCCCTACACACTTCCCCCTGGGTTATATCCTACGGTCCGTTCTATTACTTTATCATCTCTTAGAGCAGAATTTACCCAGAATGCACTGCTCACTTTCAGACCATTTCTGACATAGCAGAAGCTAAAATATTTACGTTTAAATATAGTACATGGATTACTCTGATTGCGATTGTGTTTAGCATGCTATCTGCTCCGTATGTACGTGACAGAAGGAACAGTTACTTTACTATGCTAGCTTCTTTCAAAATAGAGAATTAGCATGCTTTCTAGTTAGCAAGCCATATGTTTGGCACGCTAATTAATCTAGCTATACATGGCTGATGATGAAATCTGTACATTACTATGCTAGCTACTTCCATAATAGAGAATTAGCATTTATTTATCATGCTATTTACGCTACCTGTGCCTAGCAGATGACAAAACTGCTTCCAAGTTAGAGAATTAGCATGCTAGATTGTTAGCAGATCAGGTGTGTATCATGTTATGTAGTTAGCATTAATTTAATTAATTAATTGAAATCTATTTTTTCAGAATCAATGGACAGTCTCGCGCACACTCCTTCCTCCCATCATCCCTCCCCCGTGCTCTCGACCCACGCCTCGTTCTCAGCCAATCAGGACGCGCCGGTTCCCGAAACAGACTCGGCGGTCAGAGACGAGCCCAGCGAATCAGACGCCAGCATTCCGCTCGATTATCTCTTCCTGTCTCAGTGTGAAACTGGCAGGAGGAGCATCACCAGGTAAGCCCCGCCCAATTTTTCCTCAAAATATAATATGTTTAATAATAGAATGCCATAAAATATATTTGTTGTAGCTTTTCTTGCTAGCTAGCACCAATCAGACGCACACTTTTTCAACTCGAGCTTATAAAAAAAATGTGACGATATCAATAGTTATGATCATTAACCCCGCCCCCTCACCTCAAAAGTAGCCATAATTCTTCATACGAGTTAAAATTATGCAAATCTGTATACGAATTATGTAAATATTGATTTATTAATCCAAGTTGTTTACATTGCTAGGTGGAAATAGCCATCATTTTTTAGCAAGCTAGTTCGCTAAGTAAATTTTTTTTCCAGCTTTATTGATAATTTTCAGAAATTATTTTTTTTTACTGTTTGTTGTGTTTCAGGTGTGACAGCATGTCGAACTCGGAGCGTTCGTTTGAGCAAAGCTCGTTTGAGAACGTGACCGATGAAGTGTTCAGTCCTGTCTTGTGTTTAGACTCCGCCCCCTCGCCCTTCGGTGCCCCGTATGGGACCCGGTCGTTATCGTCGTGTCCCGTCCGCGGCCCTGGTGACGTGTTCCGATTCGACAGCCCCTTCTGTGCCACGCCCCCTCCTCTCCCGCCAAAACCGACACACATGTCCGATCACCATGGTCACGAGGATGCTGTGCGTAACCAGGGGCAACTGGGGCTCCTCCCACGCAGGACGTCGCTGTCGGGTGGGGAGCATTTCAGAAGAGGTGTGAACACACACAGATACGCGTGCACACACACGTTTTTTTGGTCACGTCACATGGAAACTAGAGCGATTTTCTGTGCCATGTATCTTGAAGGCCAAATATTGGAATGTGGGACTGTCTTTTAGTTGATATTTTAAAGTAGGAAATAGGAAGTTCATATTCGACATTCATAGATGTGAAGGACTTTTCACAGATTTTGTTAGTCAGCTAGCTAACACGAGCTAGCCTGAGAGGACTTCTCACTGAATTGTTTTGGTTCTTTTCTGGTTTGCTTCAGGAGAGTTCGAGTTCAGTGCGAGAGGAAACTGGAACAAAAGACTGAGTCTGAATCTGGTAAACACGTTATTTTATATTTATTCAACCTGCAACTCGTATTCTTCTTACGCAATTTCTTCATCATGTTATGTAATATTCTGTATTATTGCATTGTATCTCTCAGCTTGTGTTTGAAAAATTCACAATTGTGTATCATTGTTGTGCTTTTAACGCATAAATCTGTCAGCCGTTTATGCGTAGGCTAATCATTCCATCAGCGTTGCTAGCTAGCTTTAGTACTGTAGCTAGCTTTAGTACTGTAATATATCTTGCATGTATTCTTCCATTTTTCTTCCTCAGTGTAACAGTCTTGTAACAAGCGAGCGAAAACAAACCCGAGTCAGATCTAGACGTTAGCCTCTTTCTGAATCGGTGTATTAAAACCTCTGAGCAAGAGAAGTGCGTTTTTTTTCTCGTGAAACTACAGACATCATTTTCACAAGCAAAGGTCAGACTGCAGCCAATCAGGCGGCGGCGTTTAGAACCTCAGCTGTAAAAATAATGAATGAAAGTGTTTTATGACTGATATAATGGACACATGAGGTCAGTCTTCTCTCTCTCTCTGTCTCTAGCCGATGTTTCTGGTTAACACTCCCTCTGAGAGCCAATCAGACGACTCTTACGTGCCCATGGCGTCTCCGCCAATCAGCTCCTCCGACACTGAAGTTGACGGCTACATACCTATGAGTCCACCCCCGCTTCCTGTTTCACTGCTAACCAATGGGAAACCAGAATCACCTCTTCCTCCCACCCCCGATATGGAGCCTCCTCCAATCAACCGCAGCCTGAAGCCGAGGAGGCGGGGTAAGACCTCGGCTTTACTCAGACTGGCATTTTGAGATTAATCAAATTTTACGAATTGTCCACTTGCCAGGATGTGTTTTTTCTAATGGTTTCCATTAAACATTTTCCCATCAAGATCTAATGGTTTCCATTAAACATTTTCCCATCAAGATCTAATGGTTTCCATTAAACATTTTCCCATCAAGATCTAATGCTTTAAACAGCGTCGTGTTTAATGTCTTCAAACCGTTACTTTAAATACCGTATGTTAAATTCATCATTCTTTAAAACGGCTGGTGTTTATTATTTATCTGTCGTGTTTATTATTTATCTGTCGTGTTTATTTATTGTCTG
>JAKKZN010000027.1:15495087-15512253 GCA_033441825.1 Pangasius elongatus
CTAACCGTAACAAACCTTTCCCAGTTACCATGACACTTGACACATGACAGTAACACTATGAAACTATCGAAAAATTCGTAAGTTAAAACGACTATGTAATTCTGTTATTTTTCGTACTGAACAGGATGTTTAAATAGCACATGACCTGCCGTAAATGCGCTATGATTTAGCAAGCATAATTAGCTACCGCGGACGTCGGCAACGTCACAAAGTTCTGACGACAAACAAGATCTGAATTCCACTAAACCTTGTCGTCAAATTTAAAAAATATTTCAGGTAACGTTTAATAAATGTAAAGAAACACTTATGATATTTAACAGTGGTTTACTTATTTAAAATAAACTACATAAGGATATCTGTTAAATAGTAAAATAAAAAAAATTAAAACACAAAGCTCCTAATGGAGTGGCCAGGAGTTTACGCTAGCTACCTAAACGTCTATCAGCTACGTGGAAATATTCATGGTATTTTTGGATGACACATGGTAACTATGGAAACTGCATTATGTAGTATGCTAGTGTGTGGTTTTGGGACGTATTTACAACGTTTTTTTCCCACACTAAAACACTGAGACAACATAAAGATGTTTGTATTTATCATGTGCAGGTTTGCGCGCCTGAACCAGGACATTAGCACCATTTCTGAAGGTGGATTGATGCGGCGCAAATGAGCAAAGATAGCGAGAAAAAGTAGAAACATGGAAAATGTGGATACAAAACACTATCTGGCATGTAGAAGTCTGTAAGTTACGACATGAGATACGACGTATAATCGGAAAATCGGTAATGGAAATCGGTAAACTCGCCATTGTGTGTATTTTTAGAGCTAAAATGTTTCCGTCTTTATTCAGAGTTGTTTCCGAGTGTAACTTTAGCAGAGGAAAAAGAGACGTCCCACGTCCTTTCCCCTTCGGTGAATCTGGTGGGTTATTTATATTTGCATTTGTTCTGTAGCTGGAAAAGCAGAAATGCGTCGTGTCCAGGTGTCTCCCTTATCGCTGTAGCGAGATCAGAAATTGCTAATGCTACGGCTAAACCAGAAATTTAAATATTGGCATCTCTGCAGTTTACATTTATAGGTTTACTTATACGTTTGCAAAATTTTACTCGTCATATCTGACATTCCAACGAAATCTCGTCTGAATTCTATATAACGGATTGTGTGGTGAAGATCCTCTAATGATAGACCTGCGATTAAGGAACATCACTATGTTCTGTTTACTGACATCATCAGTCAGCGTGATCCGAAAATCAGCTCGAGTTTGGAGATGTTCATGGCTGGGTTAAAGTTAGCTTGAGGGAATAAGGATAGTTCTTGTCTGTTAGCATGCATGCTAGCTGTGCACCCGAGTGTAAAAGGGGTCAGGAATGTTCTATTAATTAATGTGAGTAACTGAGTATTTTAAATGATCAAACATGAACGTTTCATTTCGAGTTTTGCGCCATCCTATAGCGTCCTCCTATTGGTGGATTTTAGATGATCACGGTAGCAGCGCTGTTACTCACAACTTCTGTCTTTGGTTTCAGCGGCACTAAGATGCGTTCTAAGACTCGCGACCAAAGAATTCGTTTACGGTATGCTTTGTTTTCGTCCATAATAACAAACTCGTACAACGTAAACCCGGCTTTAGTGTGTCTAAGGCCTCAGTATGGTAACTAGTGTAGCTACAGAGTCTCACTGAGGCCTGCACGGTCTTCTTGCTCTTCTTCTACGACTCAGTCGGGCCCGAGCCGCATCATCTGGCGCCTAACGGAACCCGCACGTCCTCGAGCACCGCTCAAGACGTATAAACACTCATCGTCTGCGATCATGCCGGGAAAAAGATGATCATCTGTGAGACGAGATAAGAAGCTCGAGAGCTGGTGACTGAAAATAGGTCAGAAACAGATGAAAGAGAGAAGATGCTAGATGGAATTGAGGAAAACGTAGGATTCAGAGGCAGGAGTGCGCGTTTAACGTTACCTCACTGGCCCACACACACACACACACACACACACACACACACACACACACATTATCCTCCTCCTCCTCTTTCTCCTCCACCTCATCATCATCATCATCATCTCTTAACAACAAACATTAAAAACGCTATAAAATACACCGACGACATTCACCTTCTCGAGGCGTTCAACCGGGCATCCCCCCTCCTCGGTATCTCTCGCGCCCGTTGCCATGGTGCGGATGGGTGGGCGGGCGAACGGACGGTATGTTTGGGGGGGGGGTTGATGAGAGGGGGGATGTGTACCGATTCCGGTAACGCACGGTCTTTTTTTTTGTTGTTGTTTGTTTTTAGCCGCTTTTGCGCGCGCGCCTGCGCCTACCTACGCAACATTTCACGGAGATAAAACACAAAAGCCCGGTGTATAAACCCCAAGGTCACATCCGCCATCCAGCATCCAACATCCACCGCCATGCAGCATCACGGATAACCTGGGAGGAGGGAAAAAAATGCGTGACTCAAATGCGCCGCTAGTCTTTTTTTTTTTTTCCTTCTCCCGTGCGCTCCATTTTATTTCATCCCCGTTACCGGACATCTCGCTCACGCGCTCGAGGGACCACCGCCATCACCACCATCATCTATAGCTACATACAGCTTATACAGACTATGTACAGAAAAAACAACAGCAACAGCAGCAGCAACAACAATGCAAAGCCGCTCTTACCATCATCTTCATCATGGTCGGGCTCCGTGCCGCTCGCGCTCGGTCCCCGGTTTCCGTTTCTCTCGTCCGCAGGTCCGAGCCCCGCAGATGCGCGCGGTGTGTGCGCGTGAGAGATAGCCTACGTAACGTCCGGTCAGGAACGAAAAGGAGAGAACAGGGAGAAAAAGAGGAGGCTGCACACCTCCCTCTCTCTCTCTCTCTCTCTGTGTCTCTCACCTCCCTCTCTCTTTCTCTCCCTCGGTATTTCGGTATCTGTCGCTATCTTACGCCCAGCCTCTCTCTGGGAGTAAAATGTGGGCGGGGCTTAAAGCTGCACTCAGCATCTCACAGCATCATACTGAGGAGGCAAGGTGTGTGTGTGTGTGTTTAACTTTATTCTAGCGCTTTAGAAATAAACATGCAAAATAATATAACAGGAGGTGAAATAATGAGCCAAATATCTTACAGAGCTTCACGTGAGAACAGGAAACAAACAACCAGAAAAACTGTACAGAAAAGGTGTACACAGTGTTCTCTTCACTCTGAATGTCCTCCTCATTTGCTCATTTTGTACATGAACAGTTTCAGATAAGAGCAGTGTCAGTGGAGAAGACAGAACTTCCTGTTTACACACAGATGGGTTCTTACGCAGGTCTGGAAATTAGAAGCACTATTTTTTTTTGCACATCTGGAAAACTACAGAAATTCAGAAAGAAAGAAAAAACCTTAGAACCTGCAGATGTAAAGAATAAGAGGTTTCTAAATTTTTATTTTAATTTTTTTAGATAAAACATGCTAAATTTTTACTTAAACACTGAGGCAGGTTCATTCAGACTGCAGTCACATGTTCAATAAATAAGTTAATATTTAAAATAAGTTTAAAAATAATTGTCATTTAATTCAAGAAATACTTATAAAGTATTCGATCAGTGTAGTTTATTGAGGAAAATGTCTTTTCAATATCCTGAACTCCAGAACCCACTGGAGAACCCACTAGAGAACCCCCTGGAGAACCCACTGGAGAACCCACTGGAGAACTCTGAAATGTTGGCGTTCAGTGGAGACATCATGTAGAGAAATCTTTAAAAGAGCTGCACTTCAGCAGGTAAAAAAACGAAAGAGAGAAAATTAGAAATAAAGAAATGAGGAAAGCAAGATGACAAGATAGCAAGAAGGATAAATAATGAAAACAAGACCAATTAAGAGAAAACAGTTAGAGATAAAGAGCCAGAAAGAATGAATGAACAGGAAGAATGAGCAAGGAGATAAACAAAAAGACATGAGGAAAAAAATAAAGCATAAAAAAAAACAGGAAAAGAGGGAAAAATCTAAGAAGAGGAAACCAATAAGAAGGAAAAATTAATAAAGGGAAGAGAACAGGGTCAACAGAAATAAATAAATAAAAGCAGATCAAATGAGATAAAGATAAAGAATGCGAAGTGGTAAGAAAAATGACAAAAAAGGAAAGAAATAAACAGAAAGAAAGAAGATTACAAAGAATAAAGAGAAGGAAAAAAGAACGAAGACAAACAAAGAATGTGAATTGTCAAAATGACATTTGAGAAATAAAGAAATAAGAAAAAATGAAAGACATAAAATAAATAAAAATAAATGGAAAAATAAATGTAACAATAAATGGGTATAAAAAGTGCAATGTGTTGTATTAAATAAATAAATAAATAAATAAATATGTGCAAATTGCTGTGATATAAGAGGAATAAAACACCAGGGGACGTGCTGTTACAGGGAAATAATCAACATCGGGGCGTTCACAGTAACTCCGCTTCATCGCACCAGCACATCACTCAGTATTTTACTTTAACAGCAAAACACACACACACACACACACACACACACACACACACACACACACACACACACACACTGTTTATTACTTCTTTGTATCTGTATATGGAATGTTTGAACTGGAACCACTGAGGTGGTGTGCAGTGGTTAGTTGAGGTGTTTCAGGTGTAGTAGTTCTGCACTCCACCAGCAGAGGGCAGAATGAGATTGAAATGCAATTTTAAAAGCAGCTTCATTAAAACAAAGGTCTTCATCACCCCCCAATTTTAAATATTGCTCTTGGATAGCGGTTGGGTATAATATTAACATTATTCTATTAATTTAAATAATAATAAGAAGAAGAAGATAGAGGTTTGTGTCTTTTTAAAAAAAATGAAAAGATGACCATAGTGTTTTCCGAGTCACTTTACCTACCAGAAAGGCAGACACTCTTCTCACTTCTACACCCACAAACACTGTTCAGCAATCTGCTGTTCAACAGCTTTTTCCAGCACACCTGACTTAACTCACTAGTTAATTACCCGACGCAATCAGATGTGTTAGATGCCTCCAAGACTTCAATTTGAAAACCCTGATTAAAAGCAATTTTTGGCACTCCACTCCCAGGAACCCATGGCCACAGGGATCATATAAACCAGTCTAAAATCGATTTTAATGCCTAAATGAGATCATTATTGGCCCCATCACTGAGGTACTTGCTGCTTTCAGGATGCCATTACTTACAGAAGAATCTATCCACGATGCCCTGAGCGCCGTATGGTTTTTAATGCAATCTCATCCATTTTCCTGCACGAGTTCCCCGGCTACCTTGAAGTCTGTTCCATTTATTAGAAATACAAAAGACCTGAGGAAGGATAAAGTCAACTTCACGGTAGAGTTTGGAAGCAGGAACTGCTTAATAGGCATTATGACTCAACTTCCATTTCAAAAGAGCAAAAAAGGGAATGATGATAATTCATTCATACATCATTAAATGAGCACTTTATCCTGGCCAGGGTGATGGTAGATCCAGTGCCTGTCCTCGGAATACTGGGGGGATGCCAGCCAGCCTGTCCCTGGAATACTGGGGTAAGCCGGGCAGCCTGTCACCGGAATACTGGGGTGAACTGGGCAGCCTGTCTCCCGAATACTGGGGTAAGATGGACAACTTGTCTCCGGAATACTGGGGTAAGCTGGGCAGCCTGTCACCGGAATACTGCGGTGAACTGGGCAGCCTGTCACCGGAATACGGGGGTAAGATGGACAACTTGTCTCCAGAATACTGGGGTAAGATGGACAGCCTGTCTCCGGAATACTGGATGGAATTTGGCCAGTCTGTCCCCTGGGGGGATGCTCAGAAACCTGTCCCTAGATTTGCTGGAATACCTCCCACACTCACTTCCATTTACACTTAAGGACCAATTTTGAAAATTATTCCCAACATTAACACACAAGATGCATCTAATCAAATTCCTTTTCTGATATTTTGATATCATATTCAGGTGTTATTATGGTTCCAATTATTATTGGAGATGAATGTTACCTGGAAGCTGAGTAATGATAATGATGATTTAGCTTAAATCTCCAGAAATCCCTCAAAGTAGAGAAACAGGTTAAAGCAAATAATAATAATAATAATAATAATAATAATAATAATAATAATAAAATTTGCAAAGATCACAAATTCACTGTCTTCACTTGAGATGGAGTTTATTTCCAGTTGAAGTTGATTTTTTTGTGAGTGTGTAAGCACTCAGAGGCAGTTTGGGTAAAGGGTAGTGATTGGCAGCTACTTAAATCCCACAAACATTTAACTTGATGTTTAAACATTCATTGTCTGTGAGTATACATCCACATATTTAATAATAATAAAAAAAAAAATTAAAAAGCTTGTGTTGGTTTCAGCTAGCTCACATACGCCAGCAGAGCAGAAGTGTGAGCGTTCATTTACAGATCACAATAAAAGACTGTACCAAATGCAAAAAAAAAAAAAAAAAAACCTCATCACAAATTAACCGGCATTGATTTTGTCACAGAATTGTTTGGAAAATAAAAAATAAAAATAAATTCTCAGTACGTATTGTAGTAAGTGCATGATGTTGGCTTTGGTGACATCTTTAACAGACATTTACAAAATGCATTTGTTCACAAATATGAAATGATTTTCACCTGATAATCGACTAAGCACTATGTAGCAAGGAATAAGCGGAAATACATGTAGCTAATTCGTCAGTGTTTTATGTAATAACTAGCCAGTAGCTAGCATAGCTCGTA
The DNA here is from genome assembly GCA_033441825.1 of Pangasius elongatus. NCBI lineage: Eukaryota > Metazoa > Chordata > Actinopteri > Siluriformes > Pangasiidae > Pangasius > Pangasius elongatus. The sequence goes on from JAKKZN010000027.1 coordinate 15,501,789, forward strand.
ATCTCGCAGACATTTCTTTTGATCTAGTGACACTTAAAAGCATTATGTAAAGCTGCCCAACACAGTTTCTGCCACTGAGGATGAAGAAAAAAAATAAATAAAAAAAGTGTACTTACATCTTTTTTTTTTTTTTTGAAAAACATGACTCATTGATGACCTACAGATTTTTTTCCTCAAACACTAACTACTGGGGAACATCATGAAACTAATTTGAAAACAGCTGTCCAGATACAACAAATAACATAATCTGAACGTATAAAACTTCAAAGGGTTTTTTTTTTTTTGTTCCCAAGCATCACCATGTTCACCAAAAGGTCCCCACAAGTGTGAAAAATGTGGTAACTACAAATGTTAAATGTACAAATAACCAAAAAAAAAAAAAAGTGTAGCATGGAAAAGTTTATCAAGTGTTCAGGGGATAAATCTTAAAGATGTTAACCCATACTTATCAGTTTGTTTGTTTAAAAAAAAAAAAAAAAAAAAAGGTTCAACACTTCTAATCTGTGGTATCCAGTAGGAATAGCAGCAGAAACTTTAACATGCTAGCACAGTTTCGTTTCAAACGCGCAAACATATCGTAAAGATTTCTGTCAAATGGGTTTTAACCGAGTCAAAAAGACTTGCAAACCAGAAAACAAAGGCAAATATAATCAGACACCTGCTACATAAATGCCAAACAACATGGCAAATAAAAAGACATCATAGATGTCTGAAAAAGAGAAAAAAAAAAAACTACACCATCACTAAAATAAAATAGCTTATAACTGTAAGAAGATAACAGTAACAGTAAATGTGTGCGAAAGATACAAATCATGACGGTCAGTAAACATCCAGCTGTGTCTTTGGCCATGAGACCTGTTTACTTTGTTTTGTTTTGCTGGGTGTTTACATGTTGCGTTTGGGCGTTGCTGTGGAGAATCCCACCTCCATCTCTGTCCTCCTGTTCTTGGTCGTAATCTCTCTTGCAGCCTCTGATTGGTCAGATCGGTGATGAGGTATACCCTGGGTTATACCAACTGGTCGGTTTTTCCACTGTCCTCCTGGAGGATGATTGCAAGGGTACTGATCACTGTGACCGCCACCCGAAACGTCTCCTTCAGCACCGATTTTCGGGATCCGTGCTGCGCTGCTATTAGGATAAGCAGCCTGTAGGGGGAGGTGTGAAGGTCTAACTGTTGGCTGACAGCTAGAACTAGAACAACTTGATGGCGTTTCCATCCAAGGGGTACCACACAAGGATCTTTGTTGCTGCTGAGACATGGAGGTATCCTTCTGGGAAGAGTCAAACTCACAACTATGCCCCTGTCTCCAGTTCCTTCCCTGTCGAACCATGTCACAAAGGTCTCCTGTGTCGGCACTATTTTTCCTGCGGTGGAAGGAGGCAGCCATTTTATGGCCATGGGAAACCAGGGACGCATAAAGCTCGCTGGTCTGGAGCTCAAGGCTATCCGTATCCAGAGAGCGACTACGTCGGTTAAGAGCGAGCGGTGCAGGAACTGGAGGGCACGGACGGCCCAGGCTAAGGTGACGGGGAAGGCTTGTGATACCCCAAGCGTTGCTGAGCAACAAACTTTGCTCGTAGGCATCAAAGGTTCTCTGATCACACTCTGCAAAGGCGTCCTGCTGTAAGTAGCAGCCGTCATCTTCGAACGCCTCAAACGGGGATGCCAACTCCTCCTCTTCCTCCACAAGCTCTGGCTGTTCACACTCACCCTCATTCTCCATGTCAACCACATCGAAAGTGACAATGGCAGGAAGAGCACTTAGGCTTGGTCCAAACGGTGAGCTAGATTCCGAGCCATCCAGACTCTCGGTGGAGTTGCGATAAAGCCTGGTGTTTTTGGTAAAATCAACCAATGCTTGCGAGAAACAAACCATCAGCTCCTCCTGTGACTGGCTGCAGCCTCTGGTGGGCGGTAAAGAGCCATCATCTGAAGCATCACATCTTTCTTGCTTGGAATATAGTACTGCATCTTTTACAAGGCTTGCTGCCTTTGAGACTTGTGTGCTTAACCTTGACTCGGCAGTAGGTCCGTACAAGGTTCTGTGCTGCACCTGACCCCCGCTGTGAGACAAAACTTCTTTTAAGGCCTGGGATCCTTGCAGTGGTCTGGATCCAGACTGATGGTGCACTTCCTCTTCTGAGCTTTTGTACTTCCCCTCAAGAGGGATTGTGTCACTGTATAAATGGTCGCTACAATACAGATGCTGATCTTTGGATGGGTTTCTCAGGTTCTGCAATTCGCAACACAGCAAGGCATGCTGGATCTTACTCAGACGCTCCTCCTCTGTCTCCATGGCACCAGATTCCAAGGCAGCAGATGTCAAGGCATAAAGAAGATCTCCTTTACCACCCAGCAACCCTCGATTGTCTTTAGAAGGTAGAGGCGGACTGAGCAAGCTATCATCGGGCTCAAAAAGTTCGTAAAGGGCATCACCACTATAGCTGTCCCGGGGAAGTCTTTCCTGCTGCGGACGTTCACGAGTATCCTCATCAGCACCAGGCGTTGTGGAATCGTAGTAACCCTCATCACTGTTTGGCACCGATCCCTGTCGGTCACTCTGGGGAGTCAGAAGATCGGTAGGTGTAAGGACCGTTTCTGTGATTCCCAAAGGACTAGTGCTGGTGTTGCCACTAGTGCTGATGGTGACATGGAAGGAGCTGGTTGGCTGATCAGAAGTGGACGACGGGCTGATAGTCTGCTCTGATGGTAGGTAGCACACCTCGCTGCCCTCCGACTCCCACAGGCTGTGCAGGTACTCGTTGTCCACTTCGTCCGGAGTTGCCATCTCCTCTCCACCACCCTGATAAGTAACAAGGCAGGAGCTGCGTTTGCCAGCGTTACGACTTCCTCTCTCACCTGATACCGAACTCTCTGCGACGCTGACGTCATCCTGGTCAGCGATGATGTCACCGCAACCAGTCAACGAATCAAAACTTTTCAGAGAGGACACATCTCCGAAGATCAAGTTGTCCGTCGAGGTGGACATTGTAGATGGTTCTCCCTCAGGTAGGTCTGTGTGTAATTCAGTGAGGCGCGCCATCTCAGAGTCTGCAGACAGCGGCTGCCGATATGTAACCAGGCCGCCCTTTTTCTTTCGTTCCTTCTCATCCTCTGCTTCATCGTGGCATTCATCACCACTTTTTTCTTCTTCCTCCTCTTCCTCCCCAGCCTTCACCTTGCTCCTTACAATCTCAGGCACTAGTGTTTCCTCCATTGTGCAAGCGTCAGCAGCAGCAGCGGTAGGCAATTTTGTGAAATCACTGCTGTTGGATTCCATAGGCACGTCCGGCTCTAACAAATCTATGTGACTCTTGCTGTCGTTACCATCTCCAAGACAACCAAGGCTTGTCAACTTACCAGGCACTGTTTCACCCGAGGACATTTCAAGCATCTCGTTTTTTTCCGCTTCAGTGTTGCTTTTGCTTTTCCGGTGCTTCCTAATGCTGCTGAAGAGACCTCTGAGGCCTCTCTTCTGTCGTGGGAGGGACTGCGACTTCGCAAAACTCTCCTGCGCTTTGTGCAGGTCGCTCGAGCCATTTGGGTTGTGGAATTCAAATTCCGCCGAAGTCACATCGCCGCCGCCTCTAATGTTATCTTCCCAACACGCCCTGCTCACACCATCATAAGTCTGACTCTTGGCTACACCCATTTTAGACGACCACCTTCCTTGACTCTTGCCTCTTCCTACGAAAAAGCTGGGCAGCATACAGATGCTCTTTCGACCACCGAAAAACTTGAAGGCCGTCTTTCTTAGCTTCCCCGCCGGAGGCGTCTGGGGCGACTGAGGATCAGGTGAGATGGCGTCTGACGGCTGGCCACCATCAGCCGCGCCAGGCAGCTCAGTTCCCGCTGGAGTCTCCATGGCGACTCAGAAACTCGTTGCTACAGTCGTACGATCATGACACGGACACCTCTCCCGCGTGCAGGTGAAAGGACGCTGACAAAATGTCCATCAAACACATCTTCTGCCATGTCACATCTGAAAACCGAAAACACACAATTAGACAGATGGAAACGCTGAAGACGTGGGAAGTCCATGAACCATGAACCATGAAAAATAAGCCTCAAGTACCGTGACCTAAAAGCCAAAATAGCCAAGGAACATTGTTAGATTAGCTTTCTGGTCCTCCAAACTTTGTTTACTTTAAAGATCTAGTATTTCTGGTATGCTGCACTGACTTCCGTTCATCCGGCGGTTTACCCGGTTTTCCTTGTTGGATCTGGTTAGGCATTTTTTTTTGGTTTATTTTGTTTTTCAGTCTTTGACAGACTAGAATATTTACAACATTATATCTAATATTAAAAAAAAAAAAACTAGAGTATCGAGGTGGACTTTGAGCCGGATAAATCATAGATTCGTTAGCTAGCCCAATGTGCATGTGCAACAAGTGCACAAGAGTCGATTTGAAACATCTTTTAAAAGAGCACTGTGATTGGACACGGATTAAATCGGATTAAACAGAAGCAAACAGAACAGAGTCTATTGAGCAGAAGAGTCTATGGAACATTTTATGATGCGTTATAATGCACCACAGTCCAGTGACTCCTGGTGTTACGTTTTAATGCCAAACGGATGTTCAAGGCATCGGCGAATTTAAATTAACGGGAAAAATTTAACGGAGGCGGACAGAAGAACAAACGGTTCACATTGCAGGATGCGAGAAGAATAAATTTGGATAAATCGCAATCAACAACGCACACATCTTCAGTACTTATCATGAAGTGGTTCCATTTTTACATCCCTTTTCTCCCTCAATGCTCCTGCGAGGTTCCTCAGGGGTCGGTGTTAGGACCCCGTGATCTATCTTATATTATCGATTACAAAAATATCTTTACATTTAAATAACATTTTTGCTTCACAGCTTCCATTACGGGCATGATATTACCTTCTGAAGGATTACGTGCGAACAGAATCGCGTCCAGTCTTTAATGAAATTCTAATCTTCTGTGAAATTACTGATGTATGTAATGAAAAATGTCTTAAAACAGATCGTAAACACGGCAGATTGTCGGTGACGCAACTGCTGTTGCGATAAAACAACTTAATTTGTGCGTAATATCTATATAACTTCTAAACATCTATTTTTAAAAACTGTTTTATTCTTAAAAATTAAAAAAAAAAACAAAGCTCTTATTAGTTAATCCTATACAGACGACACAACCACACACACACACACACACACACACACACACACACACACACACACACAAAGCATAAAACAGACGCAAAATGAACGCTTTGATTACGTATTCGATAAATATACATTTAAATAAATACGCGAACATTATTTGTGGCTACAATTCACCTAACCTTATTTTACCTCAGCCGAAAGCCCACCCGTATTCCTACACAATCCAGCCTCCCGTAGCTACCTATTGGTTACCACTGACCCGCCCCCTGTGCTGCGATTGGCTAGTTTCACTGTCCAACAGGCGCGAAGAGTCTAAAGCGTCCAATCGCAGGGCGCGAGGCCGGGGCTTTTCGGAATGCGGGTGAGGAAGCAACAAAGCCTTCGCTAACGGTTCGCTCGGTTAGCTTCCAAGCTAAAGCTTCGTTTCTCCAGACCTCATTACTGACTGAATCATTTTTATATCGTTCTTTGTTTCGTTATTCGCCTAAAACCAAAACATCAAACCCATAAAAAAAAACAACATCTACAATAATAGAACGCAGGCAAGAAAAAAAACAGACTCACCATTTTATTTTTTAATTCCTGTTTCAGCAGAAGCAATTAGCAGCAGCCTGTGCAGGCGAAAAATAGCTTTAGCGTCTGAACGAACTGGTGGTACGTCACTTCCGGAAAGACCGAATTGCACCCCGGGAAATGGAGTTCTAGTGTAAGATAAAACTACAGACATCATTTTATAGCGTCAGTAAGACGGTCTGTGTGTTATAATAAACCCTTAAACACACCAAGCATAAAGTACTCTTTTAAACAGTCTGAAATAACAGGCTTCCAAAAACAAACAAACAAACAAACAAAAGGTGTTTTATTTTTTTATTTTCTTTCTTTCTTTATTTATGTATATATTTAGTTATTAGGTTAAAATGGTTTGTTTTAAGATTTTAAATATACTTTCACGTTAACCAAGTTGTAGTATTGAGCTAAATGTTTATTAAAATCATTATTTCTAACACTTCACGCTGATGAAAGTAAAATAAAAATTACGTTTCTCTCTATTTCATTGCTTTTTATTCATACACGAACAAAAATGTGGGACATTCGCACAAAAACAACAAGCTACAGTTTCCCCCCGGCTTCGATTGTGTTTATAATATTCCCAATAATTAATAATTAACTGTTTACTGATCCTCAGAAACGACTAACGAGTTATTTTATACAGCAATAAATATCTTTATAACTATTTCACACTGTTTTAACTGAGTAAGCTCTGCTTCTAACATACAATATATAATAATAATAATGAACTTTACTTCAGCTATTGGAGTAAATATATAAATAAATGTAAAGATCCAGCTGCTGTAAATATTAGACTATTAATTTAAATAAAAGCTTAATAATTTAAATATCAGATCATTAATATATCATTAATGTCCATGTTGGATTGTTAATTTAAATATTAAATCATTTATTTAAATATTAAATCATTAAATTTAAACAACAGACCATTCATATATCACTAATATACGCAGTGCGAACGAAGTCTTTTCCCAAAAAAAAAAAACACAAAAAAAAAATCCAATAATTTGTTTCAAAATAAGCAATTTATTCAAAGCTTTTATTCAAAAAATAAAAATAAAATCACATCATTTCACAGGAAATTGACTGTAATATAAAGTCAAGTGGCAGAATCGTGTAAGAATAAAATGTAAAAAAAAAAATGTAAAAAGTGCAAGAAATAAAAAAGAAAACGTGAAAATCAATAATGTACAAAAATATATATTTGTGTGCATCAGCGTGCTGCTTTTACAAACATCAAACAAACACCAGCAAAAAAAATATTTTACATTTTTTCTTTCTTTTTTTATTTATTTATTTGAACAGTTAAAATATAAATAATGTCCCTTTTTTTTTGTTTGTTTTTTTTGTTGTTTTTTTTTTTAAGTTTGTACTGAAGCTACAAAGTGCTAGCTGACTGACTACATCTGGGATAAAATTGTTCATAAAGAATCCAGAGTTGCCTTAGAAAAGGTTTATGCAGTGCTTATGAATGTGTTATGAAGGCTCAGTGTAGGTACGAGTGTTAGAAATATGAAACTTTATAACTGCAGGCGATAACGAAATGCCCTCGGAATCAGTGAACTGAAAAAGCGAAGTTTACGTACTTTCACGCGAAATACAAACATTACTTTCCGTAAATGCTAAATTTAAAAAAATAAAATGTAAAAAACACGTAGTTACGAAGTGAAGTGCTTTTTCCTCCTGTCTTTGATCGTCGCATTTTAATTCTGCAGAATTATTGCTTTTGCGTTTGTGTAGCATTTATTACAAAATTTTACCTCGCACTAACATTTTGCGCTAATATTGTAGCTACTTTGTTACACGCCACACGCTTTACACTAAACACCAAAACATTTACGAACTGTAACAAATAAAAAAAAAAAACTAAATAAACGAACGTCCTGTTTGATCGGTGTAACAGAAGAAGACAAGCGTTCGCGTTCGTTTTTGTTCGATCGTAAAAATATCTTTCATGGATAAATGGAACATTTTCAACAAATTCCAAAATAACAAGAGAAAAAAGTACAAAGGGTTCAAAACTAGCGACTGTACTGAGCTTCATTTTTTAAATAAAAAATGAACATTTTCAATAAAAAATGAATAATATTTAAAAATATTATTTACAATCAGGAATTTGAGAAAGGAAGAAACGCGTGATGCGGGTTTAAGGCGTGACGCTGAAAAGAAGCCGCTCTGTCGTGGTCAGTTTGGAATTCTGAGGGCGTGGCTTAAACATGCGTATTATGTAAAGGAATGTTGGAGGGGTGTGGCTAAAATACCACTCCATTACAATGCCACGGTAACGTGTAACGAATGGAATGTGTGTGGTGGGCGTGGCCAAAATGTCATCCTATTATAATGTTTAGTATGTTTACTACGAGCGAGTGAAAAAAAAAGCCACTCTGATATGTTCAGTAGGACTGCCATTTTTTGGGGCGTGGCTAATTTTTTATAATGTAAGACTGTAGGGGGCGTGGCTAATTTTTTATAATGTAAGACTGTAGGGGGCGTGGCTAGGAAATGCCACTGTCTTATAACAACTTGTTTACACTCGTTCATATGACGAATGTCATTGTGTTTTTTATGACTAAAGAATTAATTCTATTAAATGTTCGACATGTATGGATGTTTGAGGGGGCGTGGCTAAAATGTTATTTTTTTTATAATATTATAATTGACCATGTTTAATATATTTTAATAAATTATGTTTTGCTTTTTGTGTTTTAGTTGAAATTCTATTCTCCAAATTTCTTTTATTTATTTTTGTTTCATAAGATTTCTAAAAAGGGGGTGTGGCTAAAATGGCATTTAGGGGGTGTGGCTAAAATATCCCTCTACTGTAAAGCCACCGTAATAACGGTGTTCATGGTGTGTGTAATTCACCCTGTCACTGTGTGTGTGTGTGTGTGTGTGTGTTGTGTCCTGAGTGCGTCTTTGCTGTTTCCCTTTGGATTTCGTCTCCGTCCCAAAATGTCAGTTTTGTTACTATGGAGATTCGAGAGGATCCGTTTTCTCTACCTCCTCTTTGGAGATCTGGGTTGCCATAGAAACAGGTTTGTCCATCGCCACCACCTTCGGTTGGTTTTCGTTTTTCTCCTGATCCTGATCCGCCTCCGCCTCTTCTCCAGCGCCGTCGCTGAGAGACGTACATTCTCCGTTCGCGTGGACAAAGGAGGATGTGGGCGTGGCCTCAGCGTGGCCGTTCTGATCAGGAAGCATGCTGATTGGTCCATCGGAAGCTGAGAGGACTCCGTCAGCGATAGCCAGCTGCTGATTGGTGGATTTTTGTATTTTTGTCGAGAGTGAAGATGTTAATTGTTACCAAATGAATGCATACCGAAGAGCAAAAAAAGTTCGGTAAAAATACGTAGAAAAGCGTTTAAAAAAAGTTGTAAAGTCGCTTACTCTCTGCAGCTCCGTCATCGTCCTCTCCTCGAAGGTCTGCCTCACAGTCAGAGACAGCAGTGTGTCCAGGACGGACTGTCTCGGGTGTAACCCTTTATCGTAACGATTATACATCCCACACCAAAACCTGACACACACACACACACACACACACACACACACATTAACACAAACTCACAACAGATACATGAACATCAATATCTGTACTACTGTACTTACATTTGAAAGTTTCGTGTGTGTGAGTGCATGAGTGTGTGTATATATATGTGTGTGTGTGTGTGTGTGTGTGTGCGCGTGTGTGTGTATATATATGTGTGTGTGCGCGAGTGTGTGCACGTACTTGAAGTGCAGTGGCAGTGTGTTGGGTCTCAGTAAGCCGTTGTGTGTAGTGCGATTATACAGCGGGTTCCTGAACTCGTCCTGATGCTCCAGGAGATACGGCCACACGGAGAAGGTCCTCTCTCTGAGTCTGCTCACACACACACACACATGCACAAAATCACACACACACACACACACATGCACAAAATCACACACACACACACGCATGCACAAAATCACACACACACACGTGCACATAAGCACACACACGCACAAACACACACACACTTTTTAATACCAAAGAAAGCAACTAGCGAGAGAAAACAGAGCCAGAAATGTACGAAGGCAAACAGACACAAAAACAGTTTGATTAACAGTTTGTTAGTTAGCTAGTCATGTTCCTCAGTTATACAGTCTGTCAGTTTCCTAGCTAGCAATGTGTGTGTGTGTGTGTGTGTGTGTGTGTGTGTGTGTGTGTGTGTATATACCTTAGCTGCTCTCTCTCTCGCTGGTTGTTGCAGATGAAGTTACCATAGTGACAGGAGTAAACGTGTTCGTGGATGGAAAGTAGGAAGCGTTCGTTAAACTGAAACGCGCAGGGAAACTGCTCCATCAGCTGCCACACACAATCCACAAACTGCGTGAACACGGGGGACATCTCTTTAGGGTCACCTTCCACATGTCCACACCTACAACACACACACACACACGCACACACACACACACACACACGCCATGTAATCTTATTACGGGGACATTCGGTCCTCACAAAGCTTTTAATATAAGAAGAATGTTGCTAGGCAACTGCAAAGTACTAATGATTTAGCCGAAAGCCCACCATGTTTTCTTTTCATCCAGTATGAAAATACAGGTGTTAGCTAGCTAGCTTTGCTTATCAATTAGCTTGCTAGTCATATTTTTCAGTTTGTTAGCTTGATATATTTGTCAGTCTAAAGTACTCTACTGAAACAGGAACATAAAAATTCCCTTTAGATATTAACTAGCTAGCTTTTGTTAGCTACTAAATACTGTACCAATTTTCAGAAATTG
>JAKKZN010000027.1:15512353-15514853 GCA_033441825.1 Pangasius elongatus
AACATAAAAATTCCCTTTAGATATTAACTAGCTAGCTTTTGTTAGCTACTAAATACTGTACCAATTTTCAGAAATTGCTACCAAAGTATGCGTACTTGGAATTATGGGATTGTTGTCAACTGAATCAGTAGATCGTATACGCGAGTTCAGGCACTAGGACCCTGGACACTACACAATATGATACTGATGACTCAATTTCCGGCGCATGACGACATACTCGCGTTGTAAAACGTCACCACTGGCGTTTAAAAATCGATAACATAAGTAATCATCTGAGAGATACAACAATGATAACAAGCTATTTACATAGCTTGCATTGTGGGATTTTTTTAGGGAGCGAATGTTCCATTTTGCGACTGAGACAGAACGTAAAATAGCCGCCTCCCTGATCAGCGCCCTGAGCACTGAACTAGCGACCGGATTGGGACGCATCCTCAGATTTATTGAAATTTTTTTATTTTTAGAAAATGTGCAAAAAAAAACAAAACATAAAAAAACTACATCATAGCAAGTACAAATGTGTTAAATACATGCAGTGTGATTACAGATTCGCTGTGTGTATGTGATTTGACCTCCCACTCCAGATCATAAAAATAACATCATGATAACCTTTAACATAATAAAATGTTTGACGTTAAACTTTAAATGTTGCACTTTTATTACCTGTGATTGAATTTGTGTCCGAAAGCAATCCACTCTTTCTCTATCAGAACCTGAAAAATCAGGAGCACGTCAGGATTCGCGTAATATATAAACAAACCATACTGATATACATGGAAACTGGATTATATAATCAGATTAAACCAATCGCTCCGTCTGTGTGTGTGTGTGTGTGTGTGTGTGTGTGTGAGTGTGTGTGTGAGTGTGTGCGTGCGTGCGCGTGTGTGTGCTCACCATGAGTCCTTTGATGGTTCTGTAATAGGGGTCGAGCAGGATGCAGGCGAGAGAACACACCTGAGCCGTGCGATCCCATCCATCAGAACAGTGCACTAACACACTCGCTCCCTCATCTCCTACTGCCTACACACACACACACACACACACAGTCATGTATTGTTTTTATGAGGACACTTGGTCCTCAGAAAGCAGTAAATCCTCCACATCCGCACACTTAACTGTTTGACTTAATAATTGTAATAATAAAGATGATTAGTAAATAATAATAACATAAGACGTTGTTAGTTCAGATGAAGAACGTACTTTAGCGAGGAAGACTCCTGCGTCCATGATGGCTTTGATGTGTCTCAGCCAGCCGGAGTTTTCCAGTCCGGTCAGGTAGTCACTCATAGACGCGGTTTTCTGAGCACACACTGATGGTGTCAAAAAATAACATTTAATAAAATTAAAAAAAACAAATAAAATACATATCATAAATACGAACTATAAAGAGATTCGAGAGATAAAATGCTTGACACTTTGGACATTGTGGAAACATTCAGCTGGTCCCCATATAACAGGTCCAATTTTAATAATATTCTGTGTGTGTGTGTGTGTGTGTGTGTGTGTGTGTGTGTGTGTGTGTGCTCACACTCCAGTAGTTTCTGTAAACTGTTTCTCATGACATGGATGTTCTCAATGCCCTGGAAGTGGAACCTGATGTTGGCGTAGTTATCCTCGTTTTCGTACCCCTTACCCGCTGCTCGGTTAGCCATAGCGTTCAGCTAAACACACACACACACACACACACACACACACAAAATTAGCTAACTAACCTAACTAAATCATAACTAGCTTGACGTTTACCTGATAAATATAGATAGCTATAAATCTATCTAACAAACATAGCTCACAGGACACACTTTAAATTGTAAGGTTAAAGGTCACACAAAGTATACAAAAGGGTCATTAGGGTAAAGGTTAAAGGTTAGACTTTGGGTTAAAGGTGGTACCTTAGGCCTTGTGTCCACAACGTAAATGAAAGGACAGTTGGGATTGGCCTCGCTGATGGCCTGCAGCATCTGTTCATCCTCGATACAGCGAGAACTTAAACCTGAGAGAGGCTGACTACACCGACAGATGGCTGCCTAGCAACAAAAACAAACAAACAAACAAACATGTAAACAACAGCAAATCACAACTACTGTCTGACTTTATGGCAGTGTAACTGGGGTTTTGTGACAAATAATTGAGAGAATGACAATTACAATTCTCCCTTTATACCCCCGTCTGTCCCTCTGTATACCCGTTTGTCCCACTGTATACCCATCTGTCCACCCATCTGTCCCACTGCATACCCATCTGTCCACCCGTCTGTCCCTCTGTATACCCGTCTGTCCCCCTGTATACCCGTCTGTCTACCCGTCTGTCCCTCTGTATACCCGTTTGTTCCGCTGTATACCCGTCTGTCCTGCTGTATACCCGTCTGTCCACCCGTCTGTCCCTCTGTATACCCATCTGTCCACCCGTCTGTCCCTCTGTATACCCGTCTGTCCCTCTGTATACCCGTCTGTCCCTCTGTCCACCCGGCTGTCCCCCTGTATACCCGTCTGTCCCCCTGTAT
>JAKKZN010000027.1:15517353-15522741 GCA_033441825.1 Pangasius elongatus
TTTACACTGATTATAATTATGAGTTTATGCATAAATATGCAAAAGTTTACACACTTTATTTGCATCACACAGCTTCCTGTTGGACACATCGTGCACTACTTAGGGTGCAGAAATCAGGATTTTATACCCTGTTAAGTGCACTTTATATATTTATGCATTTGGGGTTGAATCTTTCCCAGTCTGCTCTGTCTGTAGAGTTTATTATTAATGCATTAAACATAAGTTTCACTTCTGTAAAAGTTATCACACCCTGCAAAAATACCTTCATGAGACAGAGACACACACACACACATGCACTTTCAGTCCAGTTCATCATTATTCACAGTTATTTTATTGATTTTATTTTATTTTAAACCTCACCTTTGGAGTTTGAATGTGCTCCATGATCCGAGCCGCTGTTAGATTTTCACTTTTGTGTTCTTTTGTGTTTAAACTCGCTGTTTTTCACTCTTCATTGTTTTCAGGAAATCAGACTGAGAGTCAAGGCGCTTTGACAGGCTCGAGAGCTGCAGCGCTGGTCAGCTGATCTGCTCAAAATATCGCGAGAACGGGCGAGATTTCTTTTACACTGTAGTCAAAATGGCGGCGGGCGTAGTTCCTTTTTTTGAGAACCGATGCCAAAATAAATCATTATACCCCAGTTATCATGTTGTTTTGATCCAAAATTAGTCGGATAGTCTTTGTAAAAATAGAAAACAATGATAGAAAAGCAAGCAATGCTACAGGGCGGTCTAGATATGTAGTTGTAATTAGCGCGTATTAGCCAGATGCTAACGCTAGATAAACAGGAGGGCTGGTGTTTATGGGATTTGTAGTTTTTAGACCGTATTTAGCACCGCCTACAAATTATAACCCGGAAGTCAATGACGAAAAAGTTAATATAAGATAATTATTAATAAAATATAAGATATAAGATAATTATTAATAAAATGTGGAAAATTATACACTTATATAAAGTGACCATATTATATAAATACAGACGAAAAAACTATAAATTATGTAAAAAATTATATTTATTGTTTATATTTATATTTTCAACAAAATTATATATTTATATTTTCAAAATAATAATAATAATAATAATAATAATAATAATAATAATAATGACAATGCCTAAAACTGAATTAGTTTTATTTATTTCCTTTATAAATGGGGATATTTTCCGGTTGCCAGCTGAGCACTTTAGAAATGAAAATGGAAATTAAAAACAAAAAATCATAAAACAAAATATGAACCACATTGAAATCACAGATTATTACAGAAACTCCTCAGTAAACTCTATTCACAAACAAACAAAAAATCATAAAATAAAAGTTATTCGCAGAGTGTACATTATCACGAGAGCTATAAGGAAAGGAGAAAGGGTGGATGTTAAGCATCTTTTAACAAAAACAGTAGATACATGAACAATAGCTCATGAAGAAGCTAAAAACTAATAAACCTTTATGTGCCTTTATTATTTTTTTATTATTTTTTCTTTTATTATTTCTGCTTTATTTTTTTAAAGAAGCCGAAACTGTGAACGATGCTCGTAGCTCTTGTGCAAAACTAAAGAAGCAAACATTAAGAGGGACTCTGTATGTGTGTACTTTTATATTTAACAGGAACTTTTACCTCAACACCAAGTGTGTATGTGTGTGTGTGTGTGTGTGTGTGTGTGTGTGACCGGAAAAACAGGACTGTTCCTTTATGCATGTGTCTCTATTTAGACTTTTATTCAGCGTTAACAGCTTTAACTCTGTGTGAGTGTGTGTGTGAGAAAGTGTGTGAGAAAGAGTGCGTGTGTGTGTGTGCATGTGTGTGTGTGTGTGTGTGTGTATGCGGCTCCAGGTCTAACGTGCTCCATTATCAGACAGAGCGGCCCGGGGGTCAGGAGGTCGTTACTATAACAATGGCCGGAGCGATGGGGGTCCTCCCAGGCAATTAGGCAAATCTGATGGGGCCACCCACAGGAGTGTGTGTGTGTGTGTGTGTGTGTGTGTGTGTATGCGTGTTTGTGTGAGAGGTTAAAGAGGAATCCAGACATGTTTGTGAAACACTAAAGTTCTCTACCAGAAGAAACGCCAGAAAACTGCTGGTCTGGAAGCCAGAACTAACCTCAAGGGGCGGAGTTTCATTGCCATGACGACACACACCATTAAAAAAATAAAACATGCAGTTTTGTGGAAAGGAATAATTGTTAAACATGGATAGGCAACCGGTGTGAAGGCTAACACTTGCTAGCAATCATGGCTAACAGTTTACGCTACATAATATAGACTCATGCTAGCTAGCTTGCTAGTGCCTAGCGTTACTTAGGCAACCAACCACAGCTAGCTTCTTAGGTAAGCTGATTAGCCAATAAAGTAAAATAGATATGATCAGAGAGGTAACATTAGCCGAGCTGTGTTTAGGTAGTTGGCTAGCTTAGCTAATGTTGCTAACTCAGGATTATTTTCTTACACATTAAGAAACAACAACTTTGAATAAATAGCTAAATAAATCTTAGCTTAAGTTATAAACCAGAGCTTATATTATATTTGATCAGGAAAGAATTTGATTATGTGACATCATGACTATTAATTTCACACTATTTTATTTCATTTATAACTTTATCCGACAATGATTAGCAGAAAATACTGGAACAATCCGGTTAACGAATCTGAATGAATCATTTAACTGAATCGATTCAAATGTCTCAAGTTGCTGAGTCATATCTCTACAATACACTCAAAGTTCAACAGCGTGAAGCTGAGAGAACACTGTTGCTAGGCAACTAGGAAACATTAATGCCTTAGCTAGCTAGTGATTTACAGAAAATGTAAAGACACAGGAGCAGCGAATGCAATACAGAAACATCCGCAACGTCAACATTTACCTCAGACGTGTCGGTAAATTTATAAGAAAAGACTCCGTTTGGCTAAAATCACACTGCAGTCACACTTAGCATTGACCGCTAACGAAACTTGTGTGTGTGCCGCCATTTTGAGGAAACAAAAACACTGCATCACAACTCGTGAACGCGTGATTTCCCACAAAAAAAATTGATCAAATTTGTGTTTATAACTAAAAATAAATAAACTGTTTGCCTTCTGGCCTTTTCTCCACACACACACACAGGCTGTTACACTTCATCTTTTAGAAGACATTCCACCAAATGGTGATTCAGAAAGCAAATATCTTCACCTCATGACTTCAGGCTAGCTAAATCCCTCACACACACACACACACACACACACACACACACGCACACAGTGAATTGTTGCTCCAGGCCACATTGTCTCTCAGAGATGTCTCTCTAATCCTTTAGCTGCTAGTTAAAGTCAATCATTCGAGTTTGTTGTTGAATTAGCATGCTAATCCCAGCAGAGACTCTTTGTTTACCTCATGCTAATGTGCTAGCTCTCAGACAATAGCAGTTAAGGATCTATTGTGTTAAAGCTAATCTGTGCTAATAACGCAGTGATGTGGTCAGAGCCGAGTGTCCAGCTGGAGAGACTTAATGAAATCAGGCTTAGTGAGTCTGGATTAAAAAAAAAAAAAGCCAAACGAGTTTTACTGGCGCAGGGAAATTAATCAGCTAATCAGCTAATGTACAGATATATTAGCATACAGGAGCTCAGGAGCTAAGCTAGTTTGCTATCACTAATATATCATCCTCACTTTGCAGTTAATAACTAAAAAAGTATTGGAACGTTTTTAGCGTACAGTTAAAGTTTCAAATACTTTTAGCATAATGGGATGTTTTAGCATTAATGGAAGGAGTCTCCAGTGTCAGAGGTAAAACTTTAAGTTTTCTGACATCTTCAGGACACACGAGTTTAAGAGAGGCTGGTGAGCGAACAAATGTTTATAATTATAGCTGCTATAATGTAAGTGAGAACAGGAACTTACTTGCTTCACATAACATTAAACGTAAATATAAATGGATAAAAAGTATGACGTGTCGTTTAATTTTAAAACAGTTTTAATTGTTGGTAAAGTGCTGTGGCATAAGAGGAATAAAATACTTGGGGATGTGCTGTTATAGGAAAATAATCACCATCGGGGTTGTAACACACACACACACACACACACTAGTCTGAACCTGTAGGTCATAGTTTAAATTGAATTTCATACAGATGATGAGGCTGATTAAGCTTTTCAGAGATAACAGACGCCTTAGATAATATCCACAGAAGCTGTGTGTGTGTGTGTGTGTGTGTGTGTGTGTGTGTGTGTGTGTGTGTGTGTGAGTGAGTGTGTGAGTGTGTTTGACAGACGTGGAATGACAGTCAGCTGTGTGATAAAATAAACAGAGACAGACGAGCGCTGAGCGCCGTCTCCCTCACTGTAACCTCTAACCTCACACACACACACTCTCTCACACACACACACACACACACACACACACACACACACACACATTCCTTCTGACACCAGTCACTTGTCAAATGTGTTGTACATGTGCCCTCAGAGCAGAGGTGTGTGTTGCAGCAACATGCCATTAGTTAATAATGAGTGTGTTAGTGTTTGTTACAGAGTGTGTGTGTGTATCCTGCTCTAAAACATTATGAGTGTCATAATGTGTGTTGCAGAGTGTGTACAGTGTGTTAGTGTGTGTTGCAGAGTGTGTACAGTGTGTTAGTGTGTGTTGCAGAGTGTGTACAGTTAGTGTATGTGTAAAGTGTGTTAATGTGTGTTGCAGTGTGTGTGTAAAGTGTGTTAGTGTTTGTTACAGAGTGTGTGTGTGTGTTTCCTGCTCTAAAACATTACGAGTGTCATAGTGTTTGTTGCAGAGTGTGTACAGTGTGTTAGTGTGTGTTGCAGAGTGTGTACAGTGTGTTACTGTGTGTAAAGTGTGTGTGTAAAGTGTGTTAGTGTGTGTTGCAGTGTTAGTGTGTGTTGCAGTGTGTGGGTGTGTGTGTACAGTGTGTTAGTGTGTGTTGCAGTTTGTGTGTAATGTGTGTTAGTGTGTGTTACAGAGTGTGTATGTAAAGTGTGTTAGTATGTGTTGCAGTGTGTGTGTGTGTGTGTACAGTGTGTTAGTGTGTGTATTGTCTGTGTGTAAAGTGTGTTAATGTTAGAGTATGTGTGTGTGTGTGTGTGTACAGTGTGTTAGTGTGTGTTACTGTGTGTGTGTGTGTGTGTACAGTGTTTTAGGGTGTGTTAGAGTGTGTATGTAGAGTATGTTAGTGTGTGTTGCAGTGTATGTGTGTGTACAGTGTTTTAGTGTGTGTTGCAGAGAGTGTGTGTGTGTGTGTACAGTGTGTTAGTGTGTGTTAGAGTGTGTGTGTAGTATGTTAGTGTGTGTTGCAGAGTGTGTATGTGTACAGTGTGTTAGTGTGTTAGAGTGTGTGTGTGTGTGTACAGTGTGTTAGTGTGTGTTCGAGTGTGTGTGTACAGTGTGTTTTGCAGTGTGCGTGTGTG
>JAKKZN010000027.1:15537889-15555949 GCA_033441825.1 Pangasius elongatus
TCCCTCTTTTCACAGACACCCTGATAAAGTGCACCCTTTAATACAGGCGAGGGATTTAACTGAAGCTACGCGGCGAGGGGAAGTCAGTAAGGGTGCGTTATAAACAGTATTGGAACACAGCCACGCGGTTATGCTGAGACAGGAGAAGTTGTGTGTTGTGCTCGTGCTGTATAAACGTTCTGATGTCATAAAACCTCACACTGCGAATACAGGGTTTTCACTTGTAGCTGAATAACCAGTTCCACCAATCAGAGATCACAGAATGTTCCAGACTGTTCGGTTCCACCAATAACACGAGAGAACACCAAGCCGTCCCAGCATGCATATGAGAGAGAGAGAGAGAGAGAGACAGACTCAGAGAGAGACAGAGAGACAGACAGACACGGAGAGAGAGAGAGAGAGAGAGAGAGAGACAGACTCAGAGAGAGACAGAGAGACAGACAGACTCGGAGAGAGAGAGAGAGAGAGAGAGAGAGAGAGACAGACAGACTCAGAGAGAGAGAGAGAGACAGACACGGAGTGAGAGAGAGAGAGAGAGAGACAGACACGGAGTGAGAGAGAGAGAGAGGCAGACTCGGAGAGAGAGAGAGACAGATAGACTCAGAGAGAGAGACAGACAGACTCGGAGAGAGAGAAACTCAGAGAGAGAGACAGAGAGAGAGAGAGACAGGAAGAGAGCTGGGGAGGAATGCCAGTCTTATGTTTATAATCTTTTACAGTTATCACTTCCTGTTTTTTTCTTTTCTATCATTCTCACACACTTTCCTTCCATTTCCACCTCTTTTTTTGTTCTATTCTCTTTCATTCTTTCTCTCTATCACACACTCTTTCTTTTGTCTCCCACTCTGTCTTACTGTCTTTCTTTTCCTTCTGGTCACTATTTCTCTCTCTCTCTCTCTCTCTCTCTCTCTCTCTCTCTCTCTCTGTCCAGGACTACATTGTGTCTCTGATCTCTCCGGCACAGAGGCATCATGAGCGTTTGACCCTGTGGCTCCAGCGTCGTCTCCGCGAGCCCGAGAGCTCCGAGGCCCGAGAGTATGCACCTGAGCTGATGGAGGACGAGGAAGGAGAGGAAGAAGGGAGTAGCTCGGAGAGTGAAGGAGAGAGACGGAGCACAGGAAGAGGACACGGAGGAGGAGGAGGAGGAAGAGGAAGGAAATCCGAGCTGATGATGGCGACTAAACCTCACCGCCAGCTGTGTCGCTCTCCGTGTCTAGACCGTCCGAGTTTCAGCCAGAGCAGCACGCTACAGGAACTGCGCGCTGATGATTCTCCGGCCACTCCCACTTCCTCATCACTGGCACCGCCCACTCCCTCAGTGTGCCACGCCCCTTCAGATCGGGACTACCAGAGCAAAATGGAGTTTGCGCTGAAGCTAGGTTACGCCGGCGACCAAGTGGAGGCCGTGCTGAGCAAACTGGGTCCGAGCGCGCTCACTAACGACGTCCTGGCTGAACTCGTGCGTCTCGGGAATAAGGGAGAAATCGAAGCACAAACGCAGACGCAAACGTCCACCGGACTAATGCCAGCCGGATTAGCGCTAACCCCTCGTGGCACTGGAGCGAAAGAGGCCGTGAGTCCGGAGGCGTCACTCGAGGAAGAAACAAACGACACGTACGATAACCTCCGACCCATCGTTATAGACGGATCCAACGTGGCCATGAGGTACAGATTTTAAGTGTTGGGTTTCGTGAACACGGTGTGAATCAGCTCGAATCAAACATAAGCCAATGAGAGTGAGAGTTGTGCCACAACTTTTCAGAATAGAAACATTTACAGCTGTGTAGCAAGTTTAGGAAATGTGAGAGGAGACAGGATTTGAGTGGACTTGAACGTTGTCAGAAAGCAGATTTACAGAAATCTGGATGTAGATTGAAAGCAGAACGTCGCCAGATGTGCCACAGAAGATGTCACTGTTCTTGAACTTGTGACCTCCCAATGATGGAGCAATCGATACTTAAAATTAAAAGTCAGCTGAATGTTAATAACCAAAACGCAGCAATGTAATTGTGTACATCTTGCTATACTTCTTGCTTAACGTAACCATCTTCAACCAGTGTTTTGATGCTTTGTGCAGATGTGACATCATTTACACTTTAGCTGTAGTTTCACACAGCAGAATAAACAATTCACTGAAGGGGAAAGGACGCAGGGAATGAGAGATACACTTTTGCTTCCGGTAGCGGTTACTTTCCCTTCAGGCTGATTTCATCTAGGAGCCATCTCATCCACCAACATACACTCGGGTTTTTGTGGCAAACTGTCTCATTGTAAATGGAAGTAAATGAGAAAACGTTTTTTTTGCCACTTGTTAATTAACAGTGTCAGACATTTAAGCTTTATTTGAAACTTTTTTAATGAAACTTTATTTAATTTCCTTGTCTAACATGCTTGTCATTAACACCTCCAGCAGGAGGTGTAATAGGGAGTATTCACCTCCAAACTCCTTTTTTTCCCTAATTATACAGCAAAAAATTCATCAGTTTAACAAGTGTGTGTACCATACATCATGCATCGTACACCAGAAATCTAATTACACACCTCTATAACTGGTGCTACAGAAACCTCCTAACGTGCTGATAGATACTTTCAGCACCATAAAAGTGCACTACTGCCCTCTAGAGGCAGGGTCAGCAAGTGGGCTGAAATGCACATTTTCTAAAAATCAGGAAAATAACAATCCATTTTGCTAGGAATCAAACTTCTGGTAGAGTTTTGATTGCTTGACTGCCATCAACGAGGGTTTAGTCGTATTGACTGGTAAAATATGAGACACACCAGCATCCCTGGCTTTTATAGCATCCTATAAAGGGCAGGACAGGTGTAGTCTGTGCTAACACACCTGTTTCGTGAAGCAGTGTATTGATGCAACTTATTAATATAGTATACGTGCTTTCGGTTCATGATCATGTGTATATCTTTTCATGTGTGTATGAGTAACTCGGTGTCTTGGATGTTTTGTAGCCATGGAAACAAAGAGGTTTTCTCTTGCCTGGGCATCCAGTTGGCGGTTGACTGGTTCCTGGAGCGAGGACACAAAGACATCACAGTGTTTGTACCGGCGTGGAGGAAAGAGCAGTCCCGACCCGATGCGCCTATAACAGGTGTGTATGTGAAACAAATGCAGGACTACCATGTGTGTCGTCATGTTTATATGGTTAAAGTGTGTTTCTGTGTGTCGTTAGGAGATATAACATGTGATGCCACCTCTGTCTTCAGATCAAGAAATCTTGAGAAAGCTGGAGAAAGAGAAAATCCTTGTCTTCACTCCTTCTCGTCGAGTCCAGGGACGACGTGTCGTCTGTTACGATGATCGGTTTATTGTTAAATTGGCGTGCGATTCAGATGGCATCATCGTGTCAAACGATAACTATCGAGATCTGCAGAATGAAAAGCCAGAGTGGAAAAAGTTCATTGAGGAACGACTTCTCATGTACAGTTTTGTCAATGATAAGTAAGCTGCAGGTTTTTTTTTTTTTTTTGGTTCTTTCAGCATGTAAATGATAGTGTGTCTCATGACATCATTGTAAGATTTTGACTGTTTTTTTGTAGGTTTATGCCACCGGATGACCCACTAGGCCGACATGGCCCAAGCCTGGAAAACTTTCTCCGCAAGCGACCTGTTGTCCCGGAGCACAAAAAGCAGCCATGTCCTTATGGTCAGTACAGCAGTTGTTTGGCAACTGCGTACTATCGTTATGTCATAGGTCATACATATGCCCATCTGTAAAAGTTTTATTTAAAGATTTGACATCATTGTTTGTTTTTATTTTCTTAAATTTTTAGGCAAGAAGTGCACGTATGGTCACAAATGCAAGTACTACCACCCGGAGAGAGCAGCACAGCCTATACGATCTGTCGCAGATGAACTCCGAGCTTTCGCCAAGCTGTCTGCCGTCAAGACCATGAGCGAAGGTGCTCTGGCAAAATGTGGCATTTCTGGTGCCACTGCAAAAGGGGACTGTTCTGAGGTGAAACGAGTGGCGCCGAAACGTCAGTCGGACCCAAGCATTCGTTCGGTGGGCTGCGAGCAGGAGGAGCGACTCTGCCCGGCTCGGAAAGCCGAAGCTAATTCGGTTCCATCTTTAGTGACAGCTCTTAGCGTCCCGACCATGCCGCCGACAAAAAGTCACGCAGCCGGGGCACTGAACACTCGTTCCGCTAGTAGCCCAGTACCGGGGTCACTTCATTTCACACACAGCTCACTAGAACACGCTGGAAGCATCCAATACCCTCCGATTTTGGTCACCAACAGCCAGGGTGCATCCGTGGCATACAGTGAACCTTTTCCCAAATACGATTCCGTAGTTAGTGACCATGGCTACTATTCAATGCTGAGTGATTTCTCAACCATGAGCTTAGGAAGCATGCAAGACAGCTTCTGTAGCTTAGAACAGCCAGATCCGGTCGGAGTCGGAGGAGGATATCCTGGTCGAGCTTCCAGCATTTGTCCTGAATCTGGACGCAGCCACTCTTCGGACTCATTCTCCTCTTACGCTGGAGAGATGTACTCCATGGAAGGTAGCTTGGATGATGGGATGAAGGTTCCACCATCTGCGCAAACCCAAGTGCAATCCCAAGCACAGTCCCGCTTGCAAGCATTTGCGCATGGGTTCCACCATGAGGCTTTGACGAGAGTCCAAAGTTATGGCACGGATGAACCCAAACCGGGGCCACGCAAACAAACCTCGGCCCACCTCGTGCCTCATGTGCAGCATCCGGTGGTCGGAGCTCGATCCAGTTGCCCGGGTGACTATCCTCCGCTTCCCCAGAACGTGTTGCCTTCGTCCGGCCCTACTCAGCCAGGCAGATCCTTGGGAATGACACGAATGGACAGCATTTCAGATTCCCGTCTTTATGAAAGTAACCCCCTCCGGCAGCGGCGGCCCCCTCTGTGTCGAGAGCAACATGCCAGCTGGGATCCTTTGCCGTGTGGGAATGAGCCTTACGGGTACGGAGTCTACGGATTGACGGGAGGACTCATGCCTTGCTGCGAACGAGTGATGGTTCGGAGTATGCCAGAAAAGATGGAACAGATTTGGAGGTCACCGTGGGATATGCCTCCAGGACCTCACGGACCGGTGGAACCGCAAGAGCGACATCCGATCCCTGAACATCAGTACCAGACTTACCGAAACCTCTGCAATATCTTCCCAGCATACGTAGTCCACTCGGTCATGGAAAAGAATCCTCACATGACGGATCCTCAGCAGCTAGCAGCGGTTATTGTAACGAAACTACGGTCCTGTCATTGAGCAAGTGAAGGAGAAGCAGTACAACATCTTACGCATTTCCATTTTTTAAATTTCCTTACCGGATCTACACAGCCAGTCACTTGAAAAATATAATTCCTTAACCCTCTAATCTTATTTTTTTTTAAAAAAAAAAAAAAAACCTTGGTGATCTTTCCATATCCCAAAATAACGTATTTCTTTGCATTAGCACCATGATTCACATTAGCAATGCTACATCATGTAGCATGATTCTGGGTTGATCCATGTTTGATGACGGGCCTTGTACCAAGGTTAAAGAAATCATCCACTGGAGAATGAAGGAAGTTTGTTGTTTGATGAAGGTGTTTTAAGCAATTGAATACTTCATATCCATGCCTTTTAGGTTTTAATTTTTAGTAAATGGCAAAAAAAAAAACACACTTATGATACAAAGGCGAAAGCAAGACCCAAGCCTAGATAATTTCTTTGGTAATTTATAGTGCCGTATTTTCCAGACAGTACGTTATTGTGAGGTCTATAACACCCTCACACCCAAATTCTGTCTGCTAGGAAGATAGCTGGAGTACCTAAACATTACAGCTGTACATTGTATAAAACTGCTAGAGGGCAAAAAAGGGTCTCTGGAAAATACGGTAATGTTACCAATTTTAGTCATATATCTCATAAGGAACATGAATTGTTGTACTTTTATGTTAAACACATTTAATTTTATCAATAAATTTAATTTTTAGGAAAATTATATATAAAAAAAAGACCTGTAAGGAAACACTGATCAGATTGTGATATGAGTACAATTACGTATTCACTTGCACCAGTGTAAATATCGTGACTGTGCGATTATCTTATGTTTTTTGTTTTTTTTTGCCTCGTGAAAAGGTGAATACGTGAAATTTCCGAAAGGAGCGTTAACTCTCGAGTACCTCAAAGCATGAACTTTGACCTTTTTAAACTTTTATGGCCTTACATCGTGTGACCTCACCACAAGTGTGTTAACGTGATATATATAAATATATATATTTTTCTGATGGTTGTTGAGGTCACCGTGTGTGTTTAGTATTTAAGCACTAGCGGTTATTTAGAGCAATTATTTTCCTGTTTTAGCGATACCACTTTGCAAAGACTACCTTGGTATTTGGAGTGAACCACCGCCGACCTGCCAAAAAAACAAAAAACAAAAAACAAGCAAACGGCATCCCTATTTCCTCACTCGCACTAAGCCATTTTTAAAAGATTATTTCACGCTGCTTAAGCAAGGCCAAAAAGATAATCAATGTGTGTTTGAGTGTTACATAAATGCTAGCTAATAGCTAGCATTATATAGCCTGTTAGACGTGTTTGTTGTGCAGTAACTTTACGGAATCTAGAAAATTTCTCAGATTAAATTTGAAAGTGTTCTTTAAGTACGTGGTCTTTAAGCTCTGTTTTGGTAACAGATTAGTATTTGGGCTGTGTAAGTCATTATAGACATGACATTTTTCCAAATTTACGTGGTTTAATTGCTGGAAGTTTGAAAAGACACAGCGGCAGTGATTTATACGGATGATTTTAACTTTGGCGTGGAAACTGCCGAGCTTGTCCACCTTGACGTCATAGATACTGTAGATACTCTCCCATTGTCGGAAATGCCTACGTAGCTTGAAAGGAATTAAAATTTTTAATGTTTTTAGCTTCTCAGCTTGCTAAATTATCTGGCTTGTGTTACAACAAGGGGCTAAACATAAATAGATTTCTAGCTAATAATAGTAGCTGAGTATTATGTATGTAAAATAACCTAATTAGCTAGCTAGCTGAACACTGTAACCTGGACCGGGTCCTGAAACGTCTATTTTGTGACAATGACGTCAAGGAGGACTCAGTTATTTTAGTAAACGTACGTGTAAATTTTAGCATTTAGAAATGTAGTCATTATAGCTTTAACAAGCTCCGAATTGATGCATGAGATAATAAATCAAGAGCTCAACACTTAATTGGCTCGTCAGTCAATTAAGACGTATTGCAACTTAACGAAATTTGTGCATTAATGAAGATAAGGCAGTCGGCGTGTCTCATCAGCAAAATGCTCCTGAAGAGCATCTGTTTTCTGATTGGTGCTGGGAGACAACGCCGTTCTGCCCGTCTTTGTATATTACATTATATTATTATTATATTAGCGCAATCTTAGCAGAATCCTTGAATGTTCCAGGCTGGGAGAAGTCTCTCTGCGTCTGGGTGGAAAAAGGAAACTTTATTTCGTTGTTGTAGTTTGCTGGGGTTTTGTTTTCATGAGCGCAGGTTTCCGCTCGTGGGAAGGTTGCGACACACTGCCTACCTGTTTCTCCCTGTGCGATACACACACACACGGAACACCAGGCTGTCGTTGGGTTGTTTCTTACATTTGATTGACGGGTCGCTTGCTGCTACTTTTTTTTTTTGTGCCCCGTTCTTTGTTTATCCTCTCGTTCTCACTTTTCCAACCGTTCTTGTGCGAAAAGCGTCTAAAAGCTGAGGAAATTTTATTACTAATTTGGTCAGATACAATATCGTGATACTAGCATCGAGATATGAGAACTTAATCAGCATTTACCTCTACATAGGTTCCTAGAAAGGTTCCTGGATTCTTCTTGGAAATAATTTCCGAGGTCCTGAAAAGACTCCTAGGATTCAAAATGGTTTAGTGTGATCTCATGCGATTTGGGACGTAGCCGAACAAACTAGCTTGGCTACCATCTTCAGGCTACAATTTTCTTACAATTCCAACGCACCAGTTGGTTCGTAAAAGGAACTAAAAAGGTTCCTGGAAGTAAAATAAACCAGAGATACTGCAGTTTAAATGTGCTTAAAGTTCAGTTGTTCCTAAAATAGTTCCTAGTTTCCTGGAAAAATTTCATGGTTAATGAAAATGTTCCTGGTTTCTTTAAAAGGTTCCTGGGATCCTGGAGAAAAGTACCGGGCTTCCTGAAAAAGGCTCTTGGATTTCAGAAAAGGTTCCAGGTTCCTGAAAAGGGTCCTGGTTTCCTAATAAGGTTAATGGTACTCTGGATACTAATTTATTTTCCTGACACGCAGCAAGTTATCACGCCTCAAATGTCTAGAAACGACCTTTGCTTGTTGATACAAATTGTATCTATTTCTTGATTGTAAAAATATTGAGCTGTACAGTATTACATATATACATATATATAAATATATAGAGAGTTATATATCTATAAAAATAGCTTAGTTTTATTTAAAAGGATTAAAAAAAAAACGACATTAATGCCATAATGTTAGTGACACTATGTGTCACTAGTGTAGCCCATACAGAAGGCTTGTTTCCTGCCGGGCAAGACATCTATAGACAGGGATCTCTCTCACTTACTCATTCTATCTCTCACGCTTTATCTCCTCATCTCTCTTTTACTCTCGTATTAAAAGACTGTATATGGCTTATAAGTGGGCGTGGTCTGTAAAAAAAAGTGGGCGTGGTTATCCACGCCTGTGCGGACTGAAACTGAGCTGATGTATAATCTAATTGTTGGCCATTTTGAATACGTTAGGTCAAAGCATGTTGTAACATCTCGGGAAAAGAGACACGCCCACTTATAAAGGTCCTGACACACCAAGCCGACACGGAGAACCAGCACCAGGCAGGAACCGTAAAACCCCACCTGGTGTACCTGTATCAGTCCCTGTAGCTGCCATATTTTTACAATTTTGGCCAATAGCGGTAGCAGAAAAATACTAAAAGCAGATTCCTAGGAATAAACTCAACCAGGAACTACAATTGGAAATGTTCCCGGGTTCCTGAGAGAGGTACTGGGTTCTGGAAATTGTTCCTAGTGTCCTAAAAAGGTTCCTGTGATCCCAAAAAGATTCCTTAGTTCCTGAGATGGTACCTGTGGGTTCCTGAACCCTGGTTAAAAGTTCCTGAGTTCCTGAAAAGTTTCATTGGCTCCTGGAAAAAGTTCCTGAAAGGTTTTCCAGGTTCCTGAAACAAGCTTAATAGGATCCTGGATAAAAGTACCTGGGTTCCTGAAATAGTTCCTGAAATAAAAGTTAGTAGAATCCTGGATAAAAGTTCCTGGGTTTAACAAATAGTCTTCTACGGTGCGGATTTACTGAATCACGATAAAAAAACAGTTGTCTTTCTGGAGATTCTGCCGATGTGTTCTTTATGCCGATATCCCGACGACCACCAATCACCGCCGATACGGAACCCACCGGGAAAAATCTCCGGTCCAGTTGGCTCGGTGTGTCAGACCCCAAAGAGCTGTTCTCACGTAGGAACAGGAACTAACATGATTACATCACAGATGGATAACTCTCTCTCTCTCTCTCTCTCTCTCTCTCTCTCTCTCTCTCTCTCTCTGTCTTTCTATTTTCTTTCATATCTCTCTGATGTATGGATGGGGGGTAAAACACACACACACACACACGCACACGTATACACACACTCGCAAAATGGACTGTATGCTACTGTCCAAATATATATAAACACGTACACATATATATAAATCTTTTTCCTTTTGTAAATACTGAAACAACTTAGATTTGCACAGTATTAGTGCTTTTTACAAGCATGCACGCACACACACACACACACACACACACAGGTCGCCTTGCTAACCCCAGCTAGCTCGGGTTTCTTTGTGTAATAAATAACCTGAATAAATAACTCTGGACTTTTGTGTGTACTGAAATGTGGAGAATTCGACTATATCCGTTTTTTTTTTTTTAAACACGCCCCCTCTCTCCTGACAAGTGCATTATGGGTAATTTCAACATGGTTTGGACTATGCTTGGCTGTGAAATGGTAAAAATAGTGCACTACGTAGTGAGTAGGATGTGGTTTTGGATGTGATCGTCACCATGACGATGTGTGAGCCAAGTTCTGAGATAAATGTGAAAAAGTGTTTTTTTTTTTTTTTTAATGACAAGTGATTTGGGACGGAACCCAAATGAAGCAACACAAGGACTTCTTCACAAATAGACACGTTTTGTATTGTATTGAGGTGACACACACACACACACACACACACACACACACATTAGGCATGTGCCGATATTCGGTTCTCTTAGATATCACAATAACTCAAATCGGCCATTTTAAACGTGCTTAAAGTTTCAGAGTTAAAAAAAAAGGTTTTAGTGTTCCTTAAAATGTTTCCTAATTATGGAAACAGTTCTTGGGTTCCTGAAAAGGTTCCTGGGTTCCTGTAAAATGTTCTTAGGCTTTTGAAAAGGTTCCTGCTTTAGAAAGTTCAGGTTTCCTCTTAAGGTTCCTAAGCCTTTAAAACACATCTCTTGGTTTGGGTTCCTGGTTCCTGGATTCCGAAACCCCCAGTAGGGTTGATTTGTGTCTGAAAAAAATCTTACAGAGGTTCCTTAGAAGTTTACCAAACTGTGTTCCAAATAAGGTTCCTGAAAATGTTCCTAAGCCCTTTAAAACGTTTTGGGTTTGTGTAAATAATCCTAGATGCTTAAAAGATTCCTGAGAACGTTCCTGGGTTCCTGAACATATTCCCAAAAAGGCTCCTGCACTCCCAATAAGGTTCCTTAGTTTCTGGAGAAAAAAAAATCTCTTGATCCTAAAAAGGTTCCTGAAAAGGTTCCTTGGTTCCAGAAAAAAAAAATCACTCATGTAAGTTCTTAGATTAAAAAGATTCTGGGTTCCTAATAAAGTTCCTGAAAAGGTTCCTAAGCCCCTAAAAACATTTACTGGTTTGTGTAAAAAGGTTTGAAAGAACATTCCTGGGTTCCTGGAGGGTTCCAGAGAGGTCCCGATAAGGCTCATTGGTTTCTGGGGGAAAAGAAATTCTGTGTCCTTAAAAAGGTTCATGCCAATGTTACTGCGTTCCTGAAAACATTCCTGGTTGTTTTTTTTTGTTTTTTTAATTTGAGTTCCTAATATGGTTCTTGAAAAATCTCCTAAGCTTCTAAAACACATATTGTGGAAATGATCCTGGGTTTCTGAAAATGTTTTTTTTTTTTTCATTTCTGAGAAGGTTCCTGGGTTCCTGAGCTCCCAAAGATCTTTGTTTCTGAAANAAAAAGTTCCTTAGTTTCCAAAATATCATGTGTTCCTAAAATGGTTACTTAGAAATTTGCTGAGTTCCTGAAAAGGTTCCTGCTGTTCAAATATGCTTTATTGTGATTTATTGTGAAATGAGAATTTAATATCGGCACACACACACACACACACACACACACACACACACACACACACACACACACACAGAGTTTTTACATGCCTGCCTTAGAGACTATATAACCTTCCGTGTGTGTGAATCCAGGACTTTTAACACAGATGTGTGTATCGCAGCGTTCTGAAGTCGGTTCTAGAGTCGCAGCAGTGAAATGATTCTAGAACGTACCGGAGAACCGACATCTCTCTGAGGATCCTCGGGTCATGGACTGCTGCGGAAGATGTAAACTAAAACCACGATTAGGAGATGTGTGTATTTAAAATTTACCAGCTCTCTCTCTCTCTCTCTCTCACACACACACACACACACACACACACACACACACACACACACACACACAGACCCAGTCTCAGGAATGAACAGATTTATCATGAACTCCACTGAAGACGTTAATCTTGATGTTTGCTATGACGAAACGACTAAATCGCGATTTTTTTTGTGACGCAGTGAAACGACCTCTTAACCGTGTCCTCAGAAACGAACTCTTCTTTTTTCCCGTTTCTTTCTTGTACCGTGTTGCGTTTCGGGTTTTATCTTTTGCGGCGTTGCAGGCCGGCTGAGTGGATTTGAACACTTTGAAGTCTCGTGGTGTAACAGCGACATACGGCTAAGTGTGTTTGGTTCTGTGTCGAACGAAACACTCGCTTTTGAAAAAAAAAGAAAAAAAAGAAAAGACAAAGCCCCCTAAAAAAAAAAAAGAAGGAACTTTGTAACTCTTTGGGTCTGTAGACTCAAACAAAATGTAAGTCTCAATGACAAAATGTGTTTGTTTTTCTTCAATAAAGCCAAACCCTGTTGGTTACGTCAGTTTCGCCTCTGCTTGTTTTTGGTTTCTTCCCAAAAAAAAAAAAATTTCTTTGCCCTTTAAGAGATTTTTACTCGCTGCCTTTTATTCCTCCGCACACTAGGGGGCGACACACACTCACACACTCACACCAACCACTAATCTGTCAGCTAGCCCCGCCTCCTGTGCTATGATTGGCTAATAGCTCACAACGGTAAGCCTGTTTGTGGAGAATGATGACAAAAATAATTCCCGATACGCGTTGCTCTGGTTGCTATGGAGATGTGAACGAGTGTACACTCTTTAGAAAATTTCAAACCCTTAAAGGTTCTTCCGTTGTTCCTCTAGAACACAGGTTACCAACCAGGGGGTACCATTGCTCTGGAGGAACCTTTTACTGTTCCAAAGATAGTTCTAAACATAGAAACGTTAAATATTTAGTCACCTCAAGGGTTCTTTGGTTGTTCCACTGAGGGAACCCGTGAAGAACCGTTTTAAGAACCGTGTAGATTCGTAAAAAACATGGTACCATTAAAGGTTCTTTGGTTGTTCCTATAGAACCTTACAGTGTTTCTGCATCAGATAGGGTTCCATGAAGAACCATTTTTTGGGAGCAACGATCCCTTTGAGTTTTCAGTGAACTATTAAAGAACCATGATTTTGTCTAAAAGTGGAAAATTTAGAACCCTAAAGGTTTCTTTGGTCATCCCACTGAGGGAACCCTTAAAGCTTATAGGGAGAACTCTGTAACAGGTTCCAAGTCGAGTTCCAAATAGAACCATTTAGGAGAATAAGAACACTTAAAGAAGCCTTTGAGAACCTTTTTTTCTACAAGTGTAGACTCTGAGATGTTTTAGAAGCCCTTAAGGCTTCTTTGGTGGTCTCTCTGAGGAAACTCCGAAATCTTCTTTCTAGAGCCCGATAGTGTTTCCCTATCTGAGGAACTGACAGAACTAAAGGTTCTTTCTAGCTAACAGGGTTCCAAGTAGAACCGTTTTTGGAAGCTAAGAAGCCTTTAATATCGCAAGAAGCCTTAAAGAACATCCGAAGAACGCAAACACACGAGACACAGAATCATTTTAACTCGTTTGAAAATTTAATATGAAAAATCCATGCATGTGACACGTTACACTGTAATACACACTCATTGTTTGTGTGTGTGTGTGTGTGTGCGTGTGCGTGTGTGTGTGTGTTAGAAGAGTTTTAGTCCAGCTTTGAGCTTGGTGATGTCGTTGTGAGTCCACAGGGGTCCGTCTGATCCGGTTCTGCTCTGAAGTGGAATGCTGCGCGCGCACACACACACACACACACACACACACACACACACACACACACACACACACACCTTTCCTTACCACACCACAAAAAAAAAAACTACTACACATTGCAGCACAATGCACGTGTCCTCTCACCTCTGGTTGCCGTGGTGACCGTGACCTTTGACCTGCTGGTCGAACACAGTCAGCATGCAGTACGTCTCCACCATCAGACACGACGGATCGTCCGTCTGACCCGGAACCTTCCCCAGAGGGTACTGCTTCCAGGGAACCTTATCTGCAGGAACGAACACACACACACACACACACACACACACACACACACACACTTGAATTTTAGCAATTTTTTTCATTTTAGTTTATTTTAAGTGTTTTATTTTTAGCAGATTTTATAGATTGTTTTTATTAGATATTTTGTCGCATTCCATCTTCGGCTTTTTATGTATTTAGAACATTTATCTATTTAGCATTTTAGCTCGTTTTTAGTATTTTAACTTTTAAATTTTTTTAAATTTATGTTTAGATATTTTTGTCTTGGGATTTGAAGAAATTAAAATTTTAACACTATTTTAAAATGTAAACAAATCAGCCAATTAATGCTAAGTGTGTTATCTAAGTGTGTTTACTACAGGAGAGAGAGTGTGTGTGTGTGTGTGTGTGTGTGTGTGTGTGCTGTGTACCTGTACACACACTCCACGCTGACCCTCGTAACGCTGCGTTTCTTTCCTGCACCGTTTCTGCGCTCAGCTGCTCCTGCACTTCCTGTGTGGGCGGAGCCTGAGCCAAATCTGTCTCTTCACTGGGTGTTTGGATGTGTCTGTTTTGCGTGGCCCCACCCACTCTTTCCTGCAGGTTCTCGAGTGTGTAGATGGGGTGGGAGAAGTCTGCGTTGCCAGGTGCACAGTCGCCAAGGTGACTCTGTGTGTAGATGGTGCAGAGGCGGAGCAAGTTTTGCTGCGTGTCCAGGGGGAGGGGCTTATCCATGTCATTTAAAATCCTGAGGGAATAGAAACACGTATGTGCGCAAAATAATAACAGTGTGTATTTGCAGGTATTCTGTGTGTGTGTGTGTGTGTGTGTGTGTGTGTGTATACACACTGTTGCAGCAGGAACGGCGTGGCAGCACTCGGTGCGTTCACACACGCTGATATGAGCTCATGCCATCGGAGAGACACTCTGTTAATGAACCACTGCTCCTTCATCATCCTTATCTTCCTGAAGGCCTTCGACTCATCTGGTTTACACACACACACACACACACACACACACACACACACACACACACTCTTTAATACACAGCCCTAAAAAAACACACGTGTACACACACACAACTCTTATTAACACACACAGACTCTAATACACAACCCATATATGCACACACACACACAACTCTTAAGACACACACACTCCCCTTATTAACACACACACACACACACACACACACTCCCCTTATTAACACACACACAAACAAAACCCTTACTAACAAACACTCACATGTCCTTAAAAACACAAACACATGCACACACTTTAATGCAAATCCCTTATAAACACACACATTAAAAACACAGAATACACACACACACGCACACTGAACACACACACACGCACTCCTGCAGTTGCAGTGGAGAATCTCGGAGATCCAGGCTGAAGCGTAGTAAGCCCTGTGATTGGTCGGCTCGTTAGCGAGCTCAGCGAATAGCTTCTCCAGCAGCTGATTAATAAACGAGCTCGAGTTCAGAACCTTCAGCAGCGGCAACCAGAAGCGGAGGAACTCTACAGGAACACACGGGGTTAACGGGTCCAGCAGCTCCTCTGAGGGGGAGGGGACAGATTATTTGCTTAAGCTTAGCACACAAGTGTGTGTGTGTGTGTGTGTGTGTGTGTGTGTGTGTACCTGACGGGTTGATGTTCAGGGAGTCCAGCTGCTCCGCTGTCGGGATCAGAAACCCATCCTGCACTAATGTGTTGATCAGTGCATCTCTGTAACACACACGCGCACACACGCGCACACACACGCGCACACACACGCGCACACCATACACCCACACACCATACACCCACACATACACACACACCAACACACACACCATACACCCACACATACACACACACACACACCATACACCCACACAGACGCACAGATGCACACACACACACACACCATACACCCACACACACACAAACACCATACACCCACCCACACACACACACACACAGATTACGTAAATATAGCTTTAAGCGTCATTTTTGGATCATGAGGGAAATAACGTTCAACACACACACACACACACACACAAACACCCCCACACAAACACACACACACACCATACATACAAACACCCCACACACAAAGACACACACCCACCATACACACAAACACCCCCACACAAACACACACCATACATACAAACACCCCACACACAAAGACACCATACACACAAACACACCATACACACAAACACACCCCCCCCCCACACACACACACCCCATACACATCCATCTGCCCATCCCCCACACACACACACACACACACACCTGGCCTCTGAGTTGAGTTGCTGTATCTGTGCGAGGATCCAGCTGAGGTCTGCGCTGGCGTTGGGCCACGAGCCTCGAGCTGACCCTCGCTTTAACACATCCTCACACACCTGCAAACATTATTACACCTGTTATCACGAGTGTATTAACACTACAGCTATTCCTGTTAATAACATGTCTATTAACTTGTCACACACCTGCAGTCATTACTATAGATATCGTTAATAACTAACCGCAGTAATGCACTGATTAACAAACTCAACGTTTTTATTACATCCATTAACATCACAATTATTAATAACATTAATTAATAACTGCAAACACTACAGATGTTATTAATAACTGCAATAACACATTTATTAACTTATCACATTTATTACCTTATCATGTAGCATGATTATAGTTATTACTCAGAAATAATGTTAATAACACATTTATTAACCTGTTATTAATACCTTATGAAACTCGGCCAAGAATAAAAGGTCAACAATGCGCCTTTTACCTCATGAGGCTAATGTAGCTAACAGGTTATACACACACACACACACACACACACACACACACACACAACATGGAGATCGCTTTTTATTACTGACGTACTTAACGAAAATATTTACGCAGAGCCAAATGACGTCTTCTGTAATTAAAACCAGAGAAGAAAAGAAGGACGCAAACTCCACGCACTGAACACTCAGTCCTGATGTTTCCTTTCTGTCGAGTGTGTGACTGACACACACACACACACACACACACACACACACACACACACACACGCACACACAGCCTGACTCACACATCCACTCACGCTGAACAAATGAACCTGATGAACTAGAATAAATGAATAAACTCTTTTACCTGAATCTGTGTGTGTTTACGCAGGAAAAGAAGGAAATAAAACGCCTCCGAGGCTCAGCGAGGACATTTGGGACACGACCGAAAGTGCGCAGGGCTCTCGTGACATTTACACAAATTACATTTGACTTGTGATTTTTTTTCCCGCTCAACAAAGCGAGAGTGCAGTCACAGAGCTGAGTGTGTGTGTGTGTGTGTGTGTGTTTATTCATCGCTTTATAAAGGAGTTTAAGGCTTTAATGGTAAAGTCGTATAAAAACATTATCATGATTAACAAACACACTTCATTTCAAGTGCCCTAAAACAATGCGCAGCTGCTTTATAACTGTAACTGTACACACACACACACGCGCATACACGCACACACACACACACACACACACACGCACACACACACACAAGCGCATGCACACACAGCCCTCTGGTGGTGAGACAGTGCACTACAGCGCTGTGTGTGCTCTCATGCAGCTCAGTAACACTGCACTTCAGTCTCGTGTGATCTGTGTGAAGTGGTTTGATGATATGAGATGAGATGAGAGGAGAGGAGAGGAGATGAGAGGGGAGGAGAGGAGAGGAGAGGAGAGGAGAGGAGAGGAGATGAGATGAGATGAGAGGAGAGGAGAGGAGAGGAGATGAGATGAGATGAGAGGGGAGGAGATGAGATGAGAGGGGAGGAGAGGAGAGGAGATGAGATGAGATGAGAGGGGAGGAGATGAGATGAGAGGAGAGGAGATGAGATGAGATGAGAGGAGAGGAGATGAGATGAGATGAGAGGGGAGGAGAGGAGAGGAGATGAGATGAGATGAGAGGGGAGGAGATGAGATGAGAGGGGAGGAGATGAGATGAGAGGGGAGGAGATGAGCTCACGCTCTCAGACTCACTGCTCTGATCTCATACATCTGTCTGTCTGTCCCTCCCATACATCTGTCTGTCTGTCCGTCCCATACGTCTGTCTGTCTGTCCCTCCCATACGTCTGTCTGTCCCTCCTATACGTCTGTCCCTCCCATACGTCTGTCTGTCTGTCCCTCTCATACGTCTGTCCCTCCCATACGTCTGTCTGTCTGTCCCTCCTATACGTCTGTCCCTCCCATACGTCTGTCTGTCTGTCCCTCCTATACGTCTGTCCCTCCCATACATCTGTCCCTCCCATACGTCTGTCTGTCTGTCCCTCCCATACGTCTGTCTGTCTGTCCCTCCCATACGTCTGTCCCTC
>JAKKZN010000027.1:15615716-15635350 GCA_033441825.1 Pangasius elongatus
GTGGTTCTAGTGTTCTCAGCATTGTTCTAGTGTTCTTGGTGTGGTTCTAGTGTTCGCAGCGTGGTTCTAGTGTTCGCAGCGTGGTTCTAGTGTTCTTGGTGTGGTTCTAGTGTTCGCAGCGTGGTTCTAGTGTTCTTGGTGTGGTTCTAGTGTTCGCAGCGTGGTTCTAGTGTTCTCGTGTCAATTGTCGGTGTGGTTCAGGAATTGTGGATGTGATTACCAATTTCAGTGGGGGTTCTATATGTTCCACTGGGGTTCTAGAAATCTCATGCAGCTATAGAACTCTGGCTCTCTGTGTGTGTGTGTGTGTGTGTGTGTGTGTGTGTGTGTGTGTGTGTACCTTCTCGAGACACTGGCTCCGTAGGTACCTCATGGCCTGCTGTATGCTCTGGGGGAGGGGCTGACCGGTGCGCTGGACGTTTACGATTGGTGGAACCCCAAACACTCGCTTGTCTTTGTAATCAGGAACTTTAGAACGTTTCATGAACTTCGGCACCGTCCTGTCCAATCACGACGCAGAACACAGAGATGTACAGGCCAATCACAACGCAGAGAGAACAAACATCAATAAACCATCAAGCACACCTTGGAAATTAAATTAAATTAAATTATACAAAATACAAATAACATCACAAATGGAAAAAGAAAAGAGACAGGAAAATAAAATAAAATAGGGAATGTAAAAAGAGGTAAGTAAAAAAGGAAGAAATAAAAGAAGCAAAAAAAGAACAAAAAAATGAAAATGAAAGAAAGAATTGAAGGGAAAAAAGAATGGAACTGAAAGCAACTGTGGAAATTTCAAAGTCTGTGTGTGTGTGTGTGTGTGTGTGTGTGTGTGTGTGTGTGTGTGTTCCGTGAGAAAATAACAGAAGATAATGGTTCTTCTGTGAGTGACACTAAGTGAATTTATATTATCTATCACACACACACACACACACACACACACACAGAGCTGAGCTTTTATCTTGAAGACACCGAACCAAATATGCGTTATAATTCTCCATTTGTCACATGAAATGTGTCATGATCAAGAGCTCAAATGATTCACGAGTGTGAGCGTGTGTGTGAGCGTGTGTATGTGTGAGTGAGTGTGAGTGAGTGTGAGCGTGTGAGTGAGTGTGAGCGTGTGAGTGAGTGTGTGTGTGTGAGCGAGCGTGTGTGTGTGTGTGTGTGTGAGTGTGTGTGTACCAGCTCCGGCCGTGTTTGCCCGTGTCGCAGTGTTTCTCCAGAATGGCCGTGAGCCTCAGCAGGCTGTATTTCTGCAGCAGGTTCAGCTGCGCCGCTGACTGGCGGTTAATCTCCTGCGACGCTGATGTCACGCTCGGGCGATGAGAATTCTGAAAACTGTGCCATCGCAGCTTCCTGTGAAGAAAAAACAATTGAGATGAAAAAGGGAAAAGTTACACACTGGGCTGCAGCAGCTTCATTAATTCTGCTAACGCTGCTATGAGCTAGTTAGTCACCGAGGTAAAAAAAAAAAAAAACTAGCTAGAGGACTAGATCAGTTAATTAAATAATCAAGGCTAATTATGTGCATAACGCTAACTGGTGTCCATTCTGTTGAAGCGTTCTTTTTAAAATGATCAGCGGTGTTCCTCAGGGTTCGGCTCTAAGCTTGCTTATGTTTACGAAAAAAAAGTTGTAAAGTACACAAGTTAAAGAATGAGCTAACGCTACTTCAGCTCTACTTTGACAAGTCCTCGTATTTCCTTACGTTCACACGGTTTCATTTCGAGCCTCATGTTTCGATCGAGGTAAACTGTCCCCACCTGCTGGGCCGCGTGAGAGACGCTCCGACTCCCGAATCCCTCCTTTCTCTCAGGTCTCTCTCTCCGTCTCCATCGTTCAGCGAATTTCCGGCGCTTTCATAATCCGAGCGCTCGTCATCCTGAAGCATGCGGGGTAACGAGGTTTCCGTCATCGATTCGCTCTCGTCCAGCTGTCGTCCCAGCGAGTTCGACCACTCGTCGATGTTGTCCTGCAGTCCGTGGATGCGCTGCAAAATGGCGTCCAGATGCTCGAACGCGTCCTCCGAGCTCTCAACGCAAACTTCCGGAACTTCTGGAGATTCCATGAAGGCGTCCGGGACGTTGTCGTAAACCGAGCTTATCGAATCCACCGAGTTTTGACGTTTCCCCAGTGTGGGTGAAACGAAGTCTTGTGATTCGCTGAGGCAACTGCTGGTGCCGTCCAATGAGAATTCTCCGTCCTCTCCTGGCCAGCCAATCCGGTCGCCGCGCTGAGAGAAAGAAGTCGGACAAAGGCTCTCGATGGACAGCGACTTGGGGAAAGTTCCAGGTTTGTGATCTGAAGGAAGATGAACGACCCTCCCCGGTATTCCCAGGTGACTCCTCTGATTTGTCAGTTTGGGCCGTTCCCATGCCAACTGGTAGTCCTCCAGATAAAGACACGCCCTCTGAGGCTTGATGTCAGTTGCTGATTGGTCAGCACCGCTATGCCGCATCGTACGCGACTTCCATCCCGCATCCACTGCGGCACTGATCCCTTTCGCGGTCCTTTTTGACAAGCTAAGTTCTGGACATAACTCCACCTCCTGGGGATGCGTTTCCGTGGAAACGCCCCTAGCAACTGCCTCTTTCTGTCGCCGTAGAGACTCCATCCTTCTCAAAAGGAGCCTGGAAGAACGTTTCACTTTTTCTCGGACAGAACGAGGCGCAGTGGAGGAGTCGTCGTCGCCGTCGCATTCTGTGGCCTCTCTATAGGTCGTGACCTCTGGAGAAGTGGTTTCCCGGGTAACGTCCAGGCTCAGGCTGCTGAGGCTGAGGTCAGAGGTCAACGAGGTCACATCACTCAGGACGCTGTCGCTGCTGGCCGATGGCCTCAGGGTCATCACGCCGTCACTGTGGGTCTGGAGGCGGGACCAGGTTTTACTGTCACGCTGAAACGCCCAACGGGAGCTCAGCGCACACGCATCATCCTCCTCGGAATCCTCGCTCTGACCAACACACACACACACACACACACACACACACACACACTTCTAATTACAAACTCATAAAGCTCTGTCTAATTGGAACATTATGACTTTTGGAAGAAGTTATTTCCATTCCTTTGAAGTTCCGAAATAAATGCCAGTGTGAGCAATATGATCCAATTTCTCAAAAAATATTCCTCCACACTAGAGATTTCACAATTATGGACAATTACACAACAACAACACAATTATCGACAACAAACTCACTCAAAGTTGCTATGAGTTTTAAGAACATAAAGGTTCCAAAGTTGCTGAACTGTTGCTGAGTGGCTTTGGTTTGACTGACAGCCCTCACAGCCAATCAGATTTCACCGACCTGTTTGCAGCGGAAGTGAACTTCCAGACTCATAGCGGCGCATTTGTTCAAAGTCATCAATCTCCTGAAAACACACACACACACACACACACACACACCACACACACACACACACACACACCCACACCCCACATGAACACATGACCCAAGAGAGAGAAGAAGAATTTAAAGGAAAGAGGAAATCATGATGCATTTTTCTTTAGTAAAGTGACTCATTTCCAAGTGAAAGATCAGCATCTCTGTTCTGCTGTGTTTATCTTTCACGGCCGTGCCCGTTGCAGCGGATCTCTGGGATTTTGGGTGAACTGCTCAGTGGTAGTTAGGACATTAGTGTGTGGATTGGGACGCAGCCCATGACCATGTGTTTCAGTCTCACCTGCATAACGCTCGCACCGAGTCATGATCCAAAAACTCATGATCCCTCCTGACCGAGGAGATATCGATGGGGAAGAGAGAGGCTGAGAGAGAGAGAGAGAGAGAGAGAAAGAGGGAGAGAGAGAGAAACAGAGAGAGAGAGAGAGAGAGAGAGAGAGAGAGAGACAGAGTGAGAGAAACAGACAGACAGAGAGAGAAAGAGAGAGGGAGAGAGGGAGCGAGCAAGAGAGAGAGACAGACAGAGAGAGACAGACAGAGAGAAAGAGAGACAGAGACAGAAAAAGAGAGAAAGACAGAGAGAGAGAGAAACAGAGAAAAAAGACAATAAGAGAGAAACAGTTAATTAATTGGCTTTATTTTGTTTGTGTGTGTGCGTGCGTGAGTGTGTGTGCGTGCGTGCGTGCGTGTGTGTTTGTGTACAAAAGAAAAACAGGATCATGTGAGTTGACACACACAGCTGTGACCTCGAGTGTGATAATGGTCACATTTACCACACTGAGTCACACACACACACACACACACACACACACACACACAGGTTTATTATAAATCAATAAGTCTCTGCTATAAACACTATCAGAATATCAGCTACTTCACATCATTACATCATTCTCTCTCTCTCTCTCTGTGTGTGTGTGTGTGTGTGTATGTGTGTGTGTGTGTGTGTGTGTGTGTCTCGAGCACTTCCTGACTCACTCGGTTTCCCGCCTTTGTTTCAGCCTCCTTCCTCTCGAGCACTCCACTTCACCCACTGACCCTTTCTAATCACAATC
Source organism: Pangasius elongatus (assembly GCA_033441825.1). Lineage (NCBI taxonomy): Eukaryota > Metazoa > Chordata > Actinopteri > Siluriformes > Pangasiidae > Pangasius > Pangasius elongatus. The sequence goes on from JAKKZN010000027.1 coordinate 15,620,176, forward strand.
GCCCAAAGTGGACATTTCCTCCTGCTCTTCCCTATCCTCCCTACAGAGTGCAGAATGAGACGCGGCCACCAAGTGTTCCCTACTTTCCCTAGTGTCATGTAATTTTCTTTTTCCCAGTTTTCCAGATCCTTAGCAACCAAAGCTCCCTAGTCTTCTTGCACTCTGCTTTCCCAAATCCAAATCTTCCCTAGTTACCAGCCTTTTGTAATTTCCTTGCTCCTTATATTTTAATGTTCTCTTCATTCCCTCCTCCTTTGTTTCCACTGTTCCCTAGTTTTCAAGGAGTTCCCTTGCTCCCTCTTTTCCTAAATTCCTTCCTAACCAGTTTTCCAGAGTTCCCTAGACACTCTCCCTGTAGGTTGAATAGTGAGACAGAGCCAGTAACAAACAAGTCCCCAGGAGAGACACATCCTGCTCTTACATTCTCACACACTGCAGGATGAGACACGCCCATCACTCACTGGGAGCGTTTCCATAGCAACCCATCTCCAGGAGGTGGAGCTACGGCTGAGCCGGGATTAATGACGTGTTTAATTATTTACCCCTTGCCGCAGTCGTCTTTAAAAACAATCAGCTCTGTCATTAAAGCTCTTAATCCTTCTGGAAGCTTCATGTGCAAAATAAGCCCATAACGAGCGTAAGAGGGGGCGGAGCTTGTGGATTGTTACTCCGCACAGTGTTTGCAGCTCGTTAATGGGCTGTCTAATTATATCAGTTTTCTCAACACGTTGTCCTGCTGAGTCCTTTTAAAGTTCATGCCTAGAAAATCCTTTCTAATTTTAGCATGATGTCATGCAGCGATCCCTAAAAATACACGTCATGTGAGATCTGATAGATTTAAACACGTTGATAAAAGAAAAATAAATCACCTGGTGTGAACACAGCATTCGAACTTTATTTATGCACACCCCGACCATGCTGCGACCACACCCTGACCACACCCCGACCACACCCTAACCACAGCGTGACCACACCCCGACCACACCCTAACCACAGCATGACCACGCCCAGCCCTCCTCCTGACCACACCCCAATCACACCCCGATCTTGCTCAAACCACATCCCGAACACACCCTCACATCCACCTGACCACGCCCTCGCATCCTCCTGACCATACCCTCACATCCTCTGGACCACACCCTGACCACGCCACAACCACGTTCCAAACACACCCTGAATACACCCTTACCTCCTCCTGACCACACCCTGACCACGCCCTGACATCCTCCTGACCACACCCTGACCACGCCCTCACATCCTCCTGACCATACCACAACCACATCCTGAACATACCCCACCCATGCTGCGACCATGCCCCATCACACCTATACCACACCCCCACAACCAATCATGCTCTGACCACACCTCCACCACATCCTTTCCCCTTCCTCGCATTCTTAATGCAGTCCTAAAAGACACTGTGGCTCTAAATTTCCTAGTGTGGTTCTAGATTGATTTGCATGGATCTATATTCAGTAGCACAGTTCCTGGGCATAAAATCCACAATGTGGTTCTAAAATGCTTAGCGCACTTCTACAGTCATTAGTCTGGCTATGAAATAATGTGCTTCTCATTTTTTTTGTGTCATTCTACAGCCACTAGTGCAAATCTGAAATTATTAGTCTGGCTATAGATCATAGAATCAGCGCGGTTCTAGAATCCTAAATGCGGTTCTAGAATCCTAAATGCGGTTCTAGAATCCTAAATGCAGGTTAGAGAGACAGGACTGGATTCTCTGCAGTCAGACTCCTGGACCTGCTCTACATAAACACGGCCGAACAGAGAGATAAGCTTAAATACACACACACACACACACACACACACACACACACACACAATTTCCCAATTCAATAAACCAACATCATGGCAGAAGCAGATTAACTCACTATCCTACTACACAGAGAGAGAGCGAGAGAGAGAGAGAGAGCAAGAGAGCGAGAGAGAGAGAGAGAGAGAGACAAGGTTCATTTTTTGTATTTATTAATTCATATTGTTGCATTGCAGCAGAAAGCAAGAGAGAGAGAGAGAGAGAGAGAGACTGGTGAAGATGAAAGGTGTGTAAAGGGCAGTATGTGAGAGTGTATATCTGTGTGCGTGTGTGTGTGTGTGTGTGTGTGTGTGTGTGTGAAGGTAATTAGCTGAATGATGATCTTATTAAACCATGCTGATTAATTGATTGTTATCAATTACCTTCATAGAGCTGCACATACTGCGGGAACCCTGCTGCTCTCAGCCAATCACATGCCTCCTTTGCCTCCACCTCTAAATGACAGAGAGAGAGAGAGAGAGAGAGAGAGAGAGAGAGAGGGAGAGAGCTGTCATGAGATGATCTGTATCTCCCGAGATGATTAAACGGAACAGAAATGAGAGCTCATTAATTGTTGAGGAGTGGCGTGACGTCATCGCTGTAACCTGCGAGCTTTCCGTCAGCGCTGTGACACTCAGCATGTGACTTCAGGAATCCGAGTCCAATATTATACTTTAGCATTAGAGTTCCACTGCTACTGATGGGCATAATTCACCATCACACTGAAGAGCACTTCACTTTATCTCACATCGCAACAATCAATGTCTATCACGGACTCACCAGACAAGCGAGAGGAAGCAGTGCTGAGCCTCTGTTCCTCTTCAGTGCGTGAACACAGAGCCTTGAAAAACACAAGCCTAAAAATTCAGAGCCTTAAAAACTCACTGATCCCTGAAAACACAAGGACTTAAAAACAAAGATCCCTGAAAACAAAGATCCCTGAAAACACAAGGTCCTGAAAACACAAACACCTGAAAACACAGGTCCCTTAAAACACAAGGTCCTGAAAACACAAGGCTCTGAAAACACAGAGACCTGAAAACACAGGTCCCTGAAAACAAAGATCTCTGAAAACACAAGGTCCTGAAAACACAGAGACCTGAAAACACAGGTCCTGAAAACACAAGACTCTGAAAAAAAGAGACACCTGAAAACACAGAGACCTGAAAACACAAACACCTGAAAACACAAGGTCCTGAAAACACAGAGACCTGAAAACACAAACACCTGAAAACACAGAGACCTGAAAACACAAACACCTGAAAACACAGAGACCTGAAAACACAAACACCTGAAAACACGTGTCCCTTAAAACACAGATCCTGGGAAAAAAACAGAATTCTGAAATCACAGAGCCTTGATCATGCAGAACCCTGAAAACACAGGTCCCTGGAAAAACATGAAGCCTTGAAAACCTGCGGACTTCAAAAAAAAAAAACAAGTCCCTGAAAATGCAGAGCTCTGAAAACAGAACCCTGTAAACATAGAGCAGATATTTGAAACCCCGAGAACGCAGGACTGTGGAGCTGCAGCTCATGAGTTATTAGTGTAAATTACATTAGAGTGTCAGTGAAGAACAAGAGGTGATTAGAACCTTTTAGAAGTTTACGGTTTTTATAAATCTACACATAAAACTTTTATAAAGACCTCCATAAAAACGGGGCTCAGATCAGAAGAAAAGGACCACTACTTCATTACAGTGATGGAGACACCCATCTCATTTGCATACATAACGAGGCTAAATTACTCTCAAAGCCAGAAGCTCGTTAAAGGTTCTAATGAAGGACCAGAGTGAGGAATTTTAATGCCGGTGCTTAACGGACACACTTACAGAGACGCGTACAGCAGCCAGTAAATGGAGAAGAGATTAGCGCAGAGCAGAGCCGGGGTAATTAGCATAACTCTGGGGTTTCAGATCATTTTTCTTCCCATCAGCAAACGTGGGAACAATTCCAGCTCTGATTGAGATGGGAACGCCGAATGATCTCATTAAAGATGGAGAGAACCGGCCCCAGATTTCTATTTCATCTCTCACTTCGAATATGACTAGAGAAGAATGAACGACAGATGGGTTAACCAGAGAGGAACATAAGACACTGCAGTTCTAGAATCTGGTTCTAGATTCCTCAATGCAGTCCTAAAATCATCATTCAGGTTCTAATATCATCACGTGTAAAGGTCTAGAATGATTGTAGATGATCATAGAACTCTCCTTCCAGTTCTATAATCCTCAGTGCAGTTCTAAAATGGATCAGGAATCATCATGGTTCTAAAATTCTGGTTCTAGAATCCTCAGCAGTCTGGTCCCAGATACATCAGTGCGGTTCCAGACACCAGAGTGTGGTTCTACAATCCTCAGTGCAGCTCTAAACTCCTCTGTCCTGGTCTAAGCTCTCCTATACACCAGCATGGGTGTAAAATAGATAGTGGGGTTCTAGAACTGGCAGCACAGCATTAAATCCATCAGGTTCTAGAATTCTCTGTGCAGTTCTTGACTTGACAATTCTAAAAAAAATCGCTGTTTTAGTTTTTTTAATCATTAGAAAAACACGGAGGAATCGAGACCAGCACAGATGATTCTAGAACTGGTTGGGAATCCTCTTTGGCAACGCAAGAACCTTCAGAGCAGTTCCAGAAGCTCTTCACATTTGTGCTGATGATGACTTTAGAAACGCTGCCACACTGTACACACTTTATAACACACACACACACACACACACACACACACACACACACACACACACACACACACACACACACACACAGCTGTGGTTTGACTTCTAGAGATCTTATCTGCTTCCTTTACTTCCTGTTTCCCAATGCAGCATTCTTGAACTCCCAGAGGCACTGCGGGATTTCCCACACACACACACACACACACACACACACACACACACACACACACACACACACACACACACACTTCTAGAATTGTCAGTCTAAATCTACAAACTTCAGTGCAGTTCTAGAATCATCAGTTTGGTTCTACAATCCCCTGTCCAGGTTCTACAAACTCCTCAGCATCAGACTCTCCATGCTGTGACAGAAACCCATTTTGTGATTGAATATTTTTGCTTCAGTTCTGGAACTCTCGTTCTCATTCTACAATTATCGGCGCTGTTCTAAAAGTCACCAGTCAGGTTCTAGAATACTCACTGCAGTCAGGTTCTAGAATACTCACTGCAGTCAGGTTCTAGAATACTCACTGCAGTCAGGTTCTAGAATACTCACTGCAGTCAGGTTCTAGAATCCACGGCATCATCTTTATCTCACAGGCTTTTACAGGGAATACATGTTGCTATTCTAAAATTAACAGGCCGGTTCTAGAACCCTCAACACGGTTCTAGAATCGGTTCAGGTTCTAGAGTCATCAGTGACCTTTCTCCTTCTACACTTCATTGCAGTCTTGAGAAGAGTCTTGCAATTATAATATTGTTTTCTGGGTTCTCGAATTTTTAGAACACAGAACTTTATAGAACCGTATTGCTGATTCTACAATTCTTCACCCAGTTCTAGAATAATCAGTCCTGGTTCTAAAATCGGTGTAGCTCCAGACAGCACAGTGTGGTTCTATGAGTCTAGAATCCTATCGTGTTCTAGAATTGCCAGTTTGGTTCTAGAATCCATAGGGTCCTGAACTTTAACAGTGGAATTGTAAATCTGGTTCTAGAATTCTCTGTGTTTAAGGCGGTTAATAAAATGTCAGTGTGATTCTAGAACTGTCTCACGGTTCTACGATCATCAGTGTGGTTCTAGAATTGCCGATCTGACTCTACAATCCTCAGTGCATTTCTAAACAGCCATCAGTGAGGCTCTGGAATCCTCCTCGCAGGTCGAGAATCCTTCACTTTCCACTTAGGAGAGATTTTTGATCAGAATACGGTTCTAGAACTGTCAGTCTGACGCTACAATCATCAGAGCTGTTCTAAGACTCACCGGTGTGGTTCTAGAAGCCTCCGTCCTGTTCACTGTGCCTCGCTAGTTTATCGGTTCAACTCAATCGCAAACTAGCGCCAGTTATTTCTGTGCTGCTGAACACAACTACACTGAGATATCCCACAAAGATAAAACCCACACACACACACACACACACACACACACACACACACACAACATGTGAACAGCACCCTCCTGACACACAAAAGGCCAGTCCTAAATTTAATTTACTACTGGGATTAATTTCAATATAACATGTTTTTTTTAGGAACATAAGTGATGTAGCCTCAGCAGGAGACAGAAGGAAATGAGTCCAAACACACCATGCAGAGAGAGAGAGAGAGAGAGAGAGAGAGAGAGAGAGAGAGAGAGAGAGAGAGAGAGAGAGAGAGAGAGAGTGAGAGANTGTGTGTGTGTGTGTGTGTGTGTGTGTGTGTGTGTGTGTGTGTGTGTGTGTGTGTGTATGTGTGTGAGAGAGAGAGAGAGAGAGAGAGCGAGAGAGAGAGAGAGAGAGAGAGAGAGAGCGAGAGAGCGAGCGAGAGAGAGAAACCCTGAGGTTTAAAGGACATCCTAGTCCACCAAACACATTGAAATCCCATAATGCATTGCAATAAGTTAGTGCCTAAACTGACTAGTGGCTAGGGAATACCCATAATGCACTGTGGCGAGGAAAGATGGCAATTAACTGATTAACTGAATTTTGATTCTTTACTGATTCTTTCAGTTGCCTAACAGATTCTGTACTGATTCTTTAAACCATCCAAATGATTCTTTACTGATTCTTTTACCCATCCAAATGATTCTTTATTGATTCTTTTAACCATCCAAATGATTCTTTACTGATTCTTTTATCCATCCAAATGATTCTTTACTGATTCTTTTATCCATCCAAATGATTCTTTACTGATTCTTTTAACCATCCAAATGATTCTTTATTGATTCTTTTAACAACCGAATGATTCTTTACTTTCATTACTTTATATCCAACAGATTCCACAGTGATTCCTTTAAATCATTCTAACTAATTCTGTTCTGATTCATTTAGCCGTCCAGGTAGCTCTTTACTTTACAATAGTTCTTTAGCTAGTTTTCAGAAGAAACGACGATCAGTTCCAGAAAAGGCCGCCTTTTTTCTCTCTCCTCCTGCATCTTTCTGCTTTTTTGTTTATTTGTCGTTCCAGAGAAACGGCTATTACTGTGAAATGGGTGTGTGTCAGAGATCCTCTGATATTGTCTCGCCAGCTAGCATAGAAAAAAAAACCTTCTGTTAGCTCGTATTTCTTTTTTGAGGACAGTGTAAAGACGTAGTAATGATGGAAATGTGACAGAACCATCTGGAAAATCAACATTTACCTCAGATGCGCTGGCACTTAGTAGGAAAATCACTACAGTTAGCATCCACCGCTAACCAAACCTCCTTCGGTTCCACCATCCTGGGGAACGTCGTGAACCAAAAGACTGGGTCATAGTTTTTTTTCCTCTGAAAGCAGAGTGAATATTAAACTGTGATACGTCGACATATCCACCAAATCTCATCCAACTGATTCTTTACTGATTCCCCACTAATTATTCGCACCTGATTACAGCCGTTTAATTGTTTAATTAAAGTGAATCACTGCCGTGAATCTTTGAATCATCCAATTAACTTTCTCATGGATTCTTTTTTAAATGACTCCTCAGATTGATTCTTTTCTTTTAATCTCTCTACTGATTCCTTGCTAATTCTTTACCACTGATTCTTTGATTCTTTTGATGTCCCGCTCTTTCTCTACTTCTTCTTTTTTTAATCTCACTCAAATGACTCTTCACTGATTCTAATACTTCACATCTGAATCTTTACACCTCATTCATTTACTGATGTATTGATTCATTCAGCCATTTCATTTGACTCATTTTCCATCGATTCTTTACAACTGATATACATCTTTTCAGACTGATTCTTTTTTTTTTAAATTGTCCTACTGATTCTTTCTTTTACCAGAAATCATCTAACTGAATCATTCGATTCACACACACACACACACACACACACACACAATTTGTAACGAGTCTCACTGTACTCAGTGCCGTGTGCTGAATAAAGTTCATTGTTCAGCTGGCTCTTTAGCCGTTTATATTCTGCTCTCACGTGCTCACTGACGTCCCGTCCTGAGAAACAAAGACAATGTAAAGAACATTTACTGATTCATTTAACAGTCCAAATGATTCTTTATTAATTACATCACTGGTGCAAATGAATCCTGGATTCGCGAAGGTCGCAAAGTCTCGCGTTTCGTGATGAGGGAGTGATAGAACTTCAAGCCTGTCATCTTTATACTCACCATAACAGCGTTGCCGTCGTCGAGTCAGGGAACCGTCATGGTAACGGCGGCGTTGCCGTGGTGATGAGGTCTCCATGTCGTTAACCCGTTAATGATCCACACGTTTCCAACATTTCTCTGACTTTAAAAAACTCCATTTAATCCAGTAAGGGTCCATCTCTCTCTCACACACACACACACACACACACACACACACACACACCTCCAGGTCCCTGCTGCAGTATAATACAATTTTTAAAAGCTCATGACAGAGCGATAAGGCTAAAGAAGCTGCTGTTGCTAACAGGATGTGGCAGGAGAAGGAGAGAAATGTTCCTCATGCTGAAGTAAAGAGGGGGATGTTGGGGGTAGATGGGGGGGCAGGCTCACACTTCCTGCCCCATTTGGCCCCTCGGTCTGAATGGAGCACTTCACAATAAGCCAGGAAGCACACACCACTCCGGCCACAACGCTGTGTGTGTGTGTGTGTGTGTGTGTGTGTGTGTGTGTGTGTGTGTGTGTGTGTGTGTGTGTGTGTGTGTGTGACTGAAAGAGTTAAAATTAGTTTTAAGACACACCCACTAATAAAACCCTCAAAACTCTCAAAAACAAAACAAAAGAAAGAAAAAAAGAAAGAAAGAAGAGTGTACAACAAGAAAGTCTAAGAAAGAAAGAAAGAAATAAAAAAATAAAACAGATATTAACAAAGAAAGAAAAATAAAACTAAGAAAGAAAAAAGAAAGAAAGAAAGAAAAAGAAATCCTTTATCAGTCTGAATCTAGGGGTGTAGCATCTAACTGTCAGTTTCTGTGAAGGGGGCGTGGCCTCAGCAAGACAATCAAAGACACTTCCCCCGCACCGGAGTCGTAGACAATCAAACTGTGAAGGGGGCGTGGCCTCAGCATCTGTTAGTTTCTGTGAAGGGGGCGTGGCCTCAGCATCTGTCAGCTTCTGTGAAGGGGGCGTGGCCTCAGCATCTGTCAGCTTCTGTGAAGGGGGCGTGGCCTCAGCATCTGTCAGTTCCAGTGAAGGGGCGTGTCCATAAACATTTTTTGCTTATACCAGTCGGACAGACAGAAGCAGAAGAAGAGGTGAAGTGAAGTGGCATTTCCTGTTTGTGCTCTGATTGGCTCGGAGTTTTGGGTTCTGTTCATTCACTTCCTGTCTCCTGAGCCAAGCCTGCAGGGGCATTGTGGGTAATCCCTTAGGGTCTGAAGTGAGCGATGGAAAAGGAAAGGAGTGGAGCGGACGACTGGGACAACATAGGAAACAAAAGATCAGACAGACAAGCGTGGGGGAGTGGCGTTGTACGCATCACTTCCTCCTGAGCAGAGTCTGACAGATAATGATCAGATCTCAGACGGGAAATTAAACAAATTCTGCTGCAAGAGAGAGACAGATAGAGAAACAGATAGAGAAACAGATAGAGAGAGTGAGAGAGAGTGAGAGAGAGAGTGAGAGACAGAGAGAGAGAGAGTGAGACAGAACGAGAGAGACAGAGAGTGAGAGAGTGAGACAGAAAGAGAGAGACAGAGAGAGAGAGACAGATAGAGACAGATAGATAGAGAGAGAGACAGAGAGAGTGAGAGAGTCAGAGAGATTGAGAGAGAGAGACAGAAACAGATAGAAAAAGAGAGAGAGACAGATAGAAACAGAGAGAGAGACAGAGAGAGAGACAGATAGAGAGAGAGACAGATAGAGAGAAAGACAGAGAGAGAGATGGACAGTTAGAGAGAGACAGATAGAGAGAGACAGATCGAGAGAGACAGATAGAGAGAAAGACAGAGAGATGGACAGTTAGAGAGAGACAGATAGAGACAGAGAGAGAGACAGATAGAGAGAGACAGAGAGGGAGATGGACAGATAGAGAGACAGATAGAGAGAGACAGATAGAGAGAGACAGAGAGAGACAGATAGAGAGAGACAGATAGAGACAGAGAGAGAGACAGATAGAGAGAGACAGATAGAGAGAGAGAGAGACAGAGAGAGAGACAGAGAGAGAGACAGATAGGACCGATCAAGATTGTCCTTCCTTTTATTCACTCATCACCATTAGTCTCCGTCCACAAGCCTCCCAATAAACCCCGCCTACTTTTACAGCTACACCGCAAAAATGCAAATTCGAAATCTTCTTCCATGCTATGCAACAGAGCGATTGTGACGCATGGATGACATCAGCGGCATGATACCGACTGTTGTTATGGCAACCTTTCCAGCGGTGTCTCAGGTTGTTGGGAAATGAACTAGAACCTGAGCTCTGTCTGTTCCTGTCTTGGAATGTGAGGAAAGTGTCCTAAACCTCTGTTTATCCAGAATGGCTCATCATGCCTATCATCAACACACACACACACACACACACACACACAGACACACACACAGACACACACACAGACACACACAGACACACACACAGACACACACAAGTCTGTCTTAACACAACCCTTAAAATTAGGCCAGACTGAAGAACAGCTGTTACTTTAACACCAGAAACACACACTGTGTGTGTGTGTGTGTGTGTGTGTGTGTGTGTGTGTGTGTGTGTGTGTGTGTGTGTGTGTGTGAGATACACACTCAAACACTCACTTTTGGCAGAAGGAAATAGAGGCTATGATTGTGTTTCATTTCAACTAACAAGCTTAAACAGGTCTGAATGAAAGAAAGCCAGTGCCAGGTCTCTCTCTAACACACACAGGTCAGCTGGGGTAAGGGGTCACGAGGTTACACAGGCTTCATTTTGTGATCTGCTCTGCTGACCTTTAAAGGTCAAACCCAGAGAGACAAAAAGAAAAGATAACAGAGATGTTTATGTTTGAAGTTCTCTGCCTCTTTGTTCTCGCTCGGTTCTGTTCTATTTCATCTTTCTCCCACTCGTCCGCTTCCGTCTCATTTACTGACTAAACTCACCCGGTCGCCCACTACGCTCACAGTCCAACTGACCACCGCCTGTCACTGTACCTGTACTCACGCTGTACACGCACTCACCTCACGCTGTACTCACGCTGTACTCACGCTGTACACGCACTCACGCTGTACTCACGCTGTACACGCACTCACGCTGTACTCACGCTGTACTCACGCTGTACTCACGCTGTACACGCACTCACGCTGCACTCACGCCGTACTCACACTCACGCTGTACTAATGCCGTACTCACGCCATACTCACACTGTACTCATGCTGTACACGCACTCACACTGTACTCACACTGTACACGCACTCACGCTGTACTCACACCGTACTCACACCGTACTCACACCGTACTCACGCTCACACTGTACTCACGCTGTACTCACACTCACGCTGTACTCCCGCTGTACACGCACTCACACTGTACTCACACTCACGCTGTACTCACACTGTACTCACGCTCACACTGTACTCACTCTGTACTCACGCTCACGCTGTACTCACACTCACACTGTACTCACGCTGTACTCACACTCACGCTGTACTCACGCTGTACTCACACTCACGCTGTACTCACTGTACTCACACTCATGCTGTACTCATGCTGTACACGCACTCACACCTTACTCACACTGTACTCACACTCATACTGTACTCACGCTGTACTCACGCTGTACTCACGCTGTACTCACGCTGTACTCACGCTCAAAGCTATAATGTCAAAACTGTTGCACCAATAATGCAAAAAAGGAGCTTATACATAATGCAAGAAATGTCACAACCATAACACAAAAAGTGTCACACCTGTACTGTTAAAAAAAACAAAAAAAACAAGTCATATCCGTAACATAAAAATATCACACTGTAACACAGAAAAAGGGCATAATCATAACGCAAATAAAACGACACACAAAACGACACATGTATAGCATAAAATACATCATGCCCATAAAGTAACTCACAATGCAAACATCACGAACACAGAACGAAAATATCTATAACAAAAAAAAACTTATACCAGTAACGCAAACTCCACATAATCAACACAAAAACAAAAAAAATGACATCTGTAACACGGACAAAAAAGACACACACCTAACACAAAAATGTCACATCTGTAATACAAGTTTCACATCTGCAACACGCCACTGTTTAGTTAATTATTCATTCATCACACGCTGTTCAGTCTGAAACGTGCTGACTGGTGGATGAAGCGTGTGCGTGTGCGTGTGCACGTGTGTGTGCGTGCGTGTGTGTGTGTGTGTGTGCGTGTGTGTGTGTGTGTGTGTGTGAGAAACAGAGCAGGTTTCAGTGTGGGCTGTTAAACTATATAAAGCCGACTCAGTAGTGACAAAAATAAATCAGACACATCTGAGTGTGAAAACCTCTTCGGCTAGAACCTACAGTACGCTCTATAAAAGAATCTAGAACAACACAACCACAACACCGAGCAACACGCGAACCGTACAACCGTCACTCCAGTTCAGTGCGGCCGAGTGAAAACCGCCTTCAGCCATTTTGTTTATTTCGGCTGAGTGGCAGTTGTTTTGTTCTGCTTTGGGCTTGTATCGTAACTCCACGTTCACACGGCTACGCTAACACCCACATCCCATAATTCTCACAACCCCCTCTATCATACTGTCTATCACAGGTGTGACAATAACGTCTTTAATTATTAATATGAAGTTTCATTTTAATCCACAGTTCGATGGATAACAGATGATAACGAGCGGGTTTGTTTCGTCGTGCTCCTTCATCGTAAGCTGTTTTCGGTGGACAGCGCAGCCTGCGTGAAAATACGCCATTTTGGGTCCCGTTCCTTGTTTGCTGCTTGTTTGTAATAATAACTTGTTATATTATGATTGTAAACTGTAAATAATGTAATTACAATAATATTTTTGAATATCTGCATTCGATCATACGTCTAGCTAGCTCGCTGTCACTACCTTCTTCCGAGAAATTTAGCTAGCTAGTTAGCATTGTATCTCTCGAAAACACGACTAATGCTGTCGACCCAGACCCACAGGATGAAACGGCTAAAACAGAACACACACTGATATGAACTTCAGTAACACACACCTGTGCTTCCTCTATTTTAAGACCAACCACTGTAGTCACGACGTGAGACACTGACGCTGTGGTCACCTCAAACTTTAACCGCACTGCTGTCATGAATAAATAGATTCCTGTTTCAATTACGTACGTAATAGACACTGTGTGTGTGTGTGTGTGTGTGTGTGTGTGTGTGTTACAGTCAAATTTCGTGTGAGCGAAGCAGATTTACCGTCACAACCCTGAGGTTTTCCTCTAACAGCAGAGTGTTTTATTCCTCTTACACCACAGCAACTTACCAACAATTACAACCCTTATTTATTAAAGAATGACGTGTCGTACATTCTATCCATTTGTAGTTACATTTAATGTCAGTGAAACAAGTTGATTCCTGTTCTCACTTACGTTATAGCAGCTAACTTTTTACTCTTACTTTACTTTTTTATACTTTAACTTTACTCTTTAAGGGAAAAACGAGCGCATGAATATAAAGCTGTGATTTGTAGATGAGCTACAGTCAGAGCTGCTGTTCTAGAAAACTAATCAACACCTTCTGACCAATCAGGATCCAGTAAAAGTCTGATTTTGCTGGAAACAGACTAGCGCTTTATCACTACAGGTACCAGATTAAAACCCGCACACCTTTGCGCATGCGCAGGAGCGCGTAGAGTTTAGATAGAGGATTTATTGTAGAGTTAATAAAGAGCGGTTTGTCTCTTTTTTTCCTGTGAACTCACCTAAAAGCTGTCTGTGTTTGCTCTTCCTCCTGAGCACGGGTAAAGCTCTGCATGCAGAGGTCCTGACACTCTTCTGCTGCACACTTTTATCCATTTCTCCTCCACCTTCGCGTTTCTCCGCGTTTCTCACGCGCACCGCGTCCTGGAACTTGTCTCCTTTTTCCTCCTCTCTTCTCTTCTTTTCTCTTCTCCGCACTGCGCTCTTTCCTCCCCTCACTCCCCGCTCCGCACTTTCCCGCACATCGCTCGCGCTGCTATAAAGTTACTCTTCTGTTATGAGTTCATTTTTAAACCCCCCCCCCAAAAAAAAAAAAAAAAAAGAACAGACCGCTTCCTGACACGCGCGCGTTCTGCCGAGTCGGAGTCGCTGAGCATCATGGGATATGTAGTGTACAGACCACGCCCACTTTAAGTGAAAGAACTACAATATTGCTTCATCCTGGGAAAGTTTTTAAAAGTTTTTTTTTTGTTTCTGTTTTCAGTAAATGAACTAATGATGAATAACATAACTGTAATACAGTTAGATAAATCACAGTAATAACTGTAATACAGTTAGATAATTAATCATTGGTTCATATTTATATATATATATTATATAAATATACACACACAAAATTAATGAATTAATTGAATTCTCCCAGTGTGATTGCTTCAGAGTGTAATATGGAGACTCACCGGGACGCTTAGATCCACACGACACTAGCATCTGAAATGGAGAAATAATAACATTATTACATTACATAATTACATTAATCACGTGGTTAATCTCACGCTAATGTGAAGTCATTAATATCATTATTAAGTCGTTACTATTATGTCATTAATGTCTCATAAACGATATAATGTCATTAACGTCACATCACTGTCATGTCATCACTATCACATTACTAATGTCACATCATTAATATCACAATGTCACATCATTACTACCATGTCATTAATGTCACATCATTATCACATCATTAATGTCACAATATCATGTCATTACTATCACATTACTAATGCCACATCATTACTACCATGTCATTAATGTCACATTTCTCATAACATGTCATTAATGTCACATCACTATCACATCATTAATATCACAATATCATGTCATCACTATCACATCGTTAATGCCACACCACTAATATCACAATATTCACATCATTACTATCATGTCATTAATGTCACATTTCTCATAACACGTCATTAATGTCACATAATTAATGTCACATCATTATTATCACAATATCATGTCATTAATGTCACATTACTACCATGTCATTAATGTCACATTTCTCATAACATGTCATTAATGTCACATCATTAATGTCACATCATTATTATCACCTCATTAATGAGACGGAGTGTCCAAGGGCCTGAAAGCGATCTGGCCCTTATTAAAGAATGACACTTCATACTTTTTATCTGTTTATAGCTACATTTAATGC
>JAKKZN010000027.1:15657585-15660085 GCA_033441825.1 Pangasius elongatus
TATTCAGCTGAAAAACAGGATTTTAAATTACATTTTTATTTAAACTTGTTGTTGTTATTTTCTGCCTTGACAGTAAACATTTCTTTGTTGAAGAATTTCTGAATATTCAGTTACGTCCATAACTTTATTACTATTATTATTATTATTATTATTATTATTATTATTATTATTTTATATATGTTGTTGATTACAGCTTTAACATCTGCTAAAATTTAATGAAAAACTTTTATAATTATAATTATATTGTATATTTAATAAAATCAAAACAAATTATAATTTTAGAATTTAAAATCTAATTGTGTATAAATGTAATATTAATAGTTTGTTATTAATTAACTGGTAGTTGTGTTAAGTTTTATTATAATATGAAAAACCTTTATGATTTTTTACGGCTAGTTTAATATCTGAATGTTTACACTGATGTTTATTTTTATTAAGTGTGAATTAAACATACGCTTTGTGTTATTATAGATAATGTTTTAGAATATATTTATGGTTTAATATCATTATTACTCATCTTTAGCTAACGTTTTAAATATGAAGTCTGAGTATAGAGTTAATAACCTGTTACTGTGACTATAATAATAATAATAATAATAATAATAACAATAATAATAATAATAATAATAATAATAATAATCTATATTTGGGATATTTTGTTGGTGTAACTATAATATTATATAAACATTAACTTAAGTGGATTTTAGTCATAAATACGACTAAACATTATTATTATTATTATTATTATTATTATTATTATTATTATAGGATTAGCAGCATGTTATTATTCAAATTTAGTTTTACTTTGTAGGACTTGCGTTACTGTGTGTGTGTGTGTGTGTGTGTGTGTGTGTGTGTGTGTGCAGGTGTGTGTGTGTGTGTATTCCCACTTTTATATATGGGCTGTGATGGGTGTATGAAACATGCATGCAAATGTCTTCTGTGTGTGTGTGTGTGTGTGTGTGTGTGTGTGTGTGTGTGTGTGCTTGTAATCTCACACCAAATCTGATTAGCGACTACACTGTTTATAATTTACACACCAACACACACACACCCACACACACACACGCCCAGGGCATGTATAGGTGATGCAGGTGTTACAGATAACACCTTAACGACTCACCATAAGAAACGTAGAGCCTTAATGCTGTGTGTGTGTGTGTGTGTGTGTGTGTGTGTGTGTGTGTGTGTGTGTGTGTGTGCCGCAGAGTCAGAGAATCTAGATTACCGGCTGGGGGCGGTGCACTCTCTGGTGTACAAACTGCCAGAGCAGAACCGCGAGATGCTGCAGCTGCTCATCAAACACCTGGTCAGGTATAAACACACACACACACACACACACACACACACACACACACACACTCTGCTGAAGCTAATGTTTGTGTTTAGAGCAATAATCCTGCTAATCAGCAAATCAGTGTGAACTGAAATCCCTGAGAATGAGATTCCGATCCGCCGCATGATCTGTTTAATGATCCGTTAAATGGAAGAATAAACCTTTGAGCTCGGCTGTGCCCGAGCAAGACGAGCGAGGAGTGCCCTTCGCCGAGACACAGCCTGGTCTTGTGCCCGAGTCGTCCTGGACGAGGACCAGGACGATGGACAGAGGTGATTCGCTCTGCTCAGTGAGGACGTTAGAGGACGTTTAGAGGACGTTTAGAGGACGTTTAGAGGACGTTTCTCTCAGACGGACGTCATTTAAGACTCATTAAAAGCTCAGTCATGGTCTTCTGATCAGGGCCGGACGTCTGTGTCCTCGCTTCAGGTAGAAGGTTATCGGTGGCCGTCACCTGCCTGGTCTCGACGCGTTAATCGCTAACGACGGCGTTAGCTTTAAACGTAAACTCAGTCAGAGAACCGCTCTGTTAGCGCCACTGTGACCGGCGGGTTCCACACCGCCATCGGCCGCTGAGCGCCAATACTTCTGACACTTTTACTGACGGGTTTTAATGACCAGTTTCCAGCCTGTAAACACAAACACACCACACGAGGGAAAAGATCTGTTTAAACACGGGAACGGTTTAGAAATCGCTCGCGAGCAAAAGCCCGAAGCCCCGAAGCCCCGAAGCAGGCGGAAAAATCCTTCTAAATAAAGAGGTAATTAAATAAGTATACTAACTAATTAACTAACTAATTAACTAATTAGCTCATTAATGAAGGAATTAAAATGCAGCTCAACAAAGGAGAAAAAAGAGAAAATAAATAACAGCATAAGAATCTAAAATAATTGAGAAAATAAAAAATAGAATAGAAATAAATTATTCTAAAAAAAAATAAAAATAAACAGCAAAATAACCTTAAAACTACAAGCTAAAATCAGATGTAGGTAATCTTCAGCTTAAAAAAATCAAAATTACAAAGTAAAAAATTAAATATTACAAGTTAATACAAGTTAAATAAGAAAAAGAGAATATCAGGTAATAAATAAGATGTGTGAATGTGAAAGAGGCTCGTGGACGGAAGCTGAAGGACCTCCAGGTCATCGCAGGTCGTCGCACGT
>JAKKZN010000027.1:15665085-15669164 GCA_033441825.1 Pangasius elongatus
CATCTGGATCGCATGTCTGACTCTGACGTCTCAAAGCTCGTGTCTAGGATACAGGACGGCGGTCAGCGCTTGGACAACGGGGACTCCAGAGCACCAGTGGGCCGGGCTCAGTCATTCCAGATCAGAAAACCTCCGCAGAGGGTCGTCGCAGCAACCAGAGACGGTATCCAGGCAACCCACCCCACTCGGCGACACATGATGTTTGCAGATTCACTATCGATCAGGAGTCGCAGAGCGTTTACTGGAGCTGCTGCTCTGAATTCTGGTTGACGCATTAGGAGATTTGGACCAGGTTCCTGAGAGATTTCTGGTTTGAATCGCTGCTGGATTGAATCGATCTAAACGGTTTGGACCTGGTTCTGAAAAAAGGACTTTGGTCTGGCTCCTATGAGGCGTTAATCAGTTTTGTAGGTTTTCTGTGAAATTCAGTTTGTAGTTTTTTGTACCAGATTCCAGGATGACGAGTTTAATTATTAGGTGATGAATAAAATGAACCAGACTCCAAACGATAGCACGGAGCATTAAGAGATTTGATCCTTTAAAAAAAAAAACATTGTTGGTTGGATCATTTAAGATTTTTTGGACCTGGTTTTGGACAAATTGCAGTTTAAATTCTAAGAGATTTTACTAAGATGAAGGATTGATGGGTCAAATCCTGGTTGTTGAATTAAGAGGTTTTGGACCAATTGAAGAAATTGTGTTTGGAAACCTGGTCAGTAATTCTGCGTAATCCTGAGGATTATCTGTATTGCTTTAGTCAAATATTTCCTGAATAATGAATGGTTTAAACTGTGGTTCTGTTGTAAGGTTCCAGGTTCTGGAAGATTACTTGTTCACAATCTGGTTTTCGATTTTATGTGACACNTTTGGAGTAGGTCCAAAGTGATTTCTGATTCATAGAAATTTTGAAGAGGTTTTAGATCAGGTTCTATGTTTGAAACCTTCTCAGAGTGTTCATCAAGTTTGCATACCCATCTCCTGATCAGAACCTTTCTTATTTCCAGTCCTTGTTGGGGCATTTGATGATTTGTAGCAGTAGTGAAAGGTTGTCCATCTGAATCTTGGTTTCACCTGACCTTTTAAGAAAAATATCTGTATTGAATCCATTTCAGCACAGGAAAGGTTTTAGACTTGCCTCGATCATTTAAGGTTCATACTCTTGTTGGGATGGTTTGATTTGAACCAGAGATTTGGACCAGAGATTTGGACCAGAGATTTGGACCAGGTTCCAGGTTCCTTTTGGCTTTAAATCAGATAAAAATATCTGAACCAGTTTCCCCAAAAGCTGCTGGTCTGAATAATGTTAAAATATATAGAATGGACCCTGTTATTGTAGGATTTCTGCTGCTAGGACATTTAGAGGTTTGGACCAGTTCCTTTTTCTGAAAGAACTTTTGAAACAAATACTAAAAAAACATATTTTTTTTACTTTTTACTTCATACTGAGAAATTGACCTGAAGGGAGTAATGGCTCATGGGGCACATTGAAGGAGTTCTTGCTGAAATTTGGACCAGGTTATGCATGAAGGTTTTATGGGTTTAACAGTCAACTCTTGCTATGAGGCTAGGTCCTTTAAATTCTTGATGGAATGTCACCCACGTATTTCTCATTCCACCTCAGAGGACAACTTCCATCCCTACTTCCGCTCCTGTTTTACCTCTTAACCCTTCTTTTATCCCTCTGTTGTACATTGCTTCTCAGCATTACTCCATCCTGCTTGTCTGACTTTGAGGTCCAGAATCTGGGCTAAATTTCACACCTTAACATGGCCTCAGATAAGAACATGATATCATAGGATTTCCAGGTCCTTCACCAAATTTCTGAATATCCTGCGAAGTATCCAGAATCAGGTTTTAAAACAAGACAGTTTTTAGGAACTGGCTCAAAAGCTCTTTCAGAAAAAGGACCTCGTCCAAACTTCTAAACACTCTACCAAGGGTCTAAGATAGACCTCAGGTTTAGGAGTTTTTTTTGGCAAATAATAAATGGCAAATCACTGTACTAGGATACCTGGTCCTTCTGAAGATTCTGAAGAGGGCATCATCACCATCAACATCAACATCAACATCAACAATTCCTCTTCAGAGGACAAAATTAGACCCTTCCACTGTGTCACTAACTTTCATCCGTACTTCCTCCCTTCTTAGACTTTTGAGTTCTCTGTCTCTCCTGATGTCCTCTCCTCCATCTCTCATTCCTCTTCAGCGTCAATCCATCCTGCTCAAACCCAATGTCCACCAGGACCACTTCTCCAAACCTGAGGTCCACAACCTGGTCCAAATCTCAACGCCCCAACACAGACTCCTACTATTTAATGTAGTCCCATGCTCTCTTGCTGTCTTCAGACCCTTGACTAGATTCCTCTGTGAAGTATCCTAAATCAGGTTTTAAAAGAAGACATTTTTCAGGATCTGGTTCAAAAGCTCTTTCAGAAACAGGAACTGGTCCAAACCTCTAAACATCTTAGCAAGTGTTTGAAAAAGACCTCGGTTTTAAGGGTTTTATGGGGCAAACGTTGAATGGTTCACCTTACAAGGAGACACGGTCCTGGTTCCTGCATTGTTAGCGTGATTTCTGGTTAGGGTTTAAAGAGATCTCTGGAGGTTCAGTTACTGGTTATTATCTAAAAATACAGAAATACAGACCTCGTGCTATTCCGAAGAATTGAAATCCATGTGTTTGTGTGTTGAATAGCCGAGAGCGATGGGATGAAGAGTCGGCCTGCTTTAGAGAAAAGTTCCATCTGTCGGCCCCCGACACGGCCCCCGGACCCACCTTCACGATGTCCGACCAATCAGAAAACGCAAAACGATGACACGGCAGCGTCATAGTGAGTACACACACGTATACACACTTTATATCGAGAGTGCAAAGCTTTGGATCGGTGCACACACACACACACACACACACGAAAGCTTTTGGATTCGATTCACATAAGTTCAGAAGAGCTCGGATGAGAATTATAGTTTCGTCCAAAGCCTCCAAAAAGCTCTCGTTCATTATGCAATAAATTACAATAAGTGAACGCGGAGATTAAAAACCTTTATTCCTAATGAAATGCCTGACACTGTGCAGTGACTGTTGTCAGATCTTTGCCAAAACCAGATGTTTATGGAAATTACGGCTGTTTTTACGCCTAACATTCTATAGATTTCACTAGTCACTAGTTTTTTATTCGTAGTTGCTCAGCAGATAAGCAGATTTAACAACCGGAGAAAAAAAACATATATTTACATTTACTTTCTTGGTGGAAGCTTTTATCCAGAGCGCCATGTGTTTGAGCAGCTGAGGGTTACGGGGGCAGTTTGT
The DNA here is from genome assembly GCA_033441825.1 of Pangasius elongatus. NCBI lineage: Eukaryota > Metazoa > Chordata > Actinopteri > Siluriformes > Pangasiidae > Pangasius > Pangasius elongatus. The sequence goes on from JAKKZN010000027.1 coordinate 15,668,396, forward strand.
TGGTTTTGGTATCAAACTCACGATGTTCTGATCAGCGGCGTTTACTCACTGATCCATCGCTGCTGAAAAATCTCATAAATCAAAAACTGGCATTAACTGTAGCTCTCGCTTCTGAATCCTGACACCCTGCTGCACTACACACATCGCCCGAGCTGTGATCAGGGTGTCTGTAGAACGCTGAAAGACGATCTGTTCGGAATCAGGAACACGTAGACATGCGGAAAACCTGCCAAACCTGAGCAAGTCCAGTGTAAAAGAGTCTGCTAGTTGGTGAGCCTCGTCCTACGCTGTCAGAAAGCTACGTTTAAACAGCGTAAACGTTCCCTCAGCAGTGGTCTTTCTATGTTCTAGCTACGTAACTTTGCGAAGTTTCTTTGCAGTTATGTTCCTGTAACAAAGAAGTTCCCTTGACAGTACTGCTTCTTAGTTCCAACTCCACTTCAGCAGGTTTACTGGCCTCCTATTGGTGGATTTTAGAGGCGTGTCTTTGGTCGCAGTGGCACTGAATTACACCACAGTATGTCTTCTGAGATCTCACGGCCAAATCATTCTGTGTATGATGAGCGGCGGCAGAATCGTACAGTGTAAACCCAACGGAATACAGGCGGAGAGCAGAATCCTGACCGAGTCCAACAGGGGCACTGGGACACCCGACGTCTTTCCCCCACTCGTCGGGATCTGAACTCCATCGCGAGTGAAACTTTACAGGTGTTCCACTCGGGCTCCGTCCAAAATCACTTTGTACTCGGCCAGAGCGCTTCTCCTCGCC
>JAKKZN010000027.1:15688206-15702848 GCA_033441825.1 Pangasius elongatus
AACAGAACAGCAACAAATGTAAAAGTGTTCCCAGCGTGACCGCGGTAACGGAGACGGACTTTACAGCTTCGTTGTTGTCATGGTGAGAAGCGTATCGAGGGGTTTAACGTGCGCCATATTTGCGACACATCCCCCGACCAATCAAATTGCAGCAGTTGAAAAATAACACGTTTTTTTTTTTTATTTCCTTTTCATTCTCCAGCTTTACCCTGATTTCACTCACTCATGTTTTTTTTTCAAGTAAGAAAAGAACTAGTTTATTTTCGTTCCCATGTTTCCTGATGATTTGCATATTAATGAGTAAGTGCACTGTGATTGGTCGATGTACTCACTGATGCTGAAGAGGAGGAGGGCCTTCATGCAGAGAAACTCCTCCTGTGTGACCTGCAGCAACACGAACTCCTGCGACAGGTGTTTCATCTGCATACAGTGTTCATACATGCTGGAGATGTGCATCCTCCGACTGACCGAGGGAGAGACGGAGAGACAGACGGAGAGACGGAGAGACAGACAGAGAGACAGATGGAGAGACAGATGGAGAGACGGAGAGAGAGACTTTTAGGATTCCTTTCAATACATTAATATGCATTAAATATTTACAGTATTTAATAAACGTCCCATCAGAGAGGAGATTATCAGCCATTTTTAATGCATCTAAACAACATCGGAGAGAGTGAAAGAAAGTGAGATAGAGAGATAAAACATGAGAAAGATGAAAAGAGAGGGCACAGAGTGAGAGAATGGAAAGGGAAAGAAAATATAAAAATGAGAGAGAAAGAGAGACGAGAAAATGAAAGTCGATGAACGATGAGGAGAGGAACGATGAGAGGAACAAGGGAAGGATAGCAAGAAGGAATGAAAAACGACAAAAGAAGAAGAGACAGAAGTAGAAGTAGAAGTGGACCAAAAAGAGTGAGAGAAAGGAGGAAAGAGAAATAAAGCAAGGACAAGAAAAAGAAAAGGAGAAAGAGAGAATGATGGTCATTGGGCATTTTAATGGTGAGGAGCGTAAATAATGAGATAGTGAAAGAACGAGTGGAGGAAAGAGCGATAGAGAGATGAAACATGGAGATAAAACACTGAGTGAAGGATTGGGAAGGAGAGAGAGAAAGAAGCTAAAAAGGAGCGAGAAAGAGAGTCAAGAAGACNAAAAAAGAGCCAAGGACAGAAAGAAGGAAGGAAAAAAGACAAAAGAAGAGAAAGGACAAGAAATCACAAAGCAGTAGAGAAAAAAGAACGTAAGGAGAAGAACGAAGGAAAAAGAGTGAGAGAAATGAGAGGAATACAAAGAACACCATCGTCGTTTTAATGCATAATCAATATACACAAAGAGAAAGAACGAGGGATAGAGGGAGAGATAAAAAAGAGAAGCAGAGCAAAGAAGAGAGCAAGAGTGGAAGAGAGAGAAGAATGAGAATGAGAAAGAGAGAGAGAGAGGAAGACAAAAAGAAGATGAAGGTCAAAAAAAGTACAAGAACAATGAGGTTAAGAAAAAATAAAATGCAGTCGAGAGAAGAGAAAAAAAAAAGGAGAGAAACAGACGTGGAATGAAAAGAAACTGCAGGGAGAAGAAAAGTGGAGGAGATGGACAGATAAATGAGGCGAGGAAAGAAAAGGCGGGACAGACAGACAAAGATGAACGATAGGGAAGAAGAGAGAGAAGGCGAGAGAGAGAAATCAGAACCACAGAGAAAGACAAGAAAAAAGAAAGGCAGAGAAAAGAGGAAGAGGAGGTAAAAATTAATTACTCAGAAAAAAGAAAAGTAGAGCAGGAAGGAAGAAAGGAAAGAAAAGAAAAGAGAGAAAAATAAGATGCAGAACATGGAGGAGAGAAAGCAACAGTGGAAAAGACAGGGAAAAAGAGTAAAATGGATGGACAGAAAGAAAAACAAAAGTATAGAGAGAATAGAGTGAAAATAATAGAATGAAAGATAAAGGAAGACAAGAGAGAGGAAAAGAAAAGACACGGACAGATAGAGAGAAGACGTAAAAGAAGTACAGATGTAATGAAAAGAGAAACATGATTATTGTCAGTGTTTTTTTGGAAGACAGTAAAATGGACGGATGGAAGGATAGAGGGACAGGGAGACTCGCGTGAGATAAACGAGCGTGAGAAGAAAAGCCTGCGCTCCGAAATAGCATCGCTTTTCTCCCTCCCTGTGAGCTCGACATTTCCCGAGCGACACAATGCGAGCGAGTGAAGAGCGGAGGAGAGGAGCGCGTGCACTTCATCTTCCTCTTTCAGGAAGAAGAGGAGGAAGAGGAGGAGGAAGAGGGACAGGAGGGGGGGGCATTGAAGGAGTGCAGGAGTGCAAAAATCCAATCTTCAGTGTGACAAAAAAAATCCTGCACATCTTAATAAGACAACAGCAACTCACAAATGAAGCCTGGCAGAGAGGCTTTGTGCTGAAAGAACAGAGAGAGAGAGAGAGAGAGAGAGAGGATGGAGAGGAGGGAGGGAGAGAGAGAGAGAGAGAGAGAGGATGGAGAGGAGGGAGGGAGAGAGAGAGAGAGAGAGAGAGAGAGACAGGAAGAGGGGAGGGAGTTGCAAAGACTTCAAAGAAAATCTAAGTATATACTTAAGAAAAGCAGCATGAGGAAAATGGATGAAAAGAAGCAAATGGTGAGAAAGAAAGAAAGAAAGAAAGACAGAAAGTGAATGATGAGAGAAAAAGCTAATAAAAGATCTTAGAAAAGACAACAAGTAGATTAATGTAAGTAAAAAAAGATGTATAGATAGATAGATAGATAGATAGATAGAGAAGGATGGAAAGAAGTAGCCAATAAAAGAAAAAAAGGTAGATACAATGATGTAGAAGGAAAAATGAAAGTATATAGAAAAATAATATAAACGAATAGAACAGATAGAGGGGTCGAGTATTTTACAAATTTAACAAACAAAAGAAGATGGAAAGAGTATGAAAAGATGAATGGAGGAAAAGAAGTGAGAGAGAAAGATGAATGGAAAAGGTTAGAACAGAGGAGGAGAAAAAGTAGGATTTATGGATTTAGAAAAACTGCAAGAATTGAAAAACTAAAAAGATTTTTTTTTACAAAAGAAGGGGTTACGTATTAAAAATGAAATGTCCCCTTTACCACCTGGTGTCCGTCAGCAGCACCAGACTCAGGTAGGGGGCGTGGCCTAATGTTTAAAGGCACTGACGATTCAGGTATGCAGGTTTGCTAATTACTCATGCTAAACTGCTAGCCATATCCTCCCTTACCTGTGAGCACCACTAGCCATGCAGCCACGTAGCTCCAGTGCAAAACTAAAGCAGCAAGCTGTAGAAACCGGACACTGGCTTATAAACTGCATTTGGGCCGAGGGGAAAACGGTGTACGTTACATTTCTCAAAAAAACAATCGCTTTAAGATCTGGATGCAGTTTTGCCGTCGTTTTAAATTTAATTGCATATCCACTTCGTAATGATCAGCATTTTCTTCCCGCCACACCAGACTCAGCCTTTGCCTTCGGGAACAAAGCCGCCATTAAGTCCTTCGGATGATCTTTACGACTGCAACTTATTTTGCACTTTTCTATCGTTATGCTTCAGCTATATATAACCGATCGCACTTGGGCTCGTCTCATTACTGTCAGCTTTGCTCTTCGGTGTACTGAAATGATGGGGTTTATTTCCCAAACGTCCTCCCGAGCCTCCGTGAGAAAGGCTCTTTAGGCTTGTTCCAACCCAGAATGGACTCGTTTCATTCTATATCACAGCTTCATTTCTTGGAAACACTCAGAGGTGGAGCAAATCTCATGGTTTGGTCAGCTGTGGGCCTTTCTTTTTTTTTTTTTTTGAAGACCAACAGGTCCAGAGATAACGAACCACAGGAAAATCTGCTTAGTCAGGAATACTATTCAAGGGCCACCCCCCCATTTTATCAAGTCATCCCAAGCTGGTTCTTGCTTCCTCAAAGGTGCCACCAGAATCACCAAGAAACAAACTTTGGAAAGTCTGAAATGTTCTTGTTTTTTAGAATAGTAGAGTGGGATACTAAAAAGGAAGTAGTAACAGACGAAAGTGTGTGTTTTGTTTAAAGAAAATGGCACCAGACTTTGATAGAGGACGAGGACGCATTCCGGTATCTGGTGGTCAGGTTGATTGGTCACCAATTACCAATCTTATCAGGAGACAAAGCAAAGAATCAATTCTGACCTCCTTCATACTGAGGTGGGTGGTCTGCTTGGAACCGTGAAGTGCTTTTCTAAACTTCCCAAGGCTTTGGAAGTCTGTTCAAAAGGGAGCATAAAACAGGCTTACTGAAATGGACATGATTACCCTTTCCTTGCTTTTAGTCAAGCATAAAATATGCTTGGCCTGGAAATGGCCTATGCCTCCTTCACACTTTATGCAATTTAAACCATGATCCTTCTTCCTGATCTTGAAAAGATTATGTGTTCACTCTGAGGGTGTAGTGAGGTTTAGGTGGAAACCTTTTCTTTCTTTTAATAGACATTTGATACTCAATACTCCCACAAGACTGAATGTATGCATGTTTGGCCTGGGAATCGATGCTGGAAGGAGACTAGAGTCTTTCCATCACTCTCCTTTTTCATTTTTCTTGTCTGCTTCTTTGGTTTTGGTGACAGCAGAGGTTTCACTTATCTGTAAAATTGGGTGAAGTGGATAGACAGGCAGCTAGGGTGGGTGTAGATGGGCAGCTGGGCTAGGATGGGCTGGAAAGGGGTGGACACGGACAGATGGAAGGGATAAGGTGAGCATGGATGGACAACTGTGCTGAGATAAGCATGAAAGGGCAGATAAGGTGGGGTGGGAAGTGGGTAGGCATGGGCAGGTATATAAGGTAGGATTTGGCAGGGCAGCGGGGATGAGGTGGACATAAGGAGACAACTGAAGTGGGCATGAAGAGGAAGCTTGGGTGGGTATATACAAGCACCTGGAGAGTGGAGGTGACCGGCAGTTGGTTTGGTGTGGTCATGGATGGGCGGGTGAGGCGAGGTGGGATTTGACAGGGCAGTGTGGCCAGGGAGGGGTGGCCATGAACAAGTAAATGGAGTTAGGTGGGCATGAATGGGTATCTTGGCAGTGCATATATTGGCAGCATTGGTGGGGTGGGCCTGAAGGTGCACATGGGGCAGGCATGGACAGAGAGATGGGGTGGATGCTGACAGGCAGCTGGGCTGCGGTGGGCATGGTCACAGGTAGGTAAGGTTTGGAGAGCCTGGATGGGCACCTGGGGTGGTCAGGGGATGAATAGGCAGCCAGTGCTGAGTTGGGGAGGGCGGTGACAGATAGTTGGCAAGCAAAACACAAAACAATTACTCTATTAGGATGGCATCCATAATTTTGGCTTTTCTTCATTTCACTTACTTTTTGCCTTTACCCACAAACAAGCACATCCACATCCACCCATTCTGTGTTTACTTATTACCCAAATTTCCTGTCTTTTTTCTCCTCTGTCTTTTCTGCTTTTTGTTTTGCAATCTTTTTCTCTCTCTGCTGTGACTTCTAACAATCCATAAAATTGTACCTCTACTTCTACAAAGAGTGCATGGTCCATCAAAGATGGGGTATGGTGGAGAAAAAAGGAATAAGTATGAAAATATAGAAGAGGGGAAGCAAGAAAGTAGAGCAGACATGAACGTCACGGATTTGGAGAAAGACGACTCAAGCAAGAGTGGAAATAATAGAAACTGTGAAAAAGAGACAGAGAGAGAAGCAGTCGCAAGGACATGGGTGAAGTAAAAAGACAAGCAGTATAAAATGACTGGATAAAGTACAAAAATAAACAGATGAGAGGACAGAGAGGAAGAGAGCGATAGGACATGTAAGGGATGTTGGTGAATTGATAGAAAGTGAGGAGAAAACTAGATGAGGGAAACAGAGATGGAGAGATGGACATAAAAAAGTGGCAGTTGCAAATCTTCAGGAAAATAAAACAAGTGTGTGGTGATTTTATGGACTGAGAGATGAAGAGAGAGCTGAAAGGCTAGATGGAGGATGTAAGAGGAGGGAAAATAGATGAAGAGATGTGGGGAGAGAAACACGAACTTATAGATTTATAGATCACGAGAAAACAAACAGGAACAGGTGAGAGTGGAAAAGAAGAACGAGAAGGAAGAAATGAAGTGATGATGAGAGATAAGGAAAGTGAATGTAAGAGAGATAGAAAGACAAAAAGGGTGAGGAAAATTACATTTAGGTAAAGAAAAATAATAACAGATGGAGAGATAATAAAGAAGGATAGAAGGAAAGATACAAAAAGAAATAAACACTGACTCATTGAAGACCAGGTCAGGAGCGAAGTAGAGCATGCGAGCGTTGACGTTTTTGTACGATCTCCATCCGAGAGCGAAGACCATCACAGCCATCCAGGCATGCTGGATCATCGTCATCTGATCGTCCACGTGCAGGTTACGGAATCCTGAGAAATAACCGAGAGTAGCTCAGGTACTGTTAGCACCCTGAAGCTTTTCCTATAACATCATGTCCTGAAGTGTTTTATTCCTCTTAAAACACAGCAAGTTTTGTTTACTAAGGATCGATACATCTTACTTTTTACCCATTTAATGTTGTGGAACATCAGTGAAGCAAGTTAGTTCCTGTTTTCACTTACGTTATAGCGCTGCCTTTGAGCCTATATACAAGTACGAACTCAATGTACATCAACGTCAGTGGAGTTTCATGAGTTCAACTTTGCTGTAATTTGCTTCGTCAACCGATACAGAGCGGCTGATTTGACAGCGCTGACCTTTGAAGGGATTAGAATTTCAAATTTAATTGGATAAATTTTTTCCCCCCCAATTTTCAAAATCTGCATGCATGAAAATCTGTTAGCTAGCTAGCTTGGTAGTAACCAATTTAGGTTAGCAATAAAAGCAGAATGTCATTAATCTGTTGATGCACACGGCTTAGAGTACACGCAGAAGTTATTGAAGTTCCCCTAAATTTGTTTCAGAAAGCTGATTTGCTTTTACAAAGAGTTCATTCTCAAACCTGAAGTTAAAATATTAAAATCACTGGCAAAATTGATTAGTGCAGCAAAATGGTGGAAATTTTTATTGCTAATCTTCCAGTTACTGGCTCATGACTATTAGGTGATTATGTTAGCTAGCTAACTAAGTGAAATATAATAAAAGTAAATTGATGAAAATTTAGGAAAATACTCTTTGAGATCATGACCGCTAACACAATCTGAACACACATGAGCGTGTGCAGTATATACTGTAAATCTTTGGCCTTCGAGACACGCCCACTCAAGGTCATTTCCATATATGGATTTAGAACAAGTTTCACCAACAGGTGTTTAATACCACAGCATGTATTTGAAGACACTCTGGAGCAAAATCAGCTCAGTGTGATATTTTCCTCTCTGTAGTGCAGCTCGACTATCGTTTCACGTTGACCTTCACCGACTTTCCCTCAGCGGACCCAGAAATTAATAGCCATGTTTCATTCTGGAGGTCTGCAGCTGCACACTTTAAAGGTTCCTCCATGTTTCACTGAGAGGCTTTTAAATACAAAAGGTAGCAACAATTTGTTCCTCCATGTTGCTCTGGTTCGGTAAACAGAAAGGATAACTTCATCGAGATGGACAAATGAATCCAGGGGAGGAAGCTGATTTTACAAAGGGAATAAACTTTATCTCTTTATCTTTAACTTTATATCTTTTTTAAATGAAAACTTCTCAAACTTTATCTTTATGTAACGCTAACCCAAAACACTTTCGACTTTCTACAGGAACAGCTTTCTGATTGGTATTTTAAGAAGTTATCAGTTAGCAACCCTTTTTTTTTTTCTTCCTTTATTAACCCCACACCTCTTTGGAGGACAATTAGGGCTTGTGTTAGCAATAATAAGCAACTTGTTTTTGACTATTAAAGTGACTCCTAATGCTTGTAGATTGTGGGTGTGGCCTGTCCAGCATTTTTTACTTCTGATGAGAAAGGCAGCAGCTATATATAGCTTCTAAAGTTAAAGATAATATCGCATTAATCGTGTGAAAATGTTACGCGCTCAGCTTCGTACTAGCTTCAATCTTAGATTAGCAAAGCGAGCTAACTGTACTGGCTACATACGCTCACCAGTTGAACTGACGATCTCTGCTACTTTCTCTTTATTTTTCTTCATTCTCTTTATTAACATCTCTATACACATTTAATGAGAGGTTGTGTATGACAGCAGAAGATGAACCCAGGGTTATAAGTTTTTCTTCCCCTTTTTTTTGGGTCAAACAGTAAATAGGAAATAATTGCAGGTAGGAACTGAAGCTGTGAGTGCGGAACTGAAGAAACGTCGCTCCACTGATAATAGATTAAAAAAATAGTTGACGTGGTGAAGCTTCCTGTAAGACGATATTTATTTAACATGTATGGAAGGAGTCTCTAGTGTCAGCGCTTTTTAACAGTCAGAGGTGAAGCTGTAACTTTAAGTTTTCTGACATCTTCAGGACAGAGGAGTTTACGCTTCTTTGCGGTTTTTAAAAAATCTTATTAACTTCAACAGAGAGAAAGAAGAGACGCTGGTGAGGGAACGACTGTTTATAGCTGCTATAACGTAAGCGACATCAGGAACTAACTTAATGATGCTAGTTACCTAAATATGTCTTCAACTTAGCATCTGCATTAACCAGCTTCTTTTTTTGGTCATCAAAGCCCAAATGAGCGCTACTTCCACTCTTTGTATTAGCATTCGCCTTTCAGGAATTCCCACTCCAGTTTGGGCAGGAACAAAATCTTAAATTTGTTTCGTGAGTGAGTGAGTCACAAAAATCATACCATGAGGTCTTTTATATAATTGTTTGTTTGTTGTGAATGAAATAATAGATATTAGCATAAACATGTAAGTCTGTACAATGAATATAAAAGCTGTCTCATTTATTCTCTTTCTCTTTTTTCCCTCCATTATTGTTTTTTTTTTTGATAATTGTCCCAATAGCTTGATTTGCATCAAGTGGCTGTTTAAATCAGCTTTTGCTGATGGGCACAAATGAGAGCTAAAGGAGTTTACATAAGAATGTGCTCATAGAAACACACTGCTACATCAAAGCTAGCATTTTGCATAAGAACAAAAAAACAAAAAACAAACAAAAAAGCTCCTTCATAACACTGCAAAAACACGGTACCCCGACTGCAGCAGTGTTTCATCATTCTGCTTTAAGGTTTCTCACGTGATTACATGTACCTGTAACTCACCTGGTTACTGTAATATTACCTAGTTCTCCTGCATTATAGATAATCTAATCCTGTGTGTTATAATTCACCTGGTTACTGAATTGCTAAAACACTTGGACTCCTGTTCTGGGAACTTAGTGACCTGTTGTTACCACAGTAACCTTTATAAATCCTCTAGCCTGCATCATAACTCACCTGTTAACATGGTCTATAATTTACCTAATCTCATACTTTATTACTCACCTTGTTACCAGGTTTATAACTGATGTTTACTTGATACCAGGTAAATACCAGTTATAGTCATATTTATCTGTTCAATAAATCACTATACCCTGGCTGCCTCTCCGCCTCTAAACCCACCTGGAGGAGCTGCCTCTATATTCCAGCTCTTTACCTGGTCAACATTTTACCTGTCTGTCTGTTATCACTCATCTAATCACCAGCACCAGGAATCACCTGCTTACGGTGACTAATTCAGTTTCCTTGTTTATAAATTGCTCAGCTACTTGCTGTAAGAATCATCAAGTTACTCACCTACCCACCTGCTCAGTAAGTTGCCTGGTTACTTGTACAATAAACATCTCTCTCCGCACAACCTGCTCTACCTGTGCTCTCCTACTGCCAGTGCCCTACCTCACTTCCTACACCTGCCTGGTCTATTTGAGCACCTTGATGCCTCTGTATGTTACCAGGTCTAGAGATTACCTGGCTCTCTATATGTTTACTTGCTTGCCTCTGTCTTACAAAAATCATCTTCTATAATTTACATTTTCTATTAAATCACCTGCTTACCTGGTGTACAGTTTACCTGGTTAACTGCCCTCTCACCTAATCTGTGTCCCATGGCTACCTGTCCTGGTACACTCCCTCTGTACGTGCCTATTTTTGGTGCTTCCTGTGACTCACCTGGCAGTCCTTTGGCCCATTTCACCACCTTAACGAGTTGCCTCTCTCCAAGCTCGTTAAGGCTGGTCAGGAGGGCAGCAGCGGAGTCGGGCTGTGCGTGGTCATGCCCTGCGTTCACTACTTCAGGCTCGATGGACTCCAGGATGCTGAGGAAGACGAACTGAGAGTGGAACGTCAGACTCGCTTTGGGTGATGGATTCTGGATCAGATCGACTGAACCAGAACCTGACGGCATAGACGAAACCGGACTCTCCTCTTCAGGAACCTTCAGCTGACCAATCTTCTTCAGTTTACGAGCTAAAAGAGAAAGAGTAACACATTTAAAATGTTTATGTGTCCTAATGAAGTGAAGGCCCAGGACCTTCTGGTCACTTTTGGTGCTTGGACCCCTAACACGTCCTCGTAATAGCACAGCTAGTATTGTGTACAACATCAGGATAAACCACCGAATTATTAATTGATCAAACAAGAACAGCTGTTGGAAAACTTTGCATACAATCTGTAGGTCATAAAGTTACTCAGTCTTATCTAAAAATTGTACAGAAATTATACTAAACCCGACACCAAAGTCTGCATGAATGACATAATGTGTAAACAACGTAAATATTTCCAGTATGCTAAAGACGAAAGATAGCTATATCCAGAGCCGTTTTGCTAGTATCCTCCTTCCCTGTTGAAGAAATAAACTATACACATAATTATACTGCCATATTCTCTTTTATCTAAACATTGCATCCAAATATTTGCAATCTATTGCTATGTAACAACTGAGGCTGACATCCATTCAGCCGTCCACCAGAGGGAGCCCTCTCCCGAATACTGATGTTCTTCTTCTATGCCTACTTCCTGTTTAGCACATGTATTTCAGGGCCTAGCTCACCTGTATTCAGTGCGAAGTATTGTCAGCTTGCCACTGCCTTACTGAGCGTTTTTCATTGCCTGTTGTTTTGTTTCTTGACCATTGTGCCTGTCTTCTGGATCTCGTCTTTTGGATTAATGCTTTGTTTCGTTCGCTTGGTTGGACTGCCTCTCCTGTTACCGGACTTTTGCCTGATTCAATGACTACTTATTAATGACGACTTATTTGCTGCTTCGGTTTAATAAACTCTCCACATATGGATTCAGAAACTGCCCCCACGTCTGGCCCCTTACAGAATACTTCACCTGACTTGAATCCAGCGGAAGTTTCACAGCTTCAGGCCGCATTTGCTTACCAGAGTGAGCTTCTTAAAGGATACCAAGAACAGTTAAACAACTTACGAGCCACCAATGACTACTTCACTCGTTACATCCATTCTCTGCCATCTGCTCACGCTGAACCGGTAAGATTTGCACTCCCTGATAAGTTTGATGGCTCTGCTGAGAAGTGCAGGGCAATGCATCAATGTAAAATATACTTCTCAAACCAACCAGAATCATTTCGCCCAGATTCAAAGAAATGTGCATTCATGATGTCTCTTCTCACTGGCAAAGCTCTTGACTGGGCCACAGCAGTTTGGGAGAACGACCCACAGTTCCAAACATCTTTTGATTACTTTGTTCAACTAACTCATGAGGTCTTCGAACACCCAGCAGGAGGTAAAAATATTTCCGTTTAGTTGCTTCATTTACGCCAGGGCCAAAAAACAGCAGCTGATTATGCTATTCAGTTCAGGACATTAGCGGCTCAGAGTGGGTGGAATGATGTCGAATTAAAGACGGGCTTAATCATGAACTGCAAGCTGAACTTGCCTGCAAGGGTGAAGATTCCTCACTGTCTGAATTCATTACTATGACTACTTCGTAATGCACCACATTCTAAAGCTCACCCAGTCTGACAAACTGCATCTGCCAGTCAAGCCCTTACAAGCCCAGAGTCTCCAGAGCCCATGCAGATTGCTTATACACGAGTCTCCTCTGAGGAACGCGTACGTCGCAGAAATGACGGAATAACGCATCAGACAGTACCAGTTACCTTGCAAATTGGACTATTTCACACTGAAACCATCTCTCTGTCAACACCCCCAAGAATGCAGTTATTCTAGGGCATCCATGGCTGGCTACTCACGACCCATCCATTTCCTGGAAACATGGTGAGCTAAATAAATGGTCAGACTACTATCACTCGCACTGTCTTCGTGTTGCAATTTCCCTACCATGTTTTACTACCAGTATAGAAAGCCCAGACGTCCAAACGAAAACAAGGATCCCTGATGAGTATGCAGAATTCTCCGAGATTTTTAGTAAAGCTAAGGCAACTCAACTCTCTCCTCACCGACCTTGGGACTGTGCAATTGAGTTACTACCGAATATGACACCCCCTAAAAGCAAGGTATATCCATTATCACGACCAGAAACCTTAGCCATGGAGACTTACATCGAAGAGGCATTAGCATCTGGATTTATTCGTCCTTCTACTTCACCGGCCGCAGCAGGCTTCTTCTTTGTTGAGAAAAAGGATGGAGGCCTTCAACCATGTATAGATTACAGAGGATTAAACACAGTAACTATAAAACACACACATCCACTACCACTTGTTCCTTTAGCTCTTGAGCAACTTCGGGTGGCACGCATCTACACCAAGTTAGACTTGAGAAGTGCTTACAACCTCGTTCGAATCAGAGAAGGGGACGAATGGAAAACAGCATTCATCACCACTAGGGGGCACTATGAGTATCAGGTAATGCTGTATGGGCTAGCCAATGCACCAGCAGTCTTCCAGTCATTCATCAATGAAATCTTCCGTGATCTCCTCAACCAGTGTGTGATAGCCTACATAGATGACATTCTCATATATTCTCAAGATAAGGCCCAACATACACAACATGTTAAGACAGTCCTCTCACACCTCCAACAACACCAACTGTATGTCAAGGCAGAGAAATGTGAGTTCCACTGCAATCAAACCACCTTCCTCGGTTACAACATCAGCCACCAAGGTGTCAAAATGGATAGCTCAAAGATACAAGCCGTTACTGAGTGGCCAAGACCCAATACAGTCAAGGAGCTTCAATGATTTTTGGGTTTTGCAAACTTCTATCGAAGATTCATCAGAAACTACAGCATGATTGCAGCTCCCCTCACAACACTACTCAAAGGTAAACCCTCGAAGTTGCCATGGAATGATGAGACACAAAAAGCTTATGCTTCCCTCAAAACCAGCTTCACAACAGCACCTATTGCCAAGCATCCAGACCCTGACCTCCCTTTTGTTGTGGAAGTAGGTGCTTCTGACTGTGGTATTGGTGCAGTCCTGTCCTAGCGTCATGGTAATCCAGGTAAACTTTACCCCTGTGCTTTCTTCTCCAGGAAATTGAATGAAGTTGAAGGAAATTATGACGTCGGGAATAAAGAGCTACTGTCTATGAAGGCTGCCCTAGAAGAGTGGCAACACTGACTAGAAGGGGCCACCCATCCTTTCCAAATCATCACTGACCACAAGAACCTGGAATACATTAAGAGTGCCAAAAGACTCAATCCCCATCAAGCCCAATGGTCATTGTTTTTTACTAGGTTCCAGTTCACAGTCACCTACTGTCCTGGCAGTAAGAACAGCAAAGAAGATGCCCTCTCATGCAGGTTAGATCCACCCCATGTATTATCACATACTGAGCCCATATTACCACCCTCAGTCATCATCGCACCCATTACCTGGGACCTCATGGAGGAGATCCAAAGAGTGCAGCAGTCTAATCCTGCACCACCTGAATGCCCACCAACAAAACACTACATACCTCAAACTCTGCGACAAAGAACTATCCAGTGGGTCCACACATTCTTGTGCACAGGACACCCAGGTATTCAGTGAACAATTAATCTGGTATGTAACTCATTTTGGTGGCCATCTCTAACAAGTGATGTCAAATCTTGTCAAATTTGTGCCCAGTCTAAGACTCCCAGAGAATTGCCATCTGGCCTGCTCCAGCCATTACCAATCCCACAGAGACCATGGTCGCACCTATCTATCGACTTTGTTACGGATCTACCTAATTCCAAACGGTTTTACCACGATTCTTGTCATCATAGACCGGTTCTCTAAATCATACTGGCTCATTCCCATGAAAGGTCTACCCACAGCTATGGAAACTGCTTATGCTCTGTTTCACCATGTCTTTAGAGTTTATGGCCTACCAGAAGACATTGTAACAGATCGGGGATCCCAGTTCACCTCCAGAGTCTGGCATGCCTTTTGCAAGCAACTAGATATCAACGTAAGCTTAACTTCGGGATATCATCCACAAACAAACGGACAGGTAGAGAGGCTTAATCAGGAAATAGACAGATATCTCAGGTCTTATTGCAGCCGTGAGCAACAAAGGTGAAGCGACTTCATCCCATGGGCTGAATATGCACAGAACTCCCTTACTCATTCCTCTACTGGCCTCACTCCTTTCCAGTGCGTGCTGGGCTATCAACCTCCAATGTTCCCTTGGTCGGTAGAACCGTCTGCAGTGCCAGCAGTGGATGATTGGATCAGGTGGAGTGAACGGGTGTGGGATAGTGCATTCAGCTGCAGCGGGAGGTACGAGCCCAATGGAGCCAGGGGGGGCCAGATGCAGTACCTGGTGGACTGGGAGGGCTATGGTCCGGAGGAGAGATCTTGGGTAGCTGCCAGAGA
>JAKKZN010000027.1:15702948-15716666 GCA_033441825.1 Pangasius elongatus
TATTCAGTGCGAAGTATTGTCAGCTTGCCACTGCCTTACTGAGCGTTTTTCATTGCCTGTCGTTTTGTTTCTTGACCATTGTGCCTGTCTTCTGGATCTCGTCTTTTGGATTAATGCTTTGTTTTGTTCGCTTGGTTGGACTGCCTCTCCTGTTACCGGACTTTTGCCTGACTCAACGACTACGCCTATTAGCCTCATTGTTTGGACTTATTTGCTGCTTCGGTTTAATAAACTCTCCACATATGTATTCAGAAACTGCCTCCGCGTCTGGCCCCTTACATGCTAATAGATTATTAATCTTCTAGTTTTCTATTCGATGATATAGCAAGGTCAATATTAAACAAATACTTCTACTTGTCACTATTTCTGGGATTTTTCTGGCTAAATGACTTGTTTTTAAATTTTTTTACCTTTGCTATCCTTAACATAAATAACCAAAGCCATTAGATATCTAAAATGCTGAAAATCACACGATGGTCACGTCAATGCAAGTCATTTAATTTCTAACCCTGACCCGATTCTGTTGGATTCTGTAAACATGCCTTTTATTCTCGGCTTGAAGGCCCCTCATATTTCCATATCTCATTTGCAAAATAAAATCCTTGGCGGCCGAAAGTTGCCAGTTTTTAAGCATTAGTGCTTGGCAGCTATCTCTAGGTCTTTGGCGTATTGGCAAGATGTCAGTCCTAACACAGCAGACATCACTAGTCACGCTGCTAAGTGGCTGTGTTATGGAAACACGCTGTAACACACTTCGCTTCCTGCTTTACTAATTTGCTAAAAAATCCAATCTGTAAAACTTTGCAGTGCATGACCGTTAGAATTCAGAAAACCACAAATATTTGTTTTGTCTTTTTGCATAAGTAAAGCTCTTACCCTGGTCAAGCATCTGCATGCTGATGGTAACTCCGTCACCGTTAATCTCTTTTAATTACATAGTAACTTTTAATTATATAATAACCTTTAATCATAGCTCATTGATCTTTCTCCCTTTTCATTAGCTCCAGCTTCATCACTACAACAAACAGTCCGTCTCCAACTCTAAACATGTCACACATTCACCTTCTTTATTATCTCCTGATTATACAACCTCAAGGGTCATTTTTTTCCACATTCTGCCTTGTTTTACAGTTTCCCTGGAGAACCTTTTACGCGGTTTCGGGGGAGAGAGGTTAGTGCCGAGCTCTTGCACGAGCTCTGGAAGGGAAAGAACTATCTGTGAAGGAATCATCCATGCTCTATTAATGCCAGGCTTTGGATTGCAAAGTTCAAAGTTATGCATGCAAAGCCTGCTTTATTCAAAGGCAAACCATCTGTTTCTCCACTCTAGGACCGCTGTATGGGTTCTAAGGGGACTTCAGCTCATACATTTTGGCTTGAACGTATCGAGCTCCTTTGCTGGGACTTTTGTGCGCACACCACGGGAATTGTTTCAGATATTAAATTTGCCCTTCTTGGCTGCTCTGTTGTCACACAGTCACTAATGTTCAGTGTCGTTATAGCCAGGGGATGGAAGTTTAAATCTTCTCCTTTTCAAAGCTGGCTTCTTGATACGGTTTCTTCTCTTTGGCTTGAAAAAAGTTTCCAATACTGATGCTCACCAATGGCATTTCCAAAGCCGTCTTTGATCCCAATGGAGAAATATTTACATTTCTTTGCTTTTTCTTTTCGTTCATTCTAATTGTTCTCACCCCTTCCACATGTGAACATTATTCACCACAACTATGCCATCTGGCATGGTTTTCTGTGTGTTTGAGCAAGGAGGAGATGATGTGGTGGTGTGGACTTGCTGTGGTTGTTGTGGTTGTTGACTTTCTGATGACATGTTCAGCTTAACTGTGGATTTGAAACTGAACTAATCCTTTTAAAAATACACTCAGCTAGCTGCAGAACAGCAATGCAAAAACACTCAGAATCCCTGTTAGATGCTATCAAAAAGTCCTTCTGCTGAAGAACAATCTGGCAAACTCAGACGCATGAACAGCATGTAGGCGATTTTAATAATCTGATAATCCACTTCAGCAGTTGCGTAACTCGACTCTGAATACCAGGAACTTTCCCCTTTTGATGTGACTTTGGGACTCAAAAGCTCAGAAGTTAAGTCCACTTTTCTTTCCTAAAAAAAACTTCGGTTGTAGGGTTCTACATAGAACCTTTTCAGCATCACATCAACCATGACAAACATGCAGAGGAACAAGCTGAGGAACCCTGAAAGTTTTTGTTTTGCAGCTATTTATTATAGTTGTGCATTTATATATTGGACCGCATCATTGGTTCATTTTTCATTTTCAACCATCAAACACATTCTGGGACACAGTAATTAAAATATGTGTGTGTTATAAACGACCAAATGCTAATTCTCACACAGTGCTACAAGGATTAGTATGTAGTACATGCAATACAATTGTACCATTTCTAATAAATTTGGATTTGTCCTCTTTTCTCAAGTGCTTGGACCCCTATAATTCTCTTTTTCAGCTTGAATTAATTTGCCTTCACTTTAGTAGACATCTGTTGTATTTAAATGTGCATCATAAATAAACCGGACTTTACTACTTGTTTGGGTAGTAAATATCCTTTCATCCCTCTCTCTGTCTCTCTGTAGGACATTCCCTCTCTATATACTCACACACACACACACACACACACAGTTACACGGCTGGTTTGCTGAAACCGTGTAGCAGTTAGTACAGAGTCCAGGCAGATCTGAGAAAGTAATGATGTCAAAAACGTGTGTTACGTCTTTCTGCTCGGGATTATCTGAGAGCTTTTCATGAAATCAGGTCAAGGGATGTTAAAAATAAGGGACTAAAGCTGAGCTGTGTAGCGGGTACAAAGGCCAAGAGTTCCTGTCAAACAAGTCTCACTGACTCGTAACCCCTTCGCTGAGCCAGACGCTGAAGCTGTGAAGTTTCTGTTAAACCACAGCGTGATGCTTACGGTCTGGTTTCATTAGTGAGCAGCTGTCAGAAAACACACTGATGTGTGTCGCTGGTTTTTTTTTTTGTCTCCCACGTAACCGCAGAAACCCGTTTAAACTCTGAGACATAAGAGAGAAAACTGCTGAGTGCTGATTTCTGAAAACTGACGAGTTGAACACAGACAGTTCAAGTGTTAAAAATATGCAAAGGAAGATCACAAAATACAGCCTCAGGGTCCAAGTCACTCCTCTCCTTTCTTCCTTTCTTTTTCTTTCTTTGGTTCTTCATTTACTTATTTTCTTTCCTTTTCTCTGCCGTTATTTCTTCTCTCCCTCCTTTCATTTTTTTCTTTCTTTCACTACAGTTTAAATGTGTACTGAATGTTTTAATTGATATAGATTGAATACGGTGGATTTTAAACATGATGTGTGTCTCTGGCTGAAGCAGCCCTGATCGTCTGCGCATCACTTCTGCAGACGGATGTGCGAACAGCGTGCGAGCTTTTCTCTCCTTCTTGTGGTGAAAAACAATTCAGTGTACATTCATCTCCCACAGATTAGATTACTGCAACACTCTCTTTACTGGACTTCCTGAAAAATCGATAGAAAAGCTTCATCTTCAGCTCAGCGCTGCAGCCACACGACTCGCTCCGAGCAGAGGAGTGTTTCCTCAGAGCACTCCGCCGGCTCGCTCTCATCGATCACACAGTCCTCTCACTCGTCCACAGAGCTCTTAACAACATGGCGCCCAAAGCACTGCACATACACAATCTGTACAGATAAACCTACACGATCTGTACACAGAAACCTACACGATCCGTACACAGAAACCTACAGGATCCGTGCAGATAAACCTACACGATCTGTACACAGAAACCTACACGATCCGTACAGAGAAACCTACACGATCCGTACAGATAAACCTACACGATCCGTACAGAGAAACCTACACAATTTGTACAGAGAAACCTACACGATCCGTACAGAGAAACCTACACAATTTGTACAGAGAAACCTACACGATCTGTACAGATAAACCTACACGATCTGTACAGAGAAACCTACACGATCTGTACAGAGAAACCTACACGATCTGTACAGAGAAACCTACACGATCCGTACACAGAATCCCACACAATCTGTACACAGAAACCTACACGATCCGTACACAGAAACCTACACGATCCGTACACAGAAACCTACACGATCTGTGTAGGAAAACACAGTGGGGAAAAAACTAATGACACGTCTCTTAATCAGCACGTTTTCCTTCTTTCTCCTTACCCTTCTTCCACACTCTTTCTTTCTTTCTTTCTTTCTTTCTTTCTTCCCCTATTACGCGACTGAGACGTGCTGCAGTAAACTGCCGTGTTCATCACCTCATTTACATTTACATTTATAGCATTTGGCAGACGCCTTTATCCAGAGCGCCTTACATTCACCTCCACACACTCCTGCATCTCTCCCTCTTTATTTCCAGTCACTGCTGTTTTACTACAGTGTGTATGATGTACTGATCGTTTGTTTCTGTTTGTGTTTGTCTGTGCTGATGTGTTTGTGTTGATGTTTGTGTGTGTGTTGGTGTTGTTGTGTGTGTGTGTGTGTGTGTTGATGTGTGTGTGTGTGTTTGTGTTGATGTGTTTGTGTTGTGTGTGTGTGTGGTTGTGTGTGTGTGTGTGTTTGTGTTTGTGTTGATGTGTGTGTGTGTGTTTGTGTTGATGTGTGTGTTTGTGTTGATGTGTGTGTGTGTGTTTGTGTTGATGTGTGTGTGTTTGTGTGTTTGTGTGTTTCTGTTGATGTGTTGATGTTGGTGTTGGTGTGTGTGTGTGTGTGTTTGTGTTGATGTGTTGATGTGTGTGTGTGTGTGTGTGTTTGTGTTGATGTGTGTGTGAGCGAGTGAAGAATAAAGTGGCGTTTAAACTCAGTTGTGTGTGTGTGTGTGTAAAACGGAGCCTCAGAGGAAATCAGATCTCTGTGTAATGAATTCTGCCGCCAGTGTGGTGTATTTAGATGGATGAGGGGCTTTTGTGTGTGTGTGTGTGTGTGTGTGTGTGTGTGTGTGTGTGTGTGTGTGTGTGTGTGTGTGTGTGTGTGTGTTTGTGTGTGAGTGTGTGTTGTGGAGTCAGTAAGTAGAGACATAATCAGATCAGATGGCAATAAAATCTATAACATGACAGTTTGCTCACTTCATTACTGCATCACACACACACACACACACACACACACACACACACACTTTATTTATCTATTTCTGTTACTCTACTTTTCTCCTGATGTCGGTTTTTATTGCTTGTTTTCTTATCATGTGCTTATCATATTTCTTTCTTTCTGCCTTGTGTTCTTTTTAATGTTTGTTTATAATTTTGCTTTTATATTTTTATCTTTTTCTTTTCTGGTTTGTTTCTCTTTTAAACTTTATTTCTTTTATAAGTGTTTATTTTTTCTGTTTCTTTTTTTATTCTCGACTTTATTCTGTTCTTTTTTAACTTTATTAATTTAGACTTTAGTTTTTTATTCTAGCCTGTATCTCAATCTTTCTTTCTGTTTTTGTCTTTCTTTCTGTTTTTCTGTCTTTCTTTCTCGTGTGTGTTTCTTCTTTCCATCTCAGTTTTTCATTTCTTTCTCTTGTTGCTCTTTTCTTTTTTCTTTTATAGTCCTTTTCTTTACTTAACTCTTAACACATCTCTCTCTCTGGCCAGAAGACTGCTCACGGCATGGTACGGCACAATTCAGAGCAGCGCGTGTGTGTGCGTGTGTGTGTGTGTGTGTGTGCGTGTGTGTGTGTGTGTGTGTGTGCGGGTGTTAGCAAGTGGTATTTTATGCTTCAGTGAGACTCAATGGTTTCAGTATCAACAACTTAAATCGGTTTATTTAACAGCAACAGGTGAGACATAGGGCACACACACACACACACACACACACACACACACACACACACACACACACACATGATTTACAGCGTGTTCACTCAGAGAGAAATTTCCCAGTTAATCATGTGGAATGTTCCGGAACGTGAAAACAGCTCAGAGAATTAAAGGCATGATATTAAATCATTTAACTAGCAACGGTTCAGTTGAACACGACGTGAGGCTCCTGAGCCGAGACGCATCGATCCGCGAAGACGTGATGATCAGCCGAGAGATGGTGATTATGATGAGCTGAGACTTATCGATCAGCAGAGACATATGGATCAGCCGACATGTACGGATCAGCCGAGACATATGGATCAGCCGACATGTACGGATCAGCCGAGACATATGGATCAGCCGACATGTACGGATCAGCCGAGATTTATGGATCAGCCGAGACATATGGATCNGCTGAGAAGTACGGATCAGCCGAGATTTATGGATCAGCCGACATGTACGGATCAGCCGAGACATATGGATCAGCCGAGATTTATGGATCAGCCGAGACATATGGATCAGCCGACATGTACGGATCAGCCGAGATTTATGGATCAGCCGAGACATATGGATCAGCCGACATGTACGGATCAGCCGAGACGTGATGGGTCTAAATCACAGACTGATCCTTTACTCTGAGTTTTACTACAGGAGCTGATTAACCAGGACAGAGGTTACTCAGCGCTCACGGACCAATCACAGACAGCCGTGTCCAGCGTCCGGACCAATCACAGACAGCCGTGTCCAGCGTCCGGACCAATCACAGACAGCCGTGTCCAGCGTCCGGACCAATCACAGCATCTTCCTGTCAAGTGGAAGATAAGCGCTGATTACTTTCAGCTCAGGATCAGTGTAAATAATATCGCTCGTTAACCTCCGTAATCACGGCGCTTTATACTCCTGTCATTAGGGACCGGATGATTCTCTTTAATACGTTTAATGACGGCGTGTCACTGAACCACCGATTCTGACGTGAAGTGTTCAGAAAACCAAACTACAGCAAAGAATTTTAGTTTTTAAATAAAGTTTGTAATAAAAAAAGCAAAAATCACTGAGACAGGAGTTTAATCACAATCATCTGTAACACATTCGATGGGAACCGAAGTCGATGATTTTGCTATCACACGTCACACAGTGCCTCGTTCCTAAAGCCGCTCTCGCACGTGCGCCATTTTCCATCAGACGAACACAAACCTGCACATTCTGCTTCTTCTAAAGTCATTTAAACCTGAAAACCCGAGCTGACGGCTAATCGGTTAGTTAATCTCGTCTGGTCTGTGCCGTGTTATTTACACATTTTTCCAGAAGAAGAAAGAAGATTCAAAATGTCTGAATGAAATAGCATCGGTTGACGTTAGTCACGTGGTCTTGGGACGAAAACACTGCTTACACGGACAGTAAGGAAAGTAAAGCCCTGCTCAGACGGGATTAGGTTCCCCTGTGGGAAGCGCTCGCTCTTCTCTCCTTTCTCTCGAAAACCAAAAGTTTAAAAAGCAGAACAGTAAAATGTAGGAGAAGCGTAAAAAGGGCGTATCAGAGAGTTTCTAGCACAGGTACAGGTGCGTGTTATAGTCATGTGACCTACTAATGATCAAGCGTGGCCACGCCCCCTACAGCAAGCGCTCATGATAACGATATCATAAACTCATCAGTGTGTAAACCTCGAGCCGACTGTAATCTGCAACCCGCTCTCATGTGACCCGCGTGTCATCAGCTCCTTCCGGAGGTTCCGGGCTTCTCTCGTTCAGCGCTCCCGGTGAGCTCAACGCCACGAGTGTGGATTTTATCCAATCTGAAAGAGCACGCTCGAGCTGCGAGGAGCTGCAGAAGGAAGCGCCGGGAGAGCACTGCGCTACAGAAGGACGCAGTGCTCCAGGTCAACACACGCGGTTTAACCGTCTCACTGCTGGAAAGATCTTCGCTGGTGTCATGCTGTTCTGAAGACGTCCGGAGTTCAGCGCCTGAGCGCACATTCCGACTTTTTCCACTTCTCCGATCTCCGCTGGACACGAGACGCTCCGTCACTGACCTCACTGCAGAAAGTCTTCACATACAAGCTCCCTATTTCATATCAAACCCTCTGTCTACTTCCAGCCTCCGTGTGTGTGTGTGTGTGTGTGTGTGTGTGTGTGTGTGTGTGAAATCTCTCATGCTGCACATTTCCTTATTTCTTATTCCTCATCTGCGTTCCATCTGATTCTTTGTTCCTGTTCTGAACTCCTTCTGGTTTTGGCCTTGACTCGTGCTCTACGCAGACATCGTACTGAAACCTCGAATCATTTCCTCTAACCTTCTAACCTGAATTTCAACCTCAAAATACCTGAGAATCTTTTAAACTTCTTTTAAACTTCAATTCTGTTGAGAATTTTACTTTTTATTTTAATTACAGTCTGGGATATTTTTCTTCGATATTTGTTCATTGATCTAAATATTTTTACATGTCAATAATTTTATATTCAGTTCTTATTTTATTGTTCTCAGGCTCTGTGTGTGTGTGTGTGTGTGTGTGTGTGTGTGTGTGTGTTCTTGGTGAAATTCCGAAGTTTCTTGGTCATCTATTTTCTTTATCTGAGTTGTATCTGTTCTTTTTGGTCCTGTTCCTGTTTTTTTTTTTTTTTTTTCTCCTTCTTGTCCTGTGTTTATCTTCTTCTCGGTCTGACCCTGGCCCAAGGTTTGGATTTTGTAATTCCAATTTTCCCAATAAAACTTCTCAATAAATCAGCGGAGTCCTGCTCGTTACAGTCTCAGACGGAAACAGTGATCCGGTCCTCTCTCTCTCTCTCCCTCTCCCTCTCTCTCTCTCTCTCTCTCTCTCTCTCTCTCTCTCTGGCAGACAGCCTCGCAGAAACGACTCTTCTTCAGGAGGAACGGAGCGTGAGCTGTGAGCGAGAGACGAACCTCCCGTCAGAAAAAAAAGGCAGATGTCTCGCTCCGTAACGTCACTTATAAATGAACGATTTGCAGAAAGTTGAGTGTCGCAGTGAGTTTGCCGTATTTGAAAACTGCATAATATTCCAAACGGCTGCAAATACTGGAGTGAAAGTTTACTGTCAGTTAAAAAAAAAAAAAAAAAACTGCGAATCTGCGGCGTTTCCAGTCACTCAGAGGCACAGGATGCTGAAAAGGAACGTCGGAGTCAGGAAAAGTTCGAGTTTACAGAATAATAAAACCAATAAAGCCGAAAGCACAGCAGCGGAATCAGCAAGAAGTTGAAATCTTTACTCTAAATTGGATTGCGTAACCTTAACTCACAACGCAGACACACAGTTTATCTGGACTTACAGAGGAACCTCTCCGCAGCGCGGGCGAGAGCGCGGGCGAGAGCGCGGGCGAGAGCGCGGGCGAGAGCGAGGACGAGAGCGAGGACGAGCGGACGCGATGACCACACGCACTACACAGAGATTAATCCGATGACGAGAGATTATTAAGAGATTACGGAAGAGTTGAACGATCATCTGAAATACGAGTGAAATGTCTGGAGGAATTTCAGTTATCTAGAACATGAGCTGAAGTTTATCCAGAATGATGAATTCCAGCTTTTAGAGTGACTTCAGCCTCAAGAGGAAAAGAATAAAAGACATTTCAAAGACACAGGAACGTTTTTATTTGGTTTCAAATCCTGACCGTGTAAAACGTGTAAAGCGAGGAGTCTGTCTGAACTCCAGGCTTATGAACCATCCAGATAAAACATCCAGATAAAACTCGGGCCAAGTGTTTTAATCAGGTTTAATCAGATGATCATTCAGACTAAACTAAAGGATCATGTGGAGTAATATTCAGGCAGAGAGTTCATCCAGACCGGGGTGTAATCCACACCGGGGTTTAATCCAGACCGGGGTTTAATCCAGACCGGGGATTAATCCACACCGGGGTTTAATCCAGACCGGGGATTAATCCAGACCGGGGTTTAATCCAGACCGGGGTTTAATCCAGACCGGAGTTTAATCCAGACCGGGGTTTAATCCAGACCGGGGTTTAATCCAGACCGGGGATTAATCCAGACCGGGGTTTAATCCAGACCGGGGTTTAATCCAGACCGGGGATTAATCCAGACCGGAGTTTAATCTGTGAATGAGCCATAACAAGTGGAAAGAAATCTAGATTCATAAAGGACATAAAACAAGTGCCTAAAAGACAGGAACGTTTACAAGGACGTGTTACATTTGTCATGATAGTGCCAAAGTGTCGCCGCACTACATTACCCATCAGCCCCAGCATGTCACATGACCATGTCACCTGACCCTCTGATCACTCACACCTGTTCTGCGTGACCCCTATTCAAGTTCTGCTTCCTGTGTGTTTCACTGGCGAGCTTTTGTCGCTGTTGGGTGAGTGCGTGTGTGTGTGTGTGTGTGTGTGTGTGTGTGTGTCGCCTGTAGTCTGCCTGTTTTTGCTTTATATCCATTGTTTATGGTTCTTGTTTTTGTTGTTTGTGTTGCACTTTTTTTAACGCTAAAATCCGCACTTGCATAAAATCCTGATATCATACAGATTATATTCATGAATGATCCAGAATTCCAGAGAACGATTACGGAGCTCCTGTTTATGTAAAATCATTAAATTTAAAAATAAAGTTTGCTGAAACTCGCATGATACGAAACCGTCTTCTAGAACAGGGATGAAATAAATTATGAATAAATTATCTAGAGCAAAAAAAATAAAAATATTAGACTGACTTCGACATAAAGAACTCAGATTAATCACAGATTATCAATTTCACTCAGACTGAATTATCTAGAAAAAATAAACCGAGTATCAAGAGCAAAGAAATTCTTTTTATTTTCATTAATAAATTATCCAAAATGCAGGCGAAGGATTAAACACTGACAGTGTAAAACTATTAGCTAGAATAAGCGTTAACGTTTTCTGAAACTAGTCTAATGTAGAACCTGAGCGAAATGTTTCACCAGGATTTATGAAAATAATAATAATAATAATAATAATAATAATAGTAATAATAATAATAGTAATAATAATAATAATAATAATAATAATAATAGTAATAGTAATAATAATAATAATAGTAATAATAATAAGAAGAATAGTAATAATAATAATAATAATAATAATAATAATAATAATAATAGTAATAATAATAATAATAATAATAATAATAATAATAATAATAAGGCAGGGAGTTTCCACAGGCCGAGCTGTAATCCGTGAATGATCTAAAAGAACTCTCTTTATGTTCTCGGTTAGCTGGCCATCAAATCCAGATGAAATGTTCACCTTTGTTTTAGACAGTTTTATTTAAATGATGTTTGATTTATTTTATTCATTATGCTACATAAAATGTGAAAAGGACGTATTTTAGATTTGTATTAAAACGTTAGTACACAGCTCAGTGGGGCTCAGCCGGGGCTCGACACGCCTCGATCGTGGACTTTACACGTTTTGAGCTTTTGGCCTCACGCTTTAATCCTAAAAGTCTCCTTTAAGTTTCTCCACAATGAGAAGGTTCTCTGTGCGGGTTTGTGGTCATGACATGAAGCGACGAGCTAAAGGAAGTTTCTGTGGAGCGTCGGATCGTCTCTCTGTCTCTCCGTCTCTGTGGAAACGTGTGGTTATGATACATTATGAATTTTATAAACACACACGTGTTGACGGGTACGAACACGAGGCCGGCGTGACGGCCAGCGCAGACAGCAGGAAGAAACGAGTTTGATAAAGACGCAGTCACGATCAAAGCAACAGGTCGGGTCATGTTCGTCACAGAGCCGGTTTGTTTCCGCGAGACGTGAGACGCGAGACGCGAGACGTGAGACGTCCTGCTGGAGCTGCCTGAATCCTAACGAGCCGTGAAGAGTCGGTGATGCAGATATGAATCTCACAGCTACAAATAAAACACAACCGAAACGTCCCGGAAACATTTCAACTTACAGCCAAGGGTTTGGATTAAATCAACATTCGATCTGAAACACAACAACAACAACAACAACAACAACAACAACAACATCAGATCCAGACTGAAATGATATTAAACGATTATCTGAAGGTGAAGGATTAATAATCCAACAAGATTATATTTATAAGATTATATAAAACTGTCCACGGGACGTGTAGAACTGATTCTTTTCATTATAAACATTCGTTTTCTTTCTTTTTTTTTTTTTTTTAATTAATTCTGAAATTTCAGCCAGACTGCTGTAATATCATGACGAGCTCCGAGGCGAGAGGTTTTAATGAGATTAGATCAGATTAAGATCTTTAAAACGCTTTACACGTTTACAGGAACATTTTCACACGTCTCTAAAATCATGAACGTAGTTTTACAGTCGGGGAAAATGCAGCACTTTTTCTTTTTTTTTTAAATAAAAAAAATAAATAAATAAAATACTGAGCCGGTTCTTTCAGCCGTAAACATCCCCAAACTGGACCTCCAAAGATTTTTATTCTGTTAATTCTCACGAGACACAAAAAAGGCCCAAAGTCGCTACATGGAATGATTTAGCCTTTAATGGACTTTAAGGTTTTATTAAATAAATAAATAAATAAATAAATAAATAAATAAATACTGTACCCATTTTTTTGTTTATGAAGATTTCAAAAATATTTTGAATAAATATTTTTCACCTTTTAAGACAAATCACTTTTAAGTCGGTTGTTAAAAGACACTGAAAATATTTTGAAAGTTTTTAAAATGCGGAATGAGATTTTTTTCATCTTTTAAAACATTTCATTCTGAAATCTATTTTCCCTCCGAAGCGTAAACTACACGTCAGCGTAAAGACTCCGGGGCTGTTGTTTTATTTCCTGACTGTAATTTTATTTGACTGCGTCTGAAATGCTGTGGAGACTGTTCCGGCGTGTGGTATGAAAGCGGCGTGTGCCTGCGCCTCAGGCCGAGGAATCACACGTCAGTGCACCGAGGCGAAGTCGGCATTCAGGCGCCGAGCCGAACGCAGACACCCGCGCGCCGCGCCAACACACGGACACATCGATTCCCGCCTGCTCGAACGCTCCCGAAAGCCGCGGTGCTGTTTAACTCGACAGACGAGCGGCGTCCGGGGAAAGGGAGAGGAGGTGAACGCGCCCGAGTCCTGTTTTAGATTAAATGTTCTGCTTTCGCCTCCTCGTGCTTCGCATGCTGAAACTGAGCGAGCTGCACGCCGGAGTCCACAAATACTACCGCCATAAAAACGCCTTAATCACCGCATTCACACAGCCGGAATCCCCAGGCACGCTATTCCACTGGAGCCGGACCAAAACACACACACACACACACACACACACACACACACACACACACACTAATGTGACAGCTGACGAGATGTCTGTAAAGAGCTCGGTTTTAATCTGGGCTTCTATAACTTTATAACTAACCCTAAACCGTCCTCAACACAACCGCATGAGGAAAGAAAAGGAATTTCCAAACTCTTGTAAAAAACCGTATGTGTGAAAAGTGATAAAACAGAAAGAGGGGAAAAGAAGAAGAAAGACAAAGAAGATTGTATCCAGACCTCGGTATTACGAAATGATTTGCTAAAACATCTCATCTGGGTTTCATGAAAAGATTATTTACAACACAAGCAGCGTTTATCCAGAGGTTAGCTTTGGGAGAAAAGACGATCTAGAGGACAAGTTTATCCAGACTTCTCGAAAACTCTTTTACAAAATACAGCTCTGCTCTGGACACGCACCTCTTGATGATCATAATAATAAAAAAAAAGTTAAAAGTTCATCAAGAATCTAAAACACACGAGAAGTTCTACAGAACTGAGGAACAGGAAAAGAGTTCATGTAGACCACGGGTTTATCGAGACGTGGATTTCATTAAATAATGATCTAGAACTGTAGCCAGTGATTTATGCACTGCTCACACACACACACACACACACACACACACACACACACACACACACACACACACACACACACACACACACACA
>JAKKZN010000027.1:15745974-15756921 GCA_033441825.1 Pangasius elongatus
TTTATTGTAGATTTATAATAAAATGTATTTATTATTAAAGTTCATTGCTTTGTAGACCTGCTTGGAGATCTCCTCTTTGGGGTTTTCAGCATCAGGACCGGTGAAGGTCAAAGCTACGTTCCTCAATTTAAAGGAGTACTTCACCAAAAAACGCTAATGTCGCTAATGTCCATGCTAAATCATTTAGGAGAAGCACTTTGAAGAATATTATTGTTCTTTTAGGTAATAAATTATTAATTCTGATTCACTTAGAATTACTTTAGCCATATGTATGATGCTAACGTTGCTAATCACCATGGCAACCAACCAGCTTTACTTCCTCCTCGGCGTTTAAGTGCGAAGTTCGGATCAGGACGAAGTTCAGGTCAGTGAAAAGGCTGTTGACTTGTTTTTAGATTCTGCTGAAGTAGAAACATGACAACGTGGCTAATAAGCACGCTAACTCATTAGCATAAACGACATTTAGATAAAATTAGTAAATAATACTTTAATTAAATGTCAATATAACATTTATATACAATTTAACATATTTAAACTTGTCTATTTATTTAGTTTATTTTCATCGCTAGCAGTAATGTTGCTAATACTCTTAGCTAATTCTTACAAACTTTCTTCTGTTATTAGCATTTTTCTGGTGAATTTCTTCATTTATTTTAATTTAGTTTTAATCTTTAATAATATTAAATTAACTCATGTCTCATTTGTTACTTTTATAACAATATTTCACTGTTTACTGTTTTTAAGCTAACTAACTAACTAACTAGCTAACTAACTAACTAACTAACTAACTAGCATCGTAGAGTCTTCATTAATAATTAGCATTTGAACATAAAGAAGAATTTTTCTGATGTGTTTTATTTATGATCTGAAGTGATTCAGAGACACTGAATTAGCATTGTCTGTTTGTTGTAAAGTGAAGTGTGTGTGTGTGTGTGTGTGTGTGTGTGTGTGTGTGTGTGTGTGATAAGCGATGTGAGGTGACGGGGTAATCAGACGTGCGTTCCTCCGTCGTGTTCAGTTTGTGATGATTTACAGCTCGTGTTGAATTTCCCTTTGACCCAAATCCAAAAGGTCTGGAGGCCACACACACACACACACACACACACACACGCACACACGCACGCACGCACAAACACACGCACGCACGCACGCACGCACACACACACACAAACACACACACACTCACACACACACACGCACACAGAATGTAATGAGTTACTGTGAATACAAAAGTTAGATTTAGAGAGAGTGAGGGAGAAAGATAGAGAGAGAAAGAAAGAGAGCGAGGGAGGGAGAGAGAGAAAGAGGGAGAGAGAGAGAAAGAGAGCGAGGGAGGGAGAGATAGAGAAAGAGGGAGAGAAAGAAAGAGAGCGAGGGAGGGAGAGAGAGAGAAAGAGGGAGAGAAAGAAAGAGAGCGAGGGAGGGAGAGAGAGAAAGAGGGAGAGAGAGAGAAAGAGGGAGAGAGAGAAAGAGAGTGAGAGAGAAAGAGAGCGAGGGAGGGAGAGAGAGAAAGAGGGAATGTCTTCCTTATAAGTGTAAATAAGTGTTTAGTGGAGAAGGTTGAATTTTCTGTGGTCTGTTCTGAAGCTGTCGTTTATTTTCCAGCGAAAGCGCTAACCCTCGGCGCACACGCCGGCCCGGCGCTCGTCTGTGGCTCGATCTGAAGCGCTGAGACGAGTTTCTGTCTCCGCTGCTGCAGGCCACTTCATGCTTTTACAAACGGAGCTAACGGGATTAACGGCGTCCGATGCGCTCGGTAATCCGATCACCGTCCACTCGATCAGATTTCCTTAAATCCACACTTCACACACGACTGACAACCCGAGCGCTGGCCTACAGCAGTAATTACCAAGTGCTTACACGCAGAGAATTCCACTGCACATGCACAATAAACTAATCTCTCTCTCTTTCTCTCTTTCTCTCTTTCATTCTCTCTCTCTCTCTTTCTCTCTTTCTTTAACCTGAAACTGAGAGATGTATTAAATGCTGTGATGTTTCTCAGCCTTTACTGTAAATGTATTTTACAGACTGAGACTAGCTAACTTAAAATGTACCTAGTTACATTCAGCTGCATCAGTAACGACCCCTTGGGTTAATATTAGATAACTAACTAACTGACTAACCACCCACCCATCTAACTAACTAACTAACTAACTAACTAACTAACTAACTAACTAACTAACTAACTAACTAACTAACTAACTAAGTGACTGAGTAGCTAACTAAGTGACTGAGTAGCTAAGTGACTGACCTATTAACTAACTAACTGACTAATTAAATAACTAGCTATCTAAGTGACTATCAAAATGACTGACCAACTAACTATCTAACTGACTATCTACCTGACTATCTAACTCACTGACTAACTAACTACCTAACTGACTGACTGATTAACTAACTAGCTATTTATCTATAAAAATCTATACAATAAGCGAGGGGGCCTAAACTTTTACACAGCGATGTCTACAATATTTATCGTGGTTTTTTTCATCAGTGATGTGCGTGGCGTGTCATCAGGTCATGTGATGCGAGTTCTAGCTAGCTAGCGTTATATTCGGCTGACAGACAAACACTGATGCGTAACAGACTGAAAACTCCGCCCCTTTTCCATCAGGAATCGCACCTGAGTGACAGATTCAGCTGATCGGAATTTTTCACCACACGTGATTTAACGGTTTATTAACGTTACACGTTTTAATAAAGAATCACGGACTGAAAACGGTCTCTAAGGAACCAAACATGGTTCTTCTTTAGCTGAAAGAACCATTTCACACACCTTTCATTTTAAAAATAAACATCGTTGTGACGTATCCATGGTAACCATACCTCGCTGATTATCGTCACGCACACGGTGTGTGTGTGTGTGTGTGTGTGTGTGCGTGTGTGTGTGTGTGTGTTTGAAAAGGTAGTTAGGGGTCATTCTGGCTGCCTTTTACATCGCACACATTCTCACACACACACACACACACACACACACACACAGACACACACACTTGCACACACACACACATTCACACACACACACACACACACACACACTTACACACACACACACACATTCACACACACACACAGACAGGAATAATTTATTATTTATCGATTGGAGTGGTAAATTCAATTTGTACTTCCCTGAAGGAGCATCCATCTGTTATGAATCCTTCTGCTGATCCGGCTAAGTGGACTGGTTTTTACACACTCACACACACAAACACACGCACACACAAACACACGCACACACACACACACACACACACACACACACACACACACACTCCCTCTCAGACACACAGCACTTCCACTTCGACCCCACGTTAAGCACTCCCAATTAACACTTATACGTATAAATGTTTGATGAAACTTACGCAGCGTGTGTGTGTGTGTGTGCGTGTGTGTGTGTGTGTGTTCTACGTGTCATCGTGGAGTTCCGGGTTCTCCCTGCGAGATCCCTCCTGCTGTTTGCCTCACGCAAATAATTCATAGCTAGTCGTAACTCCTGGGTTTGGCTCGCTGACAGGAAGTGAACTCCTCGCATTTCTCGCCATTCAGATTTGTGCCTCCGTCTCTTCGCGAGGACGCTTCGTTATCCGACAAAAACGCAACACGGATTTAAATGAACGCTCATCCGTCCGGCAAACGAGGGAAGAATCCACGCTAGCAGGTACGATTAGCGTCACATTAAAACAAGCCGGTAGTTTGCGTCATTACCCAGTAGCGCTGTCTCGCAGCTTGTTGGTCCTCGCGACGATTTTACAACGTTTTACACCTCGACTTCGTACGAGGCTTTGATCTTTAACTAATCACAATAATTCATCTTGCACTTACTCTGTTTCACTTCGCATTGTTAACGTTTTTACGATCTTTTTTTAACAAAGCGTAAGAGTTAGAATTATAGCTAGTTATGATGAAATGCTAATCTGCTCAGTTAGTAATAAACACCGTGTGTGAGATTCTGCTCCAGTAAAATAATCAGCGATGCTGCGGTGTGCTGAGGCGGAGTTACTGCGTCCCGTGACTTTTACGTTTATTCTTCGGGAGGATCATTTTGTTTCTTTCTAGATATAAAGACGTGAAACAGGCAAAATGATCCTCCAGTGCAATAAAAACGAATTTTAAAAAGAAAGAAAGATATTTTTCATAATAATCTCATTAGAAATGTTAAAGGAATTTCCCTTTGTTTTGGTAAACAGTTGGATTCTGATTGGATTACAGTGTTTGGTAAACATCTGGACTCAGGTTAGGATTTCGAGTGTTTGGTAAACAGCTGGACTCTGNTTAGATTTTGAGTGTTTGGTAAACAGCTGGACTCTGATCGGTTTAGATTGCGAGTGTTTGGTAAACAGCTGGATTCTGCTCAGTTTAGATTGCGAGTGTTTGGTAAACAGCTGGACTCTGATCGGTTTAGATTTCGAGTGTTTGGTAAACAGCTGGACTCTGATCGGGTTAGATTTCGAGTGTTTGGTAAACAGCTGGACTCTGGTTAGGATTGCGAGTGTTTGGTAAACAGCTGGACTCTGGTTAGGATTGCGAGTGTTTGGTAAACAGCTGGACTCTGACTGTGCAGCTGTGCTGTACTCTATCGTGCAGTGGCTTCTCTTACAGTTTTATTTGGGAATATTCCTGCTCATGTTCTGATCTTAGAGCTTGTGTTCTGATTTAATCCTAGTATTGATTTTACAGTAAAAGGTCAGCGAAGAAGAAAAGCCGCCCTCAACACTTTTCACTTTTTACTCACAAACGTCTATATCGGAACAATTTCCTCGGCCCTGACGGGGAATAAATCATCGATCCGCTTCCCACAAAAAGCCTCCGGATGCATATTAATGACTTGGTGGGCGGAGCCTCTTCTTTGACTGATGCGTTTGTCGATTAAATCAAAGCAACATGCTGTCCTTTATTAAACACTCTTCTCTGTCAGGTATTTTAATGAGGTACAGCTATTTATACAGATTTAATTTACACACACACACACACACACACACACACACACACACGCAACGCTGACAGCTTCATCCACCCGCAGTGTTACAATCAACGTTAAATTATTAATTACAATAAAGGAATAAAGCAATATTTCTTATTTATAGCACGTATAAATCTATCACCGGCAGACGCACACACACTTTAACGTCACATTCTTTATAACAAGATTCAATTATTACGGATTAAATCATTCCGGTACAAACTGACATGTCTAATGTCTAGTGTTTAGAGTCTAGCTAAATTATTTATTTATTTATTTATTTATTTATTTATTTATTTATTTACATTAATATTTCTGAAATCTGATCCATTTCTAGCTTAGACCGTCACGTTTTTATTTTATTTATTTAACTTTATTTTTATGATATTTTCGTTATCATGTTTTTTATTTAATGAAGAACATCGCACACTTGAACGGTTTATAGTTACAGTTAAAATATCCGTCTTTCCCTCACCAGCCTCTCTTCTCTCTCCCTCTCGAAGTTAATCAGATAAAACGTAAAGTTCCAGCTTCACCTCTGACTGTTACAGAGCGCTGACACTGGAGACTCCTTCCATCAGCGTTACATCATCACATTACATGTTATCAGTGGAGCGTCCGTCGTGTTAACGCGGGGTTGGTGCTTCACTCGTCGCGTCTCGATAATCTATTTTTCGTAGCATTGAGGAACTTGAGACTAAAGAAATTAACTAAATTATGCAGATTAAATCCAGATTAAAGTGTAAACGGTCACGTGTGAGTTTTAGATTACTTTTCCTACTTTAATTTATTTACAGTTTATTTAATAAAAACATAAAACACTTGTGTCGTTGTTTACTTTTATTACACAATTTAAATCATTTTCCATCGTCAGTGTTAATGCCTTGGTGAGGACTGGCCTCAGGAACTAAAGGAAATATTTTCTCTCTTATTTGTTTGTTTGTTTGTTTGTTTGATTAATTCAGAATAAACTCAGTAACAGGTTTTATTTTTGTGGGGACCGTAACCCTGTCCTGTCATTATGAGGCCCACAAAAGACTCAACACACGCTGTGAATTCACTAACTGATCTTTACTCCGACTTTTCTCGGCTCTTAACGTCGCACGTGGCGCACTGAAGCGCTCTTCAGGGTCGGTTCCTCTCAAGGTTCCTCTAGAGGTTCCCTTAAAGTTCTGTGTAGAGCATTTACACTACTGTTTCCCTCTCAGCGAGGGTTCAGAAGACAAACTCTTTAGAAAATTAAAACAATTTGCCCTTGAGTATCCATTTTTTTTCGCTCCGTTGGATTCCACGGCAACCGGCGTCAAGGCAACGCTGAGAGAATAAAGTCCAAACGCGGGACACACAGCTGGCAAGTCTTCACACATGCTCACACACACACACACACACACACACACACACACACACACACACACACACACACACACACACACACACTCATTCACATATACACACACACACACACACACACACAAACACTCACACATACATATACACACACACAAACACACACACACACACACACACACACACGCACATACACACACAAACACACACTCACACACACTCACACACACACACACACACACACACACACACACACAAAACCTTTCACACACAGTTTTCTCCTCTTGTTCCTATTTAGTTTGTTACTATTATTTATTATTTATTCGCTATTTTTAAAAATCTTTTTTCTTTTTATTTCTGTTTATTTGCTTCGTATTGAATTTTGGAACTTTGGGAATTTTCCAATGATCGCGTATTTCAGATAAAAAAATGTTAACGTCACAAAAAAAGTGCCAACTGTTGTTCCCACGAGTCTCACGTTTGTTTTTATCCGAACGACTCGTTTGATTCCGACTCTGATTCCGAATCATTTGTTGTGGCTTTTCTTTTGAAAAGATTCTAAACGCAGCACCAATGAAAAGCTGCCGGTTAGCGCGGAAATGAGCGCGTGGCAGTTAACTAGCGCACGCCTTCGTCTGTGGTTAGCCTTTTCTCAGCGAGGTGCTCACATCTCATTCATTTAATTCGTTGCTTTTGACTCACTTTTTGGATTTTGTCAGATTCAAACACTGACCGTGTGACAGGACTTGATGCAAATCTGAGCCTATTTGGATGTTTGGACATTTAGATGTTTGGATATTTAAATGTTTGGATATTTGTATATTTGGATGTTTGGATGTTTAGATGTTTAGATGTTTGGATGTTTAGATATTTAGATATTTAGATGTTTGGATATTTGGATGTTTGGATGTTTAGATGTTTGGATGTGAAGAATGTTTAGATGTTTGGGTGTTTAGATGTTTGGGTGTTTGGATGTTTAGATGTTTGGGTGTTTGGATGTTTGGGTGTTTGGATGTTTAGATGTTTGGGTGTTTAGATGTTTAGATGTTTGGGTGTTTGGATATTTNGTTTGGGTGTGAAGGATGTTTGGATGTTTGGGTGTTTAGATGTTTGGGTGTTTGGATGTTTAGATGTTTGGATGTTTAGATGTTTGGATGTTTGGGTGTTTAGATGTTTGGATGTTTGGGTGTTTAGATGTTTGGGTGTTTGTATGTTTGGATGTTTGGATGGCGAAGGCTTCGGTCTGAACAGAAGCTGCAGCAGATGAAGGAACATCACAGGTCGTCCCACATAAACGTGACTTTTTGTCGTTCCACACCTCGCGCTGCTAACACTGCTAACACTGCTAACTCTAACAACGCTAACTATTTTCATCTGCATTCAGATTTGAAACAAAGTGGGCGTGGTCTGGACCTGAATCAGTTTTATTTAACCAATCTGACAACTTTTGCGCAGTTTAACATTGTACGTTATGTTACGTAAAAATACACCCTTTCTTTTTTCCTCCGATGAGCCAATCGACGCACGAATGCGGAATGATTGACAGCTGCGTTTGTGTTCTGAATTCCCCAATAATAACTGAGCTACCAGGAAGCCCCGCCCCCTTCCTCCATCGAACGTTAGGATTTTCTTACTTGCTTACGACGGAGCGCTAAATCGTACACTTGTCAATCATTTTAAAGGTAATGATAATTAAGAAGAGACCGTCACCATAGCAACTGGAGTGCGCGTACATGCGGAGATTTAGTTCGGAGGTAACCACGAGCGGAATGAAAGCTACGACTCGTCCGTTTTACGTCTGTTTAAAGTTTAAAGTTGATTACCTCAAGCCTTAGCGATGTTAGCCTTTCTCACTTCGCTCACATTCGATTCAGATTCTTTACATTTGACTCACTTTTAAGATTTGGTTTGTTTTTTCCCCCATGTGTGTGTGTGTGTGTGTGTGTGTGTGTTATTTTATTCTACAGTTGCATTTCACGCAGACAGTAAAATCCTCCTCTTCCTAATAACCCTACCTGCTAATTAGCACGCTACGCTACTACCTTGCTAGCGTTCTTAAGATTCATTCGATTCCGACTCTTTACAGCTTTAATCGTTTCTTTATGACTCGTTTGTTGCCGTTTGCATTCTTTAAAAATGCTAACGCTGCTAAAAGAAACCCCGAGTTATAGCAGGGAAACAGTGATGCTAATTAAGCCTGATTCATTTAAAGCGCTAATTTCATCCTGGCTGCTGTTACGGACAATAAATTAGAAACTCAGGGACATATAATGTGTTTTATTCTTTTCTTTTAAACGGATTTTGGCTAAAATGCTAACGCTGTTAATTAACACCACAAGCTAGTGACCAGGCTAATTAACGCAGATATATTAAGAAGAAACACACACACACACACACACACACACACACACACACACACGTATATATATAAAACCTGATATTAAAAATATTATTTTAATGATTTTTTCATAAACTCTAGTTTAGAAATTTAAAATCGATTGTTTATAAATAACTTTTTTATTTAAAAAAATTTGCATTAAATCCTGAATCTGTTTAACTTCAATCTCAGCTGTATTTTAATTTAATTCATTTTATTTTATTTATATTCTATTTTTAGCATCATTTGATTCTTTGATTCCTTCCTTGATTTATTTTCATTATTTATTTTTATTATTTTTATTTTTCTGTTTGTCATGTTCTCGTTTATTCAGCATCCTTTTTTTCTCTTTCTTCTGTCACACATCTCTGTATCCCTGAGAAAAGGGTTCTTCGAAGGTTCCTGAGGTAGTTAAGGGTTCTCTCTCTCTCTCTCTCTCTCTCTCTCTCTCTCTCTCTCTCTCTCGCTTTCTAAAGAGGTTCTGCTTGGAGAAACAGGAGACGGAGGAGGACAGGTTCTGGTGTTCTGCTGTAAGGGTTCCTACAGAAAACCAAACCACAGAAACCCTTCAGAGTTCCAGAGTGATAAAGAAAAGAACCCTTTACGGTTCTAGATCTAACCTGCGTGTGTGTGTGTGTGTGTGTGTGTGTGTGTGTGTGTGTGTGTGTGTGTGAGAAATTAATATTGACACGACACTCGCTGAAAAAAGGTTCTTCAGTGGTTCTGTGTAAAGTTCTCAGAAAAAAGGTTTTCATTTGGAGCCGTGTGTAATAAAGGAACCCTCTGTTGTAGGGGTACAGATAGAACCTTTACCTAAGAAGTGGTCAGGGTTCTAGATTGGACTCTTTTTATTCCCCAACAGTGCAATACAACGTTCCTCTTAATATAGAGACCCGGCACATATAGAACCCTTTTTAAATTGTTTTAATGTTTTAGTCTGAACCCTTTCTGTCTGCACACAGAACCTCAGGACAGCTGAGGAACCCTGAAGGGTTCTAGGTGTTAGGAGTGTAAGCATTGTGCTGGATTTACGTTAAGAGTGGTGATATCAGAAAGCGGAAAGTCAGATCTAGAACCCTGAAGCACTCTCTCTGTGTCCCTTAAAGGTTCTAGATATAGAACCATATAACAGAGGGTTCCTTAGCCAAGTAGAACCTCTTAATTATTCAAAGAACTCTTCAGCAAATCTTTTTTCCTCAGTGAGACTGGAATCCTTTTTTTTGTTGTTTTTTTGGGAGCAAATATTCGGTTCCACCGAGTTCACCGGCGTCTGAAAATGTAGTTACAGCTTCACCTCTGACTGTTACAGAGCGCTGACACTGGAGACTCCTTCCATCAGTGTCACATAAACGTCTCCTTACTTTAAGAAAACTTCACCGTTTTATCTCTACACGTCTCTGTGAACGAGCTGTTGCTATGGAAACGATACCGTGTCAGAGCGAGCGCATTAATATAACCCTGCGCTACTGTCAGAGCCGCTGTTACAGAAAACTCATCAACACCTGCCGACCAATCAGAGCGCAGCACTCAGCAGCAATCTTTTAAGGAATGTTAGAACTGTGGTTAATGAAAATTATCAGTGCGATGGGAGGCGGGGTTTAGTCTGGCCACGCCCCCTTCCCGGTGACACAGTCCACNTGTGCTCAGTGGTGTGCTCAGTGGTGTGCTCAGTGGTGTGCTCAGTGATGTGCTCAGTGGTGTGCTCAGTGATGTGCTCAGTGGTGTGCTCAGTGGTGTGCTCAGTGGTGTGCTCAGTGATGTGCTCAGTGGTGTGCTCAGTGGTGTGCTCAGTGGTGTGCTCAGTGATGTGCTCAGTGGTGTGCTCAGTGATGTGCTCAGTGGTGTGCTCAGTGGTGTGCTCCATGTTGCATGAAATTGCGACAGTGTTTTGGGGAAGGTTCAGATTTCATCAGTGCGATTATAACACAGACGCCTCCACTCGTTTCCTCAGGTGTACACAATCATTTCACAAAATATTCCACATTCGATTATTATTATTTATATTCAGTTATTTCATTTTCCTAACTTTCTTCGTCTTAACCCTGACACAGCTGCGTTTTTCACCACTTTACTGAGTGTTTTTAAAGTATTCAGAATTCTGGTATAATATTTATTTATTTATTTATTTATTTATGTTTTATTCCACACATTAAACACATGAATCCCGAGTTTCACAAGAAACTTTCACAGGAAGTAAACTTTCCGGCTGTGCCTTTAACGGTGAGGAGAGACGGGTTTGTCCCTGCAGGCCTCCGTACTGAAA
>JAKKZN010000027.1:15777578-15796816 GCA_033441825.1 Pangasius elongatus
GGTTCTTTACAAAATGTTCTTAGTATCCTACAGGAGCTAATTTTTACAACTTTCTGGAAAGAAAACAAAGTTTTGTTGGGTTCTTTGTGTGGTTAAGGGACAAACAAAAGGAACGTTTTTACTCAGGGTTCTGTGGAGAGTTAATGGTTTTAGCTTATAGCTGTACATGAGACCTTTATTGAAAGAGAACCAGTCTGCTGTAAAGTTCTACATATAAACACTATGGGTTCTCCTAAAGACCCTTTAGCCATCTAGAACTTCTCCCAGAGTCCTTTAGAAAGTTAATGGCTCTAGATTGCAATTCTATATGGAACATTCTGTTAGTACATAAAGAAACTTTTCACCTAAAGGGAGAAACCAAAGAACCCTTCAAAGTGCTACATGGAGAAGTTTTTCAACAGATCTTCAGATAAGTTAAGGCTTCCTTTTAGAACTCAATCTAAACAGAACCTTTAAGGGAGCTTAACCTTAGAAGTCTTCCAACCTTTTTTCAGTAGTTAACAGTTCTGTCTTGTGGTTCTCCTTGAAATCTTTTTGAAAGGGAATGTTTCTACATAAAACCCTTATGGGTTCTCCTAAATGGGGAAACCGAAGAACTCTTCAAGGTCCTACACAGTAGCATTTTCCAGGGGCTTGTTTGGAAGTTAAGGTTCTTCGCTTCATACCAGAGCGCTTTTTTCTTAGAATGTTCTCTGAAAAGGATACGCTAAATATTACACTGAATGGTTCTTTGTATGGTTAATGGTTATATTTTGTAGTTTGCCTTGGAACCATAAAAAACCCTGGTATAAATTGGAACTCTAAAGGTTCTCCTAAGAGGAGAAATTAAAGATCCTTTCAAGATGCTACATGTAAGAGTTTTTCAGCAGATCTGTTGCTAGGTAATGGTTCTTAGCTTCTTAAAGTCTTCATTGTGAGGTTCTTTGTAGAAGCTTTAACTGTTCCTCCACAAGGACTGATATGGGTTTTGGATTCAACCTTTTCAGCTGTGTGTGTGTGCTTGATTTGAGTGCAGTATACGTATAGAAAATAGTTCATATATATTAAAGTTTTCTTTCTTGTTCTTTCTCTCCCTCATTCTCACCGTAGCGAGAGGAAAGTGAGGACCGTTTGTCTGCCCAGCTTCCCTCGGCCGTCTGACCTCTTCTGGAAGTACCTGGACCTCACCACCTTTGTCCTGCTCTACGTGTTGCCATTGGCAATAATCACCATTGCTTACGTTGTCATGGCAAAAAAGCTGTGGGCGCGCAATGCCATCGGCGACGTGACGCTGGCCCAGAGCTACGCCCACCGCCGGAGGAAGAGGATGACGATGAAGATGCTGATAGCTGTGGTGGCCGTGTTCGCCGTCTGCTGGTTCCCGCTGAACTGCTACGTGGTTCTGCTGTCTAGCAAAGTGATCCAGGCTAACAACGCCGTGTATTTCAGCTTCCACTGGCTGGCCATGAGCTCCACCTGCTACAACCCCTTTATCTACTGCTGGCTCAACCACAACTTCAGAGCCGAGATCAGGTCGCTGCCGCTTATCGGCCGCCGTGGCAGAATCAGCAACCAGCAGACCTGAAGACCACGAGAACCTATCTCATTTACTTTATCTTTCCATCTTGAGTGTATTTTACATCCATCTGTATTTTGTCCCAGTTGACCCAGCGTATTTGACGGTCATAAGTAAGATATAGAGGTAAATGTATTTCTAGTTGGTGGTAGAGATGGTATAGTGCCATTACTTATCAGTAAGGTATTGATATTCCGTCTAAAAACTTTGAGTTTTTCTTTAAAAAATTCAAATTGTTTACATTTTTCTGTAGGAAGGAGTCAAATTTGTGTAGGGTGTAGATGTTGATGTTCCTGTTAACAAGATTAGAAAACAGTCGAGCTGTCTAGTTAAAGGTAGAAATCTATTTAACGAGGTCAGGGTGAGTTACGAGGTTTATCTTAGCAGCCACAGCAGTTTCACGTCACATCAGATCCTCTAGCCAGCTCTCGCCTGTCACATCCACGCTGAAATCGCACAAATTTCCCAGACGACTCTCTCACGTTCATGTTGTACTGATCACACACACACACACACACACACACACACACACACACACACACCTGGACTCAGTCACACACTCACAGTATATAAGGACTCACTCACTGTGAAGTACACACTTCGCGTTTCTGTACCCGTCTACACCAAGCCGTTGTTTATCGAGTGTCTTTCTCGTTTTGCTCGCCTGCCCTAGTTCATGATGTTCGTCGCCTGACCCTTGCCTGAATCCCGACATCGCCTCAGATCACGTCTCTGTGTTGTTTGCCGTTCTTCATAAAGCATCGAATCCCTGGCCTCGTGTCCGTACCTGCGTCGTGACGTCGCTCAGCAAACGTTTGTGTCGATCCGTGTTTGTGAAATCCTCGTCTCGGCGACGGTGTGAAAATAAAACACTCTTCATGTTTACAGTTTCAGCTTCGTGCTGGACCACAAGCGCTAATAACCAAATAACACGTTTACACTGTTGTTCAAAATAAAGAGCGAAAAACTACCATGTTCATTCGTGTATCGTTTATATATTTACATCAGTATAAAATACACGATGGTTTACTTTCTGTTCGAGTTGTTCGAGTTACTCGAGTTATTTTTCCTTTACGTATCTTTATTTAGAGTTACATCATGCACATAACGGACCTTTCCTTGGAGCTTTTGGAGTACGTTTCTACAGTTTGGTGAGCAGAAAGTTAGCAGCGTACAGCACGTTCCCTGACATGTGCACGTTTATAAATCAATCAATCAATCAATCAATCAATCAATAAAGACAGTTTTAGTGAGAAACAGGAGAAATCTGCTGTAAAGTTCTGAGACTGTAGGAAGCTCCACATGTTCTCTTACTGTTATCCACAGAGGTTTATTTTTGAGACTGTAATGCAGAATATAATATATATAATATAATATAATATAATATAATATAATATAATATAATATAATATAATATAATATAATATCTATATTTACACACAACAGCAGGGAAATGCTGCAAAGCACAACAACAAAATCTGCCTCATCTGACAGAGATATTTATTGTAAATATCAGATTTGAAAATGTTTATTTCTTTAAATATGAAAGTAAATATGAAAACTCGTACTAGTACCAGTTTTACTTGTTTATTTATTTTTCATATCTGAGTAATGAGCTTGAAACACCGGTACGTGCGTTAGCTTCTGGCTGATTAACTCATTGTTGGATTGTCTGATGACTAATTACCTATTAATATGTAGCTATTTGTTTGTTTGTTTGTTTGTTGTTTATGTGCGTTATAGTGGTCATTTCAAAACATGAAATAATAATAAAAAAGTATGGCAGTTTTATATTCTGGAGATAAACAGGTTTTGGTGTGTACAGTTTTGTTATAATGAAGTGATGTGCTGATGTTTTATGGCTTCGTGTCGTAATGTTCATTGATTTTTTTTTGTAATAAAAAGTCTATGAATGGATCGGCGTTGTTGTTGTTGTTGTTGTTGTTGTTGTTTATTGATTCTTTATGACTTGTTTAATCACACATTACTCATAAACTGTGTCTGGAGAAAGTATTCACCCCCTCCCCCAGTGATTATTTCTCTTTTTTGCTGAATTTTTTTCCAGTTAAATGATTAGAAATGTTAATAATGAAATGTTCGGGTCATTCTGCAGACTTGCCGTTGGGTTCTGGGCTTTGACTCGTCCTTTCCAAAAGCTCAAACAGTTCTTTTCTAGCAGTCTTTTGTAGTTTGCGCCTTGTGTGGTGGTAACAAGCTTTCCAGTTCCTCCTGCTGAGTCTCACGGTGCTCCCACCACCATGCTTCACAGTAGGAATGAGGTCATCTGGGTGTCGGGCTGTTTTTGGTTTTTGCACACAATAGATTTCTGCCTTCACCAAATTGCTCAACTGTCAAGATTTTTCCAAAAGCTCTTAGATTTTGTCACGTGGCTTCTGGAAAACTCCAGAACGTTATCGTGAAGCTACACAGGTGGTTTTTGGTCTTCATGACAGCAGGACGAAGATATTATCAGCTGTTTTAATTGCAAAACGTCCCAAAAGCAAAGATATTTGACCCCGATTTTATTTTCCTGACTGAAGCTTTTTTTTTACAGCTGAGACAGAACCAGTCTGTGAGGAATGCTAGCGTAAATCTTTGTAAAGCTAATGTATATAATTGATTTAGAAGTTAAAACATGCTATAGATTCATAATTATTATGTTTTTTAATTTTGACCTAATATTAAACTGCAGTATAATGGATTGACAGCAGTGAAGATAATTGGAGAAATGGACAGTAATGGAGTGTAATTACACTCTGACCTTTAAACCCCTCGTCACACCGCAGCGTCTTCAGCGCCTCGGGCTGCAGTTAAAAGCATTTAAGTCTCAAAATAGCTTTCATTCATATTTTTTCCTCCATAAGTGGCTCATTGAAAAGCAATTTGCCAGTTCAGGTTAACTGCTTTCTGAGAGAGTGCTTCAATATTTAAAAAAAATATAAAAAGAATAAAAAACTAAACCTAAAATCAAGAACAAAAATAAAGAGCTCCATCTTAACTACTGAATTAAAGTCGTTTTTTAGGAAATAAACATCTGCTTTGAGAACAGAAAACTTAAAGTTACAGCTTTACATCTGACTGTTACAAAGCGCTGACACTGGAGACTCCTTTCTTTCGCCTTATCAGCGATTACACACGTTTTTAAATCTGTTTATTATCAGCGGAGCGTCCTCTGTACACGTCCCTGTGAATGAGCTGTTACT
Source organism: Pangasius elongatus (assembly GCA_033441825.1). Lineage (NCBI taxonomy): Eukaryota > Metazoa > Chordata > Actinopteri > Siluriformes > Pangasiidae > Pangasius > Pangasius elongatus. The sequence goes on from JAKKZN010000027.1 coordinate 15,782,337, forward strand.
ATAGAAACGATAACGTATCAGAACGAGCGCGTTAATATGAAGCTTTAAATCCGGAAAACGGAAGAAGACGACGGGCGTTAATCCCAGTCTGCACATACTGATCCAAGTGATGAGGCTGAATTCCGAGTCAGCGACTCGATATTTAACCTGAATCTCTCTCAGTTAATTTCTGAGTAATTTCATGTAAATGAACAATATTTTAAAGTATAAAAAGTCCAAGCGTTTGGAGTCAGAGGCAGTGTGTGTTTTATTGCAGCAAATCCAAATATCAAAACCACAGGCATACACTCATTATCATAATCTGTAAATCAGAAATCTGGGAAACAGGTGAGTGTCAAATCACCGACGAAGCAGAAACGCGCAATAAGACTTCAGGAGAAGGAAAAGAAACACCAGAGTATGTACAGAAAACCAACTAAACTAACTACAGGCCTTACACAGAACAGGTGAACACATTAGAGTAATCAACCAATAGCAGAAAGAGAGAGAGAGAGAGAGAGAGAGAGACAGAGAGAGAGACAGACAGACAGAGAGAGAGAGAGAGAGAGAGACAGACAGAGAGACAGAGAGAGAGACAGAGAGAGAGAGAGAGAGAGAGAGAGACAGAGAGAGAGACAGACAGACAGAGAGAGAGAGAGAGAGAGAGAGAGACAGAGAGAGAGAGAGACAGAGAGACAGAGAGAGAGAGAGAGAGAGAGAGAGACAGATAGAGACAGAAATTTGCAACAAATATAGTCATCTTTAATAAAAAAACACACAAATTATTTTATTGAATTTTAATGATATAGTGAAAATGTGAAATATAAAATAATACACAGAGAAATGACTTTACATTAGTGTCACAACACACACACACACACACACACACACACACACACAAACACTCACACACACAAACACTCACACACATATCGTTCAGAAGTGTGTTTAGGTGTAAAAATCATGTAATGTGCAGAAAACATGAATAAATCGGTTTAATTGTGAATAAATTCTGAAATATTGACAATAAATACGTTTCAGTGCCGTGTGTTTAAAACTCGAATAATAAAATCTACGTCAGATTTCAGGCTTTACTTTGCTTTACACAGATGTTAGCATGCTAATGTAAAGCTAATTTCATATCTGTACACTCATTACTGCAATTAGCACAGATATGTTTATGCTAATTTTATTCAAATCCAAAAAGTTCCATTTTATTACACGAAGGAAATGAGCATGAAATCTTGTGCATGAAAACTAGCTAGTTAACACAAACACTCTTTAAATAATAATAATAATAATAATGATAATAATGATAAAGTTTTAACCCCTATTCATGAAAAATATATGCTTAGGTTAATAAACACAATACATTCACCATTAAGTGGTTAAACTTGAGACAACACTGTTGCTAGGCAACTGGGACACAGAACGACTGGAAATAAATGATTTAGCTAGCTAGCATATACGTTAAATCTTCTCTATGGACACAATGTAAAGACACAGAGAGAGTAAAAGTGACACCAAAACATCCGGAACATCAACATTTACCTCAGAAATGCTGGAAAATTACTAAAAAAAACTTCAGTATGAATAAAATTATACAAAAATTACACTTAGCATCAGGTGCTAACACAATCAACATAGGAATTCTGCCATACTGACGAACAGCTTTGTGCTGCTGAAGTTTGTTAGTAAACAGTGGCCTGTTCTGGGATTTGGGCAGTGTGTGTGTGTGTGTGTGTGTGTGTGTGTGTTTGTCACTGAGTGTGTGTGCGCGTCACTGAGTGTGCGCGCGTGTGTGTGAGTGTGTGAGCGGGGCTAAAGTACGCTCTGACGCTGTTGCGTACTGTAGCTGGTAGCCGTATGCGTATGGTTTGTCGGATTGAAGATTTGCTAGACGCATCTGCATACTGATTAGCATTACTGGGAGAAATGCTAACACTTTGGCTAAGTTTGTTAGCGCTAACCGCATGGCTCATGCTAGTAGTATTAGTAGTAGTAGTAGTACTGATGCTCTGGCTAGCACTATAGGAAACAGATATGACTTCGTTAATGCTGTCCACAATGCTGTTGCTAACTGTATGGCTAATGCTAGTGGAAGCACTCTGGCTAACATGTGTGCTGTCACTATCACAGCCTGTACTGCTAATGCTGACGGTGTAGTCAGTGGTAGCAGGTGCACTATCGCTATTTCCAGGGTCGCTCTGGATAGAGTCATTCACATTTATGCTAATCTTGTGGTCTGTGCTAGCAGAAGCGCTGATGCTAACCCGGTGTTCACTCTGGCTAACATTGCTTGCGCTTTGGTTAATGGATTTGCTGTCGCTAATGTTGCTAACCGTTTGGCTAACATCAGTTTCACTTCGGACACCAGTTTTAGCGTCACTAGGAGAGAAACCATTATCGGTTGCGTTAATGCTAAGCTCACGGCTAGCGTCGTCTTCGGTCGCTTCGTTACACGTACATACATCATCGGCGTCACTAATCTTGCATCGTCTTCCTTCCGACTGAAGCACGAGGTTGACGTCCTGGTTGTAAAACAGTGTCTGTGGTACGTTGACCTGCACCATGGTAACCGCCTCTGCTCCCGTCTCCATGGTAACCCTGCCGGACTGCTTGAACATCCTCCTGCCCATGCTGGGGAACAGCGTGATTTTCATCCTGCTGGTTTTGTCTCGCCTGGTCGGGAGCGTTAGCGAGTGTGTGTGCAGCGTGCGAGTGTGTCGTGTGTGTACGGGACAAGGGTGTGTGTGTGTGAGTGTGTGTACGGGACAAGGGCGTGTGTGTGTGGGTGTGTGTACGATCCCCAGGTCCCTGTCCTCGTTATCGAGTAGCATGTGGCGTGAGACTCCTTCATCATGGCGTGGAGTCTCATGTTCCTCTGCTCGCAGCCCTCCATCTTGCTCCTCCATCAGTCCACTTCTGTCCTCTTTCATCTCTCCTTCCTCTTCATCCTTTCGTCCATCTTTCGCTTTACACTCGTCCTCGAAGTTTACGTCCAAAAATTTAACTCCTCCCTCTTTCTCTTCGTCCCTCTCCCCATTTCCGTTTCCATCTTTTACCTCATCGTATGTGAACGCCATCTTCCACAGCTTCCTCGGCATCTCCGGAGTCAGCGGCCGCAGTCGCGCCGAAGTGCCAAACAAAAAGGGGCGGGGCTTATCGTCGCTTGGACTCGGGATGTACTCGAAGCTGTCCAGTGAGCTGAGAGATGAAGTCGTCGTTGACGACAGGCTGGACACGCTGGCCAATCGCTGAGCGGAATGACGGAAACGCGCAGGAAACTGCGGCGACTTCCAGAAAGCGTAGCGCCCCTTTCCCGCCCCTCTGCTGCGCCCCTGCAACACCGGGCTCTGTGATTGGTCGATCTTGTTTTCCATGACAGCGTTGTCGCAGCTGGACTGCCGGATGACAGGACAATGGGGCGGGGCTTGGGGAGGAGTCGTCGCGTCAAAGCGCATCGAAGGCTCAGAAAGACACCTGTCCCGCGATTGGCCGAATTCACCGAGCGAGATCGGCTGCGTTGACGCTAAGTCGAGCGTGCCGCAGCTGTAGGCGCCGTCCGTGGTTTCCGTGGCAACCTTAAAGGGCCGCAACTTCCTGTTTCTCAAGGAGAGAGTGCTCAGTGGGAGGAACGGCTCGAGGTCCGGAGAGAGGAGAGGAGAAGGAAGAAAGTCGAGATCTGTCTCTTCTGAGGACGAGTGGAGAGGCAGGGAGGCGTCGGCTGTTTTTAAAAGAAATACAAAACAAAAAAATAAAAAAAGATGAAAAATTACAGTGTGTTCCTGAAGTTCATCTTTATTTTTCAAAAGAAATCTGCCCTGTGTGGTCGCGGTTGGTATAACACCTGAACTAGTATTTAAATAGAAATTTCTCTGAGGGCTGCCATTCAAAAACTGTAAAACTTTATTTAAATAAAGCTTGACAGAAATTGTCAGTAGAAAAAAAAAATCAGAAGCTCCTACACCTTTATCTTAGCATAATAAAAATCGCTAGCCAACCTACAGTAAAGCCCCGCCTCTTCCTGTTCCTCTGATGTAGTCTGTATTTGCATAGCCGAACCTGATTGGCTCATGTTTTTGATGATGTAATAACACTTTGTTTAATGCTAATTCAGGTTTTCCACTGCAGTTTTCTTCAAAAAAAAAAAAAGAAAAGAAGTCAGTTTTCACTGGAAAATGAATTTCCCTGGAAGGATTTAAGGATGTAAAAGGTGAAGTTTTATGAAGTTTAATTTGACTTTGAGCTAACGTTTGATTAAAAGTCTCCGGTGGAAGCGGAGGTCGAGAAGCGGAGGTGGAAGTCGAGAAGAAAAACACAACATGCTGAGATGCAGCCAAGTTTATCTTCTGTTGCCATGAAATAAACTGCCAAACAAATTTGGAAGCCATCTCGCAGCTGTAGAAACTGTAGGCCAAGAACAGAGCGATACATTCCCACCACGAACGCCTCGAAAGCTGCTAAATAAAGCGCAGAAGAAGCCGTGAAGACGTCAGACATCCGAAGAAGCACTTCAGCTTCATACCATTACGTTTTAGCAATGCCTGAAAGAATGCAAATTTTAAAACAAACAAAAAAAAAAACAAATAAAATCAACGAAATAAAAATCCTGACCTGTGAGGTCGTCGTTTTCCTGCGCTGTTCTCAAGAGCGTAGTAAAAACGTCTTCCGCTTCATCGCCAAAGATGGAGGGAGCGTTCTCTATCAGGAAGCGGACGAGTGCAGCCACCTGGACGCCGGCGACGGAAAAATAGCGCAGAGACAAAAACATGAGCGTACACATGAGATAAATCATCAGAGTCGCAGCACGCGAGAGAGAAACCATCAGGTGGTGTTTACTGCGAGCGTACAGGCGTTTCACGTCCCGCTGGCTGTCAGGGGAAACGTGTGAAACGTGACGTTTACGTTTACGCTTGAGTTGTTTCTTTGTGTTTATCCACTTTATCCAAATTTCATTTTTATTTCTATCTGTGGCCCGTCTGTTAGCCCCCCTGCTAACGTGTCCATCAACGAAGCAGAACAACCACATGACCAGTGCTGAGCAGATTATAAGGGGCGTCTGTAGCCATGGCAACCGTAACTGGAAAGGAATTACAGCTATTTGGGTCGTGTCCGGACTCGCCTGCTCCTCGCCGCTGTAGCGTCTCGAGATTGCAGCATTCGATGTGATGTGATGATGATTTTTATGCTGTTCTAATTTTATTTACATTCCTTCTTCGGCTCTTGACCTTGGTGTCTCTCGGGTTTAGAATCGATTTCATTTTAAAGCCGGAGCACTTTGCAACGAGACCATAAAGCTCTATAAAGTCCATAAAGGACCATCCATGACAGCTAGAGCTGCACGAGAGTGGAGAAAAGTACAACATGCGATAACTCGTTAAATAACGCCATATGCCATACGCGGTATGATAATGCTCCAAGTGTGTGAAATCTATCTAAATTAGATTTATATATATTTATATATTTAAAAACTGACATAACCGTCATACCGTTCATATTCCTCTGAAGAAAAACAGCGTTCTCTGCTATCCGCGTCGCCTTACCACTTTGCCTTTTCGTAACTTGTGAAGAATTAAAAATCACTCAGCTATCACAAGCGCTTGTGATATGCATCTCGCGATATTTCCTTCTGTGATATTCGTGATAATATCGATATATTGTGAGAGTGCCGTTATGTCCGATATCATAAAGAGGACTCAAAAAATGCAACTCTCAAACTACCAAACTACCACCACCATGTTTCATATGCATCCACCAATTTGCACACTGTGTGTGTGTGTGTGTGTGTGTGTGTGTGTGTGTGTATACCTCCAGCGTGCTCTGGCTCTCCTGCTCCGGGTTCGAAGTCGTAGCTCTCCACAGCATGTTGGGTGCGATACACAGAGCCAGATTGGACGCCGTCATCTGATTGACGTCTGAGTGTGTGTGTATATGATGGAGCACTCCAAACACATAACACAACAGTGTACGGTTGACCTGGGGCAACTTTGCCAACACACTACACACACACACACACACACACACACACACACACAGGGCACATGAGCAGGTGAAGTATTCCACTTGGTTGATGTATATTTGGTTTCTGATGTGAGAGCGAGGGATGAGGGATTCAGAGGGATTGTCTTTTTTACTCATTAGTAACCTTCACTGAAAACCGGCATTAAGAAGAACATTCTGAGCCGGACTCGATCCAAACCCACAGCAGCAGGAATACGAGATCCTAACGCTAGCGCCTGCTATCTGTTACAGACAATGACATCCGACCGATCATCAGAAAACAAAATTCCACAGTCTGAATAATCAGCCAAATCCAATCCGATCCAATCTTTCTTTCATCACAGTCAGTCCTTGCTTCACCTCTGTTCAACACCATGATCCAGACAGCTGGCAGTTTAGTGATGAACATGTTGGAGTGCAGATGCTGAAGATAAGCACGATACCGAGAGATAGCAGCACTCTAACACACACACACACACACACACACACACACACACACACACACACACCAGGAGGCTCGTGTGGTAATCAATGTGATTACTCATTCAGCGCAGTACCACCTCATTCCAATCCCATACCGATGAGTGTGTGTGTGTGTGTGTGTGTGTGTGTGTGTGTGTGTGTGTGTGTGTGTTGCACCTCTTCACTGAGGAGCATCTGCACTGTTGATCATCTGCTTCCATCACATTCATCCAATCTTCATACAGCTCACAACCCAAGACACTGCCGGGCAACTTGCGCAGGAACTCCTACACACACAGACACACACACACACACACACACACACACACACACACACACACACACACACACACACAAACAAGTGTGAGGTTTCGCTGCATGAGTCACAGAAGGTCGCATGTGAGCCTAGCCTAATTCAAAATCGGATGAATGTGGATTAATGTGAAATGAATCTAGATTAGTCCTGAATCTGGAATCGGTGTTAAATGTGATGGATTGAGTGTGAATCTAAATCTGGTCTTAGCCAGAATCTGGATTAATCTAGACTAGGTGTGTGAACTGGAATTAAACTGGATTAAGTGTGTTTCTGGAGTAAGCCGTGTGTATTACGTAAGGATTAAAACATGAGAAACATAAGACAAAAAAAATGCGACTTGTCATGTTACTGAAAAACCGCGAAGAAGCGTGAACTCCTCTGACACTGGAGACTCCTTCCATACGTTACATAAGCATCTCCTTACAGATCAACGATTACACACGGTTTTTAATCTGTTTATGATCAGCGGAGCGTCCGCTGTACGAGTTCCTGCGAATGAGCCGTTGCTATAGAAACGATACCGCATCAGAGCGAGCGCATTAATGTAAACCTGCGCTCCTGTCAGAGCCGCTGTCAGAGAAAACTAATCAACACCTGGCGACCAATCAGAAGGTGTTAATGTAGATGAAGTGTTTAGCAGATTGTTTTCTCACAGTGAGGAGAGACGCTGCGACAAACACAGACTCTCCACGTAATGAGACTCGATGTCCGAAGTTCAGCTTCTCCTTCAGGATCCTGCAGCTCTTGGCGTTTGCGGAGCGCCGGAATATTCCGAGAGTTTCAGGACCCTCACGGTACAGCATACACAGTAGATCCTACACACACACACACACACACACACACACACACACACACACACACACACACACACACACACACACACACTTATTGTCATCCAGTGAGAAGATTTGAAATAATTTATAGACATTATAACCTCTAATTTCCTCACCATTATGGGTTTAGGCAGCTTTCCATCATGACAAACCGAGGCAAGTGATTGGCCAAACAGCTTGTTGGAGGCGGGCTGAAGGCCAGGCTGTCCTTCTGATTGGACGGGTCCTTTCCTCAGAGCCCATCCAATCAGAGATTTTTTCCTCTTGTGCTTTAGAGAACCTGTCACAACACACACACACACACACACACACACACACACACACACACAAAACAAACAATTCCAGATGTTTAACATTTACACCCATTCAAACAGTAGGGTTTGTAAGCTAGGCATGTATGCAATACTGAAAAATATAGACAAAAAAGAAATATAAAGAGATAAAATACATAACAAAAATTAAGTAAATTAATATGAATAAAAACATCCTTCAGCACCAAACAGAGACAAACACACAAAAAACGATTTAACTCCATATTCAGATGTTTTAATTCTGACTGGCCAGGTTTATAATCGCCTCGCGAAGTGTTTCCATTCTGCCGTATTCACTAAAGGCGGAGTTTCTCTTTCAGTGACAGACAGAAGGAAAAAGACACCCGAGTCTCAGTTATCATTTGTGTTAAAAGGTTGAAAGAAGAGATGAAAAAGCCACTTTGCCTAATTAATGAGTCGTACACACACTCGCTCTGGAGCTCATAAAGATCTGCCGTGTCTTTCATTAATCATGTCCCTCAAACACTATACAGTTTTTGTATAAAATGTTCACTCCAGAGAGAAAAAAAGCTCAGCGATGGTTTTAGACCAAACTCATTAACGAACAAAACGCTGGTAATTAACATCAACTAGAAGCAGAAAAATCCCAGTACTCAGGCCAGAGCTGTCTTCAAGCAGGACACGACTGGAGCAATAACAAGAGCCAAAGGCTCTTAGTCTTGTGCTCAGACAGGAAGGTCAGAACCAGAGATTCCTGCTTGAACCAAAGGTTCTTAAGTAGAACCGAACGGTCCGACCCAAACATTTTCACTACAGAAGACTAGAAGAAAACCTTCTCAGACTTGGGTTTGTAGGGTTCATTATTCATCTGGATGAGTGCGATGTTCTTCTGAGACCTCCAGATTGTTCTCTCAGGCTCCTCATCCTCTGTAGTGATAAATTACCCAGCATCCTTTGTTCTCCTTCCTTTATTAAGATTATTAAGCCGTCGTGTAGCAACAGAGAATGTAGAAGGACAGGAGAGCGTGAGCACGTAGGTGGCATGAACACAGAAATTTCCATAAATTAACTCATAATTACCGAGGAGTTCTTGATCTGGTGTGTAATAGCTAGTGTCTACGTGGAACCAAATCATTATGGCCTGGAACCCCAGAGAACCAAAGGTCCAATTTCACCCTCCTGACCACCAGTGGGCGGAGTTATAACACCTAGGCACCTTCTTATGAGCGTGATTTCACATGTTGAGAACTTTTAACGCCTATGATGTCATGTATAGTGCAGTTTTTTTTAAATAAAATATAATCATCAACATCTGTCCCTCCAGGAACCTTCTCGCCGAGTAACAGGGAACCCTGGCGGTTATCCGTGTTTATAGAGCCACAGTTCCATACAGAACCTAGTGCTCATGGTCCTCGAGCAAATCAGAGGCAAAACCCAGCTAACCAATTAAACGTTTGGGTTCTGGTTCTGAGAACATTCCAGGTTTTCTCCCACTAAACCACACCCACACCTACGACGCTACAGTAACATTTACAAACGTTCCTACAACATGGAAAATAAAGAGTTTCTTTTTTTCTCTGCTAATAAGGAGTTTGTTTCTTTTCATCTTCAGAAAGCAGAAATCACTGAGTATGTGTTGGTTCTGTTCTCCCTCAAAGAGACATGTGCTTTCAGGTGACAGATGGGCTTATGACACACACACACACACACACACACACACACACACACACACACACAGTAGTACACATCTGAGTACACCAGTCCTTCACTACAAAATGTCTTCATAAACCAGAACTGCAGTTAAAGCAAGATATTAATGCACAAGTGTTAATATAAATGTGTGTGTGTGTGTGTGTGTGTGTGTGTGTGTTGTAAACAGGTAAACTCACCTGCATGGATGTGTGTGTGTAGCGCAGCTCGGTTCTTCAGTATAAAACGAGGCGCTGTTGACTCGTTCACATCGTCGGTATCACGCAGTTCATCAGCGCTGTGCCACTGGTGTCTACTGAGCATGTGCTGTGACCTCTGACCTTGCAAAGAGTGGAGCAGGATGCAGTATGGAAGCTCGTGACCTGAAACAGGAAGTGACTTTATATCACACACTATTCAAGCAGGTGCTGTGGCACAGAAAGCAAACTGATGGAGATATTAGAATCTTACTTTTCACATAAATGTCCATTTATTAGTGAGTTTNGATACTCTAGCAGTTACGGTAATTTGCTCAGTTGTTAGTGAGTTTGCGGTAGGCGTGATACTCTAGCAGTTACGGTAATTTGCTCAGTTGATAGTGTGTTCACGGGAGGCGTGATACTCTAGCAGTTACGGTAATTTGCTCAGTTGTTAGTGAGTTTGCGGTAGGCGCGATACTCTAGCAGTTACGGTAATTTGCTCAGTTGTTAGTGAGTTTGCGGTAGGCGTGATACTCTAGCAGTTACGGTAATTTGCTCAGTTGATAGTGTGTTCACGGGAGGCGTGATACTCTAGCAGTTACGGTAATTTGCTCAGTTGTTAGTGAGTTTCCGGTAGGCGTGATACTCTAGCAGTTACGGTAATTTGCTCAGTTGTTAGTGAGTTATCTAGAGATGGCACTGATCCGATTGTACAAGTTTTCTTTCGGGCCAATAGCAACAAAAACCAGTGGATCACATATTGAAGACAAAAGAATGAATTTGGTTCAAACCTGTAGCACATGACAAAGACTGAAATTGAATTTGGAAAAGATTTTTTTTTAACTTTCAGAATGTTTACATAAAGAGACTTGATTGTATTTTTGTTAGGTTTGATTTTGTTCGAGAGAAATATCCTGTGCGTGTGGATATTAGCTGACACTCGAGGTTTCCGTCTCGGTAAAGAAGAAGCGGGATCGTGTCATCTCTAGTGTTTAAGGTAGACATGCTCCTCCAGTGGTGGCTGTAATTAATCAAGTGGCTGTTGTGCATTTATATTTTTCTTTAATATATTTTAATTTGTATTTGGCTATGCACTGTATGCTGTAGGAATGATCCGTTATGCTGCAGGGTTTAAGAGACACACTTCACACTTCATCTCTTCCTTTACATAAACAGATGTGACGCACGCTTTTAAAAAAAAAAAAGAGAAGAGCACAAATTAATGAAGTACGGTGGACCCTCATCTCACCACAACACACACACACACACACACACACACACACACACACACACACACACACACACACATCAGATTTAATGCATGCATTTCATTTCTTGACTGCAAATAACTTATCTGAATAAACACTGGAGATGGATGTTAATGAAAGGAGACGTTTTTGTATTACCAGTACAGCCACGTGTCCGCTGTGTCATCACGAGCAGCGCTGATAACGACGTGCACGTATCACCGAACTTAAACACCAGCACATGAGTTAACGTCGATGTGTTCTCTCTCTATCTCTTCCTTCATTACAGTTCACCAAAACTGCAACCGTCTCAGGCACCAGGGGATTATTAATGCCATGTGTGTGTGTGTGTGTTTGTGTGTGTGTGTGTGTGTGTGTGTGTGTGTGTGTGTGTGTGTCCTCACCGATAAGTGGGTACATTTCCTCCTCTCCATCATACAGCACACAAAGCTGGTAGTCCGAGACTCCACCCTGCATACAGGATATGAGAAAGAAGGAGAGAGACAGGAAACAGGAAGTAGGAGATATGAAACACAGGAAATGCCAACGAGTAAACACACTGTTTGACCACCTGCTCCACATCAGAGCGCACGATAAACAGCCTGCTCTGTCCAGCCATTCTCCGTCTTCAGCTTGAGCTCTAACTGAGTTATTCCTAATCCCGTCTGCGACTCCATGGAGAAGGAATATTCTGATCCATCTTAAATTTCCCACAAGCCCACGCCAGGTTAGTCACAGGTTTTAAGATAGAGCGTACCTTTATCAGGTCTGTCGAGGGTTTCGTACACGGAAAGCCCTAAGCAAGTTTCAGGAGCTAAAATACACCCTTGAGGCACGCCTCAATATATATATTGAACATTAGCCAGGTACCGAAGGCCAGTAGGGTGGAGATTTCCTCTCTCAGGTGTGTTTTTTGAGGTTTTGAGATACACTTTTATCACATTACATTACACTTTGGAGCTAGTGTTAAACCTCGAGGCAACTCTGCAGCTGAATGCCAGTAAATCAGCAGACTTTAGTGACACACAGAGATAATATTTCATTCTGACATTTTTATTTACGAGGTCTTGGACCCCTCAGCCAGTCTGTGTTTGGATTTATCTTCAGCTTCTAACAGATGTAGTCCAGGTAACAGTGCTGTAGTCGAGACCAGCTCATCCGAGTCCGAGTCAAAGCCGAGAGCAGAAGAGGGTTGAGTCTGAGTCAAGAATGTGTGTATTGTGTTTACTTGGCTGATCGAGTGCAATAAGCCATAAAACGAGAATTTGATTCGTTACTCACGCGCTGTCTGAGAGCCGACTCTCTGTGAGTTCTCTTTCACAGCCTGTTGCACTTTTAACAGCTCATTAATATCGAGCACGTCCCACTCTTTCATTTCAACGCAGCGAAATGAAATTTCGGACTACGCAGTGTTTAAGCGTGAGTGCTGCATGTTAGAGCTGTTCCCAGACCACGCATCAGCTCATGCTAAGCGCACACTCTTAGCGTGAAGTTTGAAGAAAACCATCCGAAAGGAAGGAGGTTTACTCACTGTGAGACCTTTCTGCTGGATCACACTCTGAACCACGCTCTCGGATGTAGAGTGAACATCCACACTCACTGCTGTTGTCTAAAAACAAACAAACAAACAAAAAAACAGTTAAACAGTGTAAAAAACAACAACAACAACAAACAATGACCTCCTCCAGGCCGTGCGTTCACTGCAATGTCACATGACTCTTTTTTCATTTCTTTAAAATGAATAAATTAAGAGAAGCTTCACTGAGTGGTTAACAAATTAATATCCATTGCAGTACATTGCAGTAGTTATGGACACTTTATTTTTTTCAAAATGTATTCCTTAATCACATTATTTACTGAGTTATTATAATCAGTAACAAATAAACAAATACAGCATGTGTTAAATTATAGGAATCAAATCCAAACTGATAGATATTCATTAATCATTCAGGCACAGATTCATATCATCAGGAGATATTACACAGTATAAACGACTGTAAATGTTCTCCAGTCCTGGTCTTGACTCCTGTCGTAGGATTTCTGATAAAAAAAGGCAATAAATCTCATCTGGTCTTGACTCTGCGTGAATATTATTGGAAAATAATCACACACGCCACTTCAGGAAATGAAGAACTGATTCCTCAGACCCTGCAGGAAGTTTCAGCAGGATGTGCCGAGTCTGTGTGTCAGGGTTTATCTGAGGATCACGATCCAAAGCCACGGCTGAGACCAAACAGTGTCAGGCTGGGGATTATTCCGGGGATAGTTCTAACCGCGGATCAGATAGTCCGGCTCAGGCGGATCAGATAGTCCGGCTCAGGCGGATCAGATAGTCCGGCTCAGACGGGTCAGATAGTCCGGCTCAGACGGGTCAGATAGTCCGACTCAGGCAGATCAGATAGTCTGGCTCAGACGGGTCAGATAGTCCGGCTCAGGCGGATCAGATAGTCCGGCTCAGGCGGGTCAGATAGTCCGGCTCAGACGGGTCAGATAGTCCGGCTCAGATGGGTCAGATAGTCCGGCTCAGGCGGGTCAGATACTCCGGCTCAGATGGGTCAGATAGTCCGGCTCAGGCGGGCCAGACAGTCCGGCTCAGGCGGATCAGATACTCCGGCTCAGGCGGATCAGATAGTCCGGTCTGGGGACGGCATCAGGATTAGGGCCTTGTTCTAGTTCTGTTTGTAATTGTTGACTTCCCTTTAGCCCTCAGGTTAAATCCTCAGAGATCTTGTCAAATTATGATTAGTTCGAGAGAAGCTTGTTAGATAATCCATCAGCATGAGCGAGCCAACACCAGCACCGCAGTGGAACGGTTTAGAAAACTGCAAAAACAGAAGTTTCCAGATTTCCTCCATGACGGAAATCATTTCAGTGCTTTACAGATCTTCTTTATAAATGGTTACTGTTTAAACCTTTGACCACGAAATGAAAAGATCTGCACCACGTTCCCTTCGAGCCACGAGCCACGAGCCACGGCTCGACTCGACCCACGCTGCTGGAGGTGGAGGTGAGGAGGTGAGTCAGCTTCCGCAGCGACAGAGGAGCCACGTCTTTACTAAGAGCTCAACCAGGCACGAGAAAAAAAACAACCTTCCACCGGTACTCTAGTGCTTTCTGTTCTCTTCTCTAAAGACTTCTGCATGCTGCTCTGGATGTTTGCTTCTAGATGCAAACTTTGTATTTTTTTTATTTTATATTACACGTATTTTATTTTTTTGGAACCAGACTCTAGCCAGTCTGCTCTAATGTCATGCCTTGCAGGTCAGGAGGGTTTTATTTTGCTTCCTGGTGCCTTGGACTTCTCATCAGTCGCTCTGCCTCCAGATCAGGCGTAGCTACACTAGCTGGAACGTCTACACAAAGCCTGTGTGTGAACAACGCAGGAGAGGGATTAGAGAGAACCTCACCAGCACCGAGTCCAACAGCTGAACATTCAGGATGATGGGATTTGCGATGAAACGCTGCCTGGCTCTCACACT
>JAKKZN010000027.1:15848734-15851234 GCA_033441825.1 Pangasius elongatus
TAACGGCATTACTGACTTTCTGAAGAAACCGTTTGGAAAAGTGGGGATCATCAGCCTTTTGCTTTACATTTTTGAGGAAAATATAGATGATGATTTTGTTTGTCCTTGCGAACGTGTCCATAATATACTGACGTCTCTTCTTTATGGCGGAATCCCTTCTGTCGGTTCCTTCTTCATCACGTACCGTGTCATGGACTTCTTCCCAGAGACAGACGGTAAAAGGCAGATGGACGTCACCGAGGAAAATAAAAAACTCTACTCCATTCTCACATCAGCCATCTGGCTGGTTCTCTGCTTATTCGATGGTCGCTACCTGAGCTGCGCCCTTTCAGCCTCCAAAGGCGAGTACACGGAAACAGACACGTTAAAGTGGTGCAAGCCTTCTGAAAACACGACCTTCTTTTCGGAGGGCGAGCAGACGACTCAGAAGTTCATGTCCCTATCTCAGGTGGGTTCTTAACTCTAAACACCCAACACACACACACACACACACGTTTTCATTATTTGTCAGAGGTATAAGTCAAAACAGTGTGTTCTTACTGGCTGAAATCAGAATATTATATAGTTTCATACAAAGCTCACACACTGGACTTCCACTCTGCCTCGGTTTGGGGAAATTTATTAGATTTAATTCTGATAGTGTGTGTGTGTGTGTGTGTATGTGTGTGTGTGTGTGTGTGATGCCTGTTTTGTATTTCAGGATCTGGGTTTCGGCATGCTTGTGCTTGTTTTCGTACTCGTGGCTGTATTTAAGAAGCATTGTGTTACCGATACAAACACGAACACAGCCGAGACGGAGATGGTATAAGTAATTTCTCATATTTTTTTATTAGTTTTTTTTTTTTAACTATTATTTAACCTTTTTATAATGAAAGATGTAAGTGATATTTTTATGGAGCTGTAATTATTCCTTCTGCAGAATGCCATTTAAGGATTAAGAGGCTAAACTGACCGATGGACTCCGGCATGGAAGTGGAGAGAGTCGCGTTCTTGCAAACGGCGACGTTCTGCTGCGGTTCTCTTCCAGAGTTCAGCATCTACTGCGCCGTGATTTCAGTGAATACGCTTCTGCATCTATAATCCTCTTTACGTCAGACACATTTCTGCTGTTTCTGTATCATGTGCTCATTATAAAAATAAGAACTTCTGTATTTTAGCGTAAATCCTCTCTCGGCAGGTCGTTAGTGGTTCAGAGCTGATCACGCTGTTACGGTTTGAAGCGTTTTTTCTGCTGTACTATAACTTTAAACGAAATAAAAGCTTTATTTACTTATTGCACTTCATGACCTCAGTGTTTTAAGGTTATTTCGGGGTAAAGAGACATTTTAAGAAATGAGACTCTAATTTTCCAGCTAAAAAAAAACCCTCGAAATTATCCTCCAGATTGAGACTTTAAAATTATGTGAAAATGGACATCTTTGAATTTCTGAGTGTGAAGAACAGAGCATTATTATCTGTCTGTTTCACGTTAAGCCATTTCTCATTAAATATCGAATTAATTATAAATGCTGTAAAGTGTAAGCAGTGACATTAGATTCACATTATAATCATAAATAATCATCTCAATAAGTTCCATTTTCCTGTAAGATCTAAAATACAAGATATTTCACCTTTTATAAACCTGAACTTGCTCCTAAATAAGATATTTTACTTTTAATTGGCTTTTAATTATAAAATGTTTAGGTCTTAATTCTGGATGATGATTATAAAAATCTTTGCCTCAAAATAAAAAACACATAAAGGAAAATAAAACTTCTGCAGTGAAGAACCCGATGAAGAACCCGATGAAGAACCCGATGAAGAACCAGCTCAGCTCTTCTTCAAAACTTTGCATATTTCTTTTTTTTTCAGTCAGATTTTCAGTTTTAGCATCAAGGCATTATTTTAGCATTAGCGTTTGGATCTTGGTTATTCTAGTGGTATCATATTGCTGCGAGCAATATGATACATTATAAACCAGCTTTAATAAAAACCTGTACATGATCCTCCAGCAGGAACAGATCATTACTGACTCTTTCCTTCTGTCTGTGATTTTACAGGATTGTGTGTAATTTAGTTAAATTAGTTTGTAAATTAATTTTGATTAATTAATTATCAGCACAGCTGTGATTCAGCCATAGGCATGAGTGCTGCAGGTCATCACAGGTCATCACAGGTAATCTCAGGTAATCACATGAGATCACATATCATCACAGGCAATCACAGGCAATCACAGGCAATCACAGGCAATCACAGGTCATCACAGGTCATCACAGGTAATCACAGGTAATCTCAGGTCATCTCAGGTCATCACAGGCAATCACAGGTAATCACAGGTAATCACAGGCAATCACAGGCAATCACAGGTAATCTCAGGCCATCACAGGTCATCACAGGTCATCACAGGTAATCACAGGCAATCACAGGTAATCACAGGTCATCACAGGTAATCACAGGTAATCACAGGTAATCTCAGGTAATCACATGAGATCATATATCATCACAGGCAATCACAGTGAGC
>JAKKZN010000027.1:15856234-15861566 GCA_033441825.1 Pangasius elongatus
CGAAAACACCTCACAGATCATATGAGAGAATGAGAACCAGGGAGAGAGGGAGAGAGAGGGAGAGAGAGAGAGGGAAGGAGAGAGAGAGAGAGAGAGGGAGGGAGGGAGCGGAGGATGTGGTGAAGGAAAGTTAGCGTATAGAAAAAGGAGTGTTCCTATAGAGGACTGTTTCTGCATCAGGTCTCATTTCAGTCAAGGAAGCTGTCATTAAAAATCATAACAACCTCCTCATCCTGCTCAAATCAGTGCCATGGACTTTAAACATAATGGCTTTAAAGATAAGCTTATGAAGAAGACACACACACACACACACACACACACACACACACACACACACACACACACAGTTTCTGTGACAGCGTAAGGAATTCACACTGTCACAAGCTCCACTGACTCGATTTTATTCGGCCGTAACACAATCAGTCATAACGCCCTCCTTTTCCATCTGCTTCAGCTCGGCATCAGCCTGAGAGGAAATTATCCCACATTACGCCTTGTACAGATAAAATTATTAGCTGCTCACGGCGCAACACACACACACACACACACACACACACACCTATACTTACTGAGCTAGGAGCTCTAAAGCCTGCGACTAACCAGTCTGTGAGTTTTAATATTTTTATTTTCTATATTTATATAGAATATGTGCTTTAATATGACTGGAATACTGGATTGTTATCCTGAGGGATGATGAAATTTTGTGAAAATAGAATTTATGGACAAACACAATTTTGTTTTATATTTTATAATTTACATTTATGTTCTATTTTTATGATCTTCTGAGAATTTTCCTTGAACCTTACTCATAGACACTTTCCCATGAACCATGATGTCATCAATCACTAACCTCCTCCTCCAAACAGCATAAAGTCAAGGATGTGTGTGTGTGTGTGTGTGTGTGTGTGTGTGTGTGTGTGTGTGGTAATAGTCGGCTAATAGACGTTTTGCTAGTGATTTAAGTTGATCTAGTTGTCACTCTGGACCAGAATGAGACGATTAAGTAGCCCTTATTACCAAAGCTATTACCTGAAACTCTGACCTACATCTGCACACACACACACACACACACACACACACACACACACACACACACACACACACACACGGTAATTGCTGCAGTACGGCTTCTCAGCAGTGCCTCTAACTAAACATTTCCTTTAAAGAGTGCAGAGCAGACTTTAAAATAGCAACATTTAAACAACTTAATTGGGTCCTTTTCCTGCAACCTGTCATCAATCACTACACACACACACACACACACACACACACACACACATTCGGTTCCATTTCCATCTAAATGTTAAGCAAATATTAAGGGAAAATTCATCAAAGTAAAGCGAGTTCCTGTGTGTTCCTGTCAGCTACCGTTCTCCAGAGGAGCGGCGTGACATCATCAACACGCGCCAGCCGATGACACGGCTCACAGACTTCATCTTCCTTCATCACATCACCTGCTCTGGGACACAGGAAACAAAGGAAGTGGAAACTAGGGAAGAAAAAGTAAAGTAAAGTAAAGTGAAGACGTCTGAAGTCTGCAGAGGAATCCTGGGAAATGATGGAAAGCNACTCATCCCTGGGGAAGAAACTGGGGTACACTCATCCCTGGGGAGGAAACTGGGGTACACTCATCCCTGGGGAAGAAACTGGGGTACACTCATCCCTGGGGAAGAAACTGGGGTACACTCATCCCTGGGGAGGAAACTGGGGTACACTCATCCCTGGGGAAGAAACTGGGGTACACTCATCCCTGGGGAGGAAACTGGGGTACACTCATCCCTGGGGAAGAAGGGAATTAGGAACACTGGGAGAGAGAGAGCAAACTTTTATATTCAGGCGGAAAGAAACTTAGGAACAATGAAAGCTCTGAGTATTTATAACGATTCTACAATATATTACACTGTAGAGATTTTTTACATCCCTATGGTTTTACACACACACACACACACACACACACACACACACACACACAGAAACACACACTTCATGGTTGTTATGGTAGCGTATTTACATTAAAATAAATAAAGATGTATAGTAGCATGCCATGAGGTAACATACAGGAAATAATAAAATGACTTCTACACGTTGCTGTACTTCGTTAGCGGTGCCGAGGGGCGTTACTCCTCTCCTCAACGACCAATAGGATTCAACTTCCCTCCCTCCCTACCTCACCACTGACGCTTATGGGGCGGGGCCTAATTATTTCAGAGCTCATTACATGGGATGCAAATGTATGCCACGCCCCCTGAGTGCAGGATGAGCCAATAAAATGTCTTTTTCAGTTTTGACACAGAAATTTAGATGCATTTCATGAGTGCTTTAAGTTTAACGTGTGTGTGTGTGTGTGTGTGTGTGTGTGTGTGTGTGTGTGTGTGTGTGTGTGTGTGTGTGTGATTCTCCATGATGTCTCCTTGCAGGATATTAAGCATTAATTTCACACCTGAGCGATCCAGCTGTGTGTGTGTGTGTGTGTGTGTGTATGCGTGTGTGTGTGTGTGTGTGTGTAAAAGCGACACAGAGGGAGGGAAGTGAATTATTAACATATTAACTGACCATCGCCGCTCTGCTGCCTCCGTCTTAAACGGCACGGTTTATTTTTTACCTCAGTTTATTCCTCGTTTGTGTCCTTGATCGAACTTTGGGCTGCATCCTGAATGCTCAAGTTTTCAAATGAGTGATTAACAAAATGAAGTGTAACTGTTTCGGCGTGATTTATAATCAGAGCTCGACATTTAGTGTGTGTTCAGGCATTAGAGTTATATTTCCACACACCACCTGCTAATAAACACCACCTGCTAACAAACACCACCTGCTAACAAACACCACCTGCTAATAAACACCACCTGCTAATACACACCACCTGCTAATACACACCACCTGCTAATACACACCACCTGCTAACAAACACCACCTGCTAATAAACACCACCTGCTAACAAACACCACCTGCTAATACACACCACCTGCTAATACACACCACCTGCTAATAAACACCACCTGCTAATACACACCACCTGCTAACAAACACCACCTGCTAATAAACACCACCTGCTAATAAACACCACCTGCTAACAAACACCACCTGCTAATACACACCACCTGCTAATAAACACCACCTGCTAATACACACCACCTGCTAATAAACACCACCTGCTAACAAACACCACCTGCTAATAAACATTCAGCGTTCTGTTCCACTTTACTGAACAGGAAGCTAACAGTACAACGTCTACATTTTATTCCAGTGTGTAAGAGTACAGTTTATAAATTAAAGCTCAAATCTGTAAACTTATAGTAACTTTGTAAAGTTTTAGAAATGTGTAAACTATTAGTAAATTTTGTAAAGTAATAGTGAATTTTAGTAAACGTTGTTCCGGGTCCAGATCATTTTTATCACTAATCGGTTATTAGCCGCTGTCTTTCCATCACTCGTCACTGTTCACCGTATCACACACACACACACACACCCTTCCCTGTGTGACCCGAGCGTTTGGGCCGCGCCCGGCCGGTCCTGCTCGCTGTCAGCGCTGAGCGAAACGCGTAACCTGCACGTGTGTAGTCTTTCAGCTTTATGACGTATTTGTCACCTTAATGTGCGTAATTTTCACACTCAGTAAGAAAAACCGCAGTGTGTTGTGTTTCTGTCGGAGTGTTTTGACGTGCGGAGTGTGTGTGTGTCGAGTCTGGACTGCATCACAGTGGTGTGTGTTTTATATCAGCGAGTCAGCGAGACCTTACTGTCATCATACAGACAGAGAAAAAGTGTGTGTGTGTGTGTGTGTGTGTGTGTGTGTGTGTGTGTGTGTGTGGGTGTAAAAATTACAGAAACTATTTTTATTATGTAATAAATAGTGACTTTTACAGCGATCCAGAAAACTTTCATGATATTTATAATTATTTTCACATTAAAATTATAATAATATTAAAATATATATTTACATAATATTATAATAAATTATAACACTTTTTCATACACTTTTGTTTTTGTTTTGTTTTGTTTTTCTGTGGACTGAATCATTTTCTGTTTTTTTAAACAGAACGTTGTTCATTTTAGACGCTTTTCATTTCTGTGGCTGTTTCTTTTCTCTCAGCGGTTAAATGAAATGAAATGAAATGTAAATAGATGTTAATCAGTGTTAATGTGTGAGACGATGCTTTTCTTCATTACCATGACAACGAAGCACGGTTAGCGACACACACACACACACACACACACACACACACACGGGAGTGTTTTATATTTATTTCTTTTCCAGAGAAACGGTGTAAAATATTCACAAAGGTCTGAACCTGTGTGTCTTATAAAACAAAAAAAACCGTGAACATGTGACCAAACTCACCCAGCAGAGGTGGTCCTCGTGGGCGTGGCCTAATATTCTAATGAGCGCTTGATTGACAGCTGTCTGTCTGAGACTGCATCTAGGAGTGAATCAAACGAATCCTAACTCCTACTGTTCGATTCGTGCAGACGTAGAGTTTAAAAAAGTGTCATCACTAGTGTCATCTGGAGCAAGTGAACCATAAATCCACATCATCTGATTCACTTCAGCAGATCATTCGAATCAATCGCTACCTTTAACGTGGAATTAAATCATTTACAGACTCTAAGATTCACCTGAACTGTAATGAAGAGCTGAATGACTGAATGAATCAAATTAATGAATCAAATGAATTGAAACTCATCATGATTCATAAACTGAGCAAACGGGTACTGCGTAAGAACCGAGTCTGTAAAGTGACTTATGATTCCCATTATTTCTATTTTACTGTGTTTTCTCTCCCTCCCTCTCTCTCTCTCTCTCTCCCTCCCTCTCTCCCTCCCTCCCTCTCTCTCTCCCTCCCTCTCTCCCTCTCTCTCTCTCTCTTCTTTATTCTTTGTTCTTTCTCATTATGTCAGTCTTATTGTCTCTCTGTCCACAAGTTCATTTTATTGGCTCACAGTAATTCGCTGACAGTAACATTCTCTCTGTGTGTGTCTCTGTCACACACACACACACACACACACACACACAGTCTGGAGTTCGTGTGAGGACGTGTCGTGTTTGGTGTTTGGGGTTTGTAGGATCACTGCATGCTCTCTGTACTTATGTAAGATTAAAATAAAGCAGCAAAGCTTTTTGTTCAGTTCTCTGCAGGATACTAATCTTTGTGTGTGTGTGTGTGTGTGTGTGAGTGAGTGTCTGTGAGTGTGTGTATATGAATAAGGGTGTGTGTGTGTGTGTGTGTGTGTGTGTGTGTGTGTGTGTGTGTGTGTGAGTGAGTGAGTGTCTGTGAGTGTGTGTATATGTGTAAGTGTGTGTGTATGTGTGTGTGTGTGTGTGTGTGTGTGTGTG
>JAKKZN010000027.1:15867380-15878781 GCA_033441825.1 Pangasius elongatus
TACAGCACTGATCGGAGTATTAATACTGTAGTGTACACTGCGTTTATACAGCACTGATCGGAGTATTAATACTGTAGTGTACACTGCGTTTATATGGAGCCGATCGGAGTATTAATACTGTAGCATACACTGTGTTTATATGGAGCTGATCGGAGTATTAATGCTGTAGTGTACACTGTGTTTATACGGAGCCGATCGGAGTATCAATGCTGTAGTGTGAACCTTGTTGCTGATCACATTCCCAGCATGCTTTACTTTGCACTTCCTTTATCAGTTAGTCTATGAGCTTGTGACGTGGCAGCTGTCTATTAGCCTTCAGTATCCATTTACTCATCCATCTACAGTTTCCATCCATCCATCTGTCCAACTTAGAACTGAGCAACTTACTGTTAAGTAGATTATTATCATTACTGCTAGTACTAACACTAATGTTAATAATATTAGTAGTAATAGTACGTACTACTACCAATAATAATAATAATAATAATAATAATACTAACACTACTTCCTCGATTATTACTACAAATACCAACAGTACTCCTTCTTCCATGGTTATGCCAAATCGGAGCTGAACTACATTACCCATCAGCCCCTGCACATCACATGACTAGATCACATGTCCCACTGATCACTGACACCTGTCTTGTGTTAACACTAATAAGCTTCCCTACTTAAGGTTTCTGTGTGTTTTGTTGTCAGTCTTTTGTTGTTCCTGTTCGTGTGGTGCTGTTTGTGCTGTAGTCTCACTCAGAGTCTCTGATTCTTTGGTTCTTGTTTTCACTGGTTTTCTTGTTTGTTTGCATTTTATGCATAAATCTGCATTTACATCCTCCAAAACAACTACTAATACTAATAATACTTCTAATACTATTGTCACAAGTGATATAAATATCAACTAATAAACATCTGTGGAATATGTAACTGAATGTAAATGTATTATTAATAGTTTCTGTAGATTCTGAATTAGGAACTGAATCAGTGATTTACTCTGTTATGTTCTGTTTCTGTTAAATTAATATTCATTTTATTTGATCCGTAGTAGACTCTAATCACTCTCAACAATTTAGTGTGAGAAGTTACACAAGCGGTTATGCAGCGTTCACTAGCTCTCTCTCCCGGAGTTCAGCTTGTACAGAATTACGTTAGGGGAAGATGAGCAATATTCAGCGGTTTAAATGAAGAGAAACTTTCTTCTCAGTGAGGAAAAACAGACAGTTCTGTGTGAAACAGAATAATTTCTGTGATGAATTAGTCTCAGGTTCCGTATTTGAGCTGATTAATGAGTTAGTGGTTTTTTATAGCCGCTGCTAACAGAGCACAGGAATATTTTCCTCATGGAGCGATCACAGGCTCTTCAGCTGTAATGAGTTTTTCTTCTCCACCTGAAACTCGTTCTCCTTTAATATCCACGGCGCTGATCTGCAGGATGACTGTGTTGCATCAGGAGGTGGAAGTAAGAGATCAGACTCTGAGAACACAAGAACTCGTGATGTGACGTGATTTTAATTTCACTGAGACCAAAGACGCGGGTTTAGAGAACGCTTCTCCGTCACTCCAGCACACGTCCACTGAGGTGTAGGACCTCTGCTGAAGAACACTGAAGCTCTTCTGGTGTTGTGTTTTTTAGTTTGGCACCCATCTGTGTGTTTGCAGTAAAATATGATTGAAGCGTAAAACTGAAACTATTTAAAGGTTCTAATGGTAAGGTTCCTGCGAGTCTAGAGCCCTGTGCTGATTGCTGAGCCGTTCCGCAGTGCTGAGTGTGCAGAACAGGATCTGGGTTAAAGGTGCGAGCAAAAGCGAAAATCGCAGGTTTGAGCTGTGACACGTTTGATAAAGAGGAGATGATAGAGCCAGAAAACACACACACACACACACACACACTCTCTAGCATTCCATAGCCGCAGGGCTGAAAGTGGAAAGTGGCTTTCAGGGTGGATGTTTAAGCTTTCAATATCTCTAACTGCTGACTCAACACACACACTTTTATTTGTGAGCTGAAGAATTTGATGATGTCTTGGCAAATGCAAAGTGTTGAGGGGAAAATGAGAATTGAGTGAAATCACACACACACACACACACACACACACAAGCAAATGTACTTTATTGGTTCCTAAAACACCTTCAAACACAAACACATCTCGCTCTGGCATGTACACTGTGTGTTTAATCGGGTGGTGTTTAATTGGGTGGTGTTTCAGTGGAGTTACTGTTACAATCTCAAATTTGATCATTTTGCCATAACAGCATGTCATACTTTTTGTCCATTTATTGTTACACTTAATGTTTTGTAACGTTGATGAAACAGGTTTTTTCACTTACGTTACAGCAGCTATAAACAGACGTTCCCTCAGCAGCCTCTCTTTATTCTCTCTCTTGACGTTAATAAGACAAAACCACAGCTTGTTCCACTTTACATAGAAACCACAAAGAGGCGTAAACTCCTCGTCTGATAAAGTTCTCCAGTCTGCTCAGTTTTAACGAATAATTCGAAGTAATAATAATGAAGTGTCTTTTCTATTTGCTTTAAGAAGTTTTCAAACTGATGGGGTCCAAGTGTGTAAAGAACAAATCTTAAAAAAAAAAAAAAAGTACAATTTAACAGCGGTAACTAAATTTATAGAATGCATCATTTTTATTAATTATATTTTGTATTTTTAAAATGGAGTAAATAAGGAGATAAGAGGAGGTTTGTCTCCGACTACTTAACAACACAAAGTAAAGAATATACAGAAAGAAAATCACAGGATATCAGGACACTACAGCATGGAGCAGTTCTGGGGTTTAAACTGACAACCATCTGATCACTGAAGCTGTACTGCTTCACCTAAACCACAGAGGTAAAGGACAGTGTTAGTAAAACATCCTACAGGAGGAACTTTCACACGTTTTAATGAGCATGGGGTAATATTTGGGTTTTAATTCTTGGGCTTATTAACCTCCTCTTTGGCCGCTGTTCCGGTAGCTCATTGGCACATCTCCGTTCTGCTGAATATCACAGCAATCATTACAGCAATCATGACAGCAACGTCTGCGGCAATATGATATTCCTAGCATGAAGGTGATCACCAGCACCACGCCAAAACCTGCAAACTGAAGAAAGGAAATAATTAGTGAAATAAGTAAATAATTCATGAGCTCAGTATTATAAGTTTTGAAAATGAATTAACCGTATAAACTACGAGCAACATGTGTTCGGCCAACATCATCTAAATAAAGCCTGTACAGTTCCTCATGCTCTGGACAGATGAGATGAAGATGAACTTGTAGCAGAATGATGGGAAGAGAAGAGTGTGGAGGAGGGAAGGAGCTGCTCATGATCTGAAGCGTAACACCTCATCTTATGGCGTGGACGTGTACGCCTGCCAGTGGAACTGGTTCTGTTGTATTACATGATGCCGTGACTGCTGATAAAAGCAGCAGGATGAGTTCTGAAGTGTGGAGGGTGATGAGATCTGCTCACATTCAGATAAATGCTTCATCACTCATTGGATGGAGCTTCACAGTGAAGATGAACAATGACCTGAAATGGACTTCAAAAGCAGCTCAAGACTTTTTTAAGGCAGAGAAGTGAAATGTTCAGCACTGGCCAAGTCAATCACCTCCAGACTCCAGCTGAGCTGCATCTCACACGCTGAAGACAAAAAGCCCCAAGAACAAGCAGGAAGTGAAGACATCTGCAGTAAAGATCTGGCGGAACATCACCAATTCCAGTATATTTTGGTATATTGTGTGAAGGTTGGAGTGGAAGAACTCGAGTGTCCTGCACAGAGCCCTGACCTCAACCCCACTGAACACCGACTGCANAGCTGAATGAACACAAATCCCCACAGCCTCGCTCCAACATCTAGTGGAAAGCTTCCCAGAAGAGTGGAGCTTATTATTACAGCAAACACAGGGACTAAATCTGGAATGGCAGGTTCAACAAGCACATATGGGTGTGAAGGTCACTTGTCCACATTCTTTTGGCCATATAGTATATTTAATTCCTAACACACAGCAAATCTGTGTGAAAGTCTGTGAATCTGTGTGAACATTTTTATTATATAGTATTTCAGCCCATAAGAACACACTGTTTTGACTTATACTGGTACTTGAGTGTTTTTTTTGGTCTTTTCATGTATAGTTGAGAACTCACCTGAGAGCTGGTGATACACCTCTGAGTCTCCTGCAGTCTCTGGAACACCGTTTCATTTCCAGTCGGCTTGCACCACTTTAAAGAACCAGTTTCAGTGTACTCGCCACCCCAGTGTGAACACGCACAGGACACGTATCGGCCATCGACGAAGAACAGAAACAGCCAGATGAAGGCTATGAGAGCAGAGTAGAGTGATTTATCACATGTGGAGTCGCCATTCATTACTTTATCCTCCGGCTTCGAGTCCACGAAACACAAAGTAAAAAAAAAACAAGCAAGGAAAGGCACTACGGCGTAACAAGCACATATCCATTCGTTATAGCCAGGCTGGCAAGGACAGACAAAATCATTATCCATCATTTTCTCCAGAACAATCAGAACGAGACTGGAGATCCCCAGACTTCCAGCACGGTCCCTCAAAAACTCAGTGATACGTTTCCCATCAGCCATGGAGACAGGTCAGTGACCGTGAATGGATGTAGATTAGACGTCTTTATCCCTGTCCATCTCGTGAGTTTCTGGGACTTGCTTTAATAACTGCTCTCTCATAAACCCTGCTGTGTGTCGTTCATCACTCCTCCCATTATACATACAGATAGAATGAAACGTCTAGTCGAGGAGGAGACATAAAGGTACACAAGGAAGTTGTGAGAAAATAAAACCTCCAATGTTTCTTCACTTGTCCTGCAAACACCAGTGAGATAAAGATTTACACAAAAACGCCACATCACACCTCGGGTATTACAGCAGGCAGCAGTGCTTTATTCATACAGTATTAGAAATACACGACATATTCTGCGCTTCTGAAGAGCTTCGATAGACCACTCCTTCTCCACATCACTGATCTGCTTTTACAAGCTCGTGTTCAGACTGGCGTCTACCTTCTTCAGAAGGTGCAGGACCTGGAGGAGTTTACTGAAGAACAGTGTGCAGTTTAACTGCTCAGGACGAACAAGAGCCTCATGAACAGCTATCGCAGAACATAAACACAGCCGCTGATCATCAGGAAACACACACAGGGTTAATAATCGAGCGCATGGAGACTTCTGAACTGGTTCCTGTGTGTAAATTCAGTTATTATTGTGTCCTGTGGACGAGATGGAAACATCCGTTATTCTGAAATCACTTATTCAGGGCAGAACTAAATAACAACACAATGCAGTTTTATCTGTTTATATTTTATTTGTGAACTCGTTTATTGGGAGGTTCTATAGTGGTCAGCTGGGCTTTTGGAACATTCCAGGATACACACACACACACACACACACACACACACACTTTCTCTTTCGAGCTGACCATCCCTCAATCCTCATGCATACAATGACCGGATTTCCCTACAGTTCATCTGTGGAATGTGGAAGCTATCGGGAAATCCCAGGCTTAATTCAAAATAACGGAGCCTTGATGCAGTAGGCGGGACTTTATGGGCAGATTCTATCACAACATAAGTGCGTACTGAACATAAGCACACTGATGATGTTCCCAAAAACAGGATTGAGTCTTGAGCAGAAGCCTGGGTCAGTAGTGATGGCTGCACCAAGATGAAACCATGAACTGCTACGTACAACTCTGAGCCTGAGAGAAGGTCAGATATGACCTCAAGAATTCCCCTTAACTAGCAGTTTATCTCACCTCTCGCTCGTTAACCCTGTCTGTGCCTGGTGTGACAAAGACCTGGGCTTAACATTCCATGTGCAACCTGATCACGGACTTCTGACAGGCAGAGGCCGAGTAGTGAGAATCGCTACGTAGTGAGATCTATCAGTCACGGTGCCTGAGGAAAGCTCACAATATCTCCTCAGACCTCAGCACACCGTCTGTTCTCCAGACTGCCATCACGTCCAAGCGTCCAATCACAGCCAATCAGCTAAAGACCTGCAGGCTGTCAGGGCTCAGTCACTTTACACACTTTTTCCACTGCCTTTATACACCTGGTCACTTTACACCAACTTTAGTGCAACACAACTTGTGCTGTATATTTGTGTAGACGTGTTAATAGATAATAGATTAGTTCATTATTTATATTCCTTTTATTTTGAATCTTCAGTATTAGAGACATTAAGCACATTACAGGAGGCTTGTGTTAGGCTACTTAACTGCACAAAGTAAAAACATCTAAAAACAAAATCTCAGCTCATAGTAAATCAGTTCATTCATAACAATCACCAGATAATGCGAAAACTAATTATAACACACATGTTTATATCATCAATTATACTGAACATATAATTTTACATTTGTTTATTTAAAAATCTGCAGACACTACAGCACCGCGCGGTCGAGGGTTAATGTGCCTCCTGGCAGTCCTGGGATTTGAACTCAGAACCGTCTGATCACTGAGTCAGTGCGGATTCTCATTCATTGGCATTTCTATAAAATCACAGATAAAAATAAGGTGTTAATAAAACAGAATCAATAGGAGGTGGAGTTTATAGTTTTATTTAATAAATATGTTATTTATATGTTAAAGCTCTTTGGTTTATTAACCTTCTGGTTTTGGGCTTTGCTCCGGTGCTCCAGTGTTGGGTTGTGTGTTTTTCTGACAGCAGCACTTGGCCACTGCTAAGCTAATGATAACCACTATCATCAGGCTAAAACCTATAATCTGAAATGAAACAGAATTAGTAAAATAAGGAGATGTTTAATCCAGTGCATACAGTAAGCACACAGTCAATGTTTTATTTTAAGGGACAATTAGCTTCATTTCTAACATTGCTGTGACTCCATATACACTAATTCATTCACACAGTAACACACACACACTCCTAACACACAGTAACACACACACACTCCTAACACACAGTGACACACACACACTCCTAACACACAGTGACACACACACACTCCTAACACACAGTGACACACGCGTACACTCCTAACACACAGTAACACACACACACTCCTAACACACAGTAACACACGTACACTCCTAACACACAGTAACACACGTACACTCCTAACACACAGTAACACACACACTCCAAACACACAGTGACACACACACACTCCTAACACACAGTGACACGCGTACACTCCTAACACACAGTAACACACACACACTCCTAACACACAGTGACACACGTACACTCCTAACACACAGTAACACACGTACACTCCTAACACACAGTAACACACACACACTCCTAACACACAGTGACACACGTACAGTCCTAACACACAGTAACACGCGTACACTCCTAACACACAGTGACACACACACACTCCTAACACACAGTAACACACACACACTCCTAACACACAGTAACACACACACTCTCCTAACACACAGTGATCAAAACCATATTAATGCTTTCAGAACTCACCTGAGATATGAACATCAACTCCAGAGTCTTCTGCTGACTCTTCAGCACTGAGGTTTCATTCCCAGGCGGCTTGCACCAGTCTACACTCCCCAAAGTGTCAGATTTAGTGTACAGACCTCCCCAGTCTGAATACGCACAAGCCAGGTATCGGCCATCAAATAAATACAGGGACAGCCAGATAGGTACAGTGAGAACAGCATACAGTTTTCTTTGTTTACTCCATCCGGAGCTATCCACCCCCTGTTCAGTGTCTGTTTGTCTGGAGCTATCCATCCCCTGTTCAGTGTCTGTTTGTCTGGAGCTATCCACCCCCTGTTCAGTGTCTGTTTGTCTGGAGCTATCCACCCCCTGTTCAGTGTCTGTTTGTCTGGAGCTATCCACCACCTTTTCACTCCCTCTTTGTGGTGACAGATCCACGAAAAGTAAAGTAACTGCGCAACCAAGAGCAGGGACAGTGGCATACAAAGCACAAATCACTTGCTTGTAGTCGCTTTTGCAAGGGCAGACAAAGTTTTCACCCAGGATGTTCTCCAGAGCCAAGAGAACAAGACTGAACATCCCA
This sequence comes from Pangasius elongatus, assembly GCA_033441825.1. Taxonomy (NCBI): domain Eukaryota; kingdom Metazoa; phylum Chordata; class Actinopteri; order Siluriformes; family Pangasiidae; genus Pangasius; species Pangasius elongatus. The sequence continues at coordinate 15,875,404 of JAKKZN010000027.1, forward strand.
AAACGTCCCACATATTTCTTCATGAAGTGAAGAACAGCTTCCATGGTGATAATCAGAGACAAATGATGCAAATAAGACTTCTTCAGTCTGTGGTGATAATCTGATGTTTATTTGATCACTGGTCTCTCGTATACCCTGCTGTGTGCTGTTCATCACTCCTCCCCTAATATACACATGAAGCGCGTTAGAAGGAAATGTCTAGTAGAGGAGGAGCCATAAAGCCGTATACAAAGAAGCCATGAGAAAACAAAAGTTTGTCATGAAAACACCAACATAATAAGGATAGAAAAAAACCTACATCACACCTCAGTTATTAAAGCCACCACAGTGCATTATTTTTAACAAAAAGTATTAAAAGAACAACATTTTGTAGGTTTATGAAATGTTCACTTTATATAACACTCCTTATCCAGATCACTATCTCATCCTGTTGTGTTCATGCTCAGACATGGTTTCCACCCTTAAATTCATTCCAACCTTTCAGGTGAAGAAAAACAACCCAAAGCTAGCAGAAGGGACTGTGATGGAGAGAAATCACGTGACTATAAATGGGAACACGAGGACAAAATCGTTCTCCATTATTTTCTCCAAAGCAAACAGTAAAAGAGTGAATATCCCAAACTTTTCTCTGTTTCCATCATTTGCAGTGGATATTAAAAGATGATGTGAAGAAAATGGTGCAGAAACAGCTGATCTTTATTTGGAGTTAACCAGAATGACATCACTGATTACACATACATGATGATTACTTTTAAACACGAGTTTGATCGTGATTGGTTCATTCTGAGCACAGTCACATGACCCATCATTAAAGGGTGTGCACACTTATGCCACCTGATTATTGTAGCTATTTTTCCCTAAAATATTTCCATTTGTTTTTCATTGGAATGTTGTTGGTTGGTATTTCACATTAAAGGTGGGAAAAGATCTGTCTTAGTTTACATTTTTTACATCACAAAACTTTGGTGTTGAATTTTATATCCACTGTATGTATGATTCTAAAAATGGGTTTGTCTCCCTTTGTGGGAATTAAATCATTTTCTTGGCTGATTCTGGTGTTTAGATCTCCGCACAGTAAAATGTTTCTCTGCGTCTGAAGTTGAGAGAGCTCTGCTTTCAGGGTGCGGAAGATGTCTTCATTACAGCAGGAGGACTCGTGTGATGGGATGTAAACTGCACACAGGTGTACTGCTGTTTCTGCCTGAGCCAGATGTGTGGCTCTCCCTTTTCATGAGCTATATGGAGGTAATTTGTCTTACACACACACACACACACACACACACACACACACACACACACACACACTCCGTCACCAGTCTCTCTTTTTCTCTTAAAATAAAACGCAGCTTGTTATTGAAAAACCGCAAAGAAGCGTAAACTCGTCTGTCCTGAAGACGTCGCAAAACTTACAGTTCCAGCTTCACCTCTGACTGTTACAGAGCGCTGACACTGGAGACTCCTTCCATCAGTGTCACATAAACACATATTTACACTAAATTTCACCACATCAATAATTACACATAGAGAAATAAAGAAAATGCAGTGTTCGGTGTAAAATCCGTGATCACAGAACGAACAGGTGAAGTGTCTGATCAGTGAGGAACCACAGACAGACACAGAGCAAGTCAGAGGAAGCCTCAGATCTCAGCTGTGGTCTGATGAGCTCGGTGTTTCACTTTCATTACTACTGAACTGTGGATCTGCTAATGTTCCTCTGAGAGAAGGTTTTATGGAAGGATGTTGTTCACATTGTTGTTGTTCCTGTTCCTGTTGTTGTTGTTGGTGGTGGTGGTGGTGGTGTTGGTGTTGTTGTTCCTGTTGTTGTTGGTGGTGGTGTTGGTGTTGTTCCTGTTGTTGTTGGTGGTGGTGGTGGTGTTGGTGTTGTTCCTGTTGTTGTTGCTGGTGGTGGTGGTGGTGGTGGTGTTGTTGTTGTTCCTGGTGGTGGTGGTGCTGGTGTTGTTCCTGTTGTTGTTGCTGGTGGTGGTGGTGGTGGTGGTGGTGTTGTTGGTGGTGTTGTTCCTGTTGTTCCTGTTGTTGTTGGTGTTGTTGTTGTTCCTGTTGTTGTTGTTGTTGGTGGTGGTGTTGGTGTTGTTCCTGTTGTTGTTGTTGGTGGTGGTGGTGGTGTTGGTGTTGTTGTTGTTCCTGTTGTTGTTGTTGGTGGTGGTGGTGGTGGTGGTGTTGTTCCTGTTGTTGTTGTTGTTGGTGGTGGTGGTGGTGGTGTTGTTCCTGTTGTTGTTGTTGTTTTTGTTCCTGTTCCTGTTGTTTTTGTTGTTGTTTTTGTTGTTGTTGTTGGTGGTGGTGGTGGTGGTGGTGTTGTTCCTGTTCCTGTTGTTGTTTCTGTTGTTGTTGTTGTTGTTTTTGTTCCTGTTCCTGTTGTTTTTGTTGTTGTTTTTGTTGTTGTTGTTGTTGTTGGTAGTGGTGGTGGTGTATCACTGTTCTGGGTCTCACTCTTCAGAGAGGAACAGCAACAGGACTTGTAACACAGAGATCCTAGTAGACAAATGATGATTAAAGCCATCAGGGAAAAACCTATAATCTGAAAAAGGAAATACTGAAATAAGCATATATTTTGTGATATCAGTTTTATAAAGATTGAAAATGAGTAATCTACGTAATCTTCAGCGCTGGGGGATACTTTATTTTCTTGTGGTGTTTTTGTTGTTTATTTTAAGTTTTTGGTGTAATATATATATTTTTTTAAATGATCTCCAAATTGAATGTAACATTTGCAATTAAATGTTAAAGTAAAATATCTTGTTTAGGAACAACCTGAGATTATAAAAAGGGAAATATCTTACATTTAAATCCTAGAGAATACATTCAGAAAAATAAACCCCATTAAAAAGTGAGTTTCTACCATGTCTTAGCTATCTGAGACTTAGAGCTGATGAACAGATCGAGCCTGTAAAATGAATTTATATTACATTATATTATTATAAAAATATTATATTGTACATTGTATTCTATACACATGTATATCTGTCACATCAGTGCCTGTTATCAGCTGCTTCCTGTCACATGACCTCGTATTCAGACTCTGCTTGTGTTGTTCTTGATTAGCACCACAAATTTAACGTGAGTTTTCTGTGTAGTCACTGACGTTTCTTTTGTGGGTTTGTTTATTTTGTTGTGTGTATTTGTTTCATGAAAGCAAAGGATTTTAAATACATTAGCTTTAGATTTAATTTCACTGTGATTTCATATATTTAATTCCTAAAACATACCTGACTCTGACTCTGCATTGAACATTTTATTATGTCTTCTTCTTCTTCTTCTTCTTCTTCTTCTTCTTCTTCTTCTACTTTTGGCTTTTCCCTTCAGGGGTCTCCACAGCGAATCATCACTCTCCACCTATCCCTATCTTCTGCATCCTCAACA